>SSNS01000101.1:63875-246547 GCA_006937985.1 Aphyosemion australe | reverse complement strand
CCCCCCCCCCCCCCCCCCTCCTCCTCCTCCTCCTCCTCCTGACAGGGGATGATCCATGCTCTGAAGGCCATCTACAGGCAGCATGGGATTCTGGGACTGTGGAGGGGGTCCAGTGCTGCGGTACCAAGGGTCAGCGTTGGCTCTGCAACTCAGCTCTCCACCTTCTCCTCCTCCAAGGAGCTTGTCGTAGACCTGCAGGTATCTTCCTGAAGTTCGGTTCTGACGTCAGCAGTACGCTGTCACCATATGTGTATAATTCCCACATCACATCCCAGCTCAAGAGTAAACATGACCGTTGCAGGGGATCTGGTTTTGCTCTGGGATTGCGCTGTAGTGGTGTGTTTTGAAGAGATCATTAGTAGTCAGTATCTGTGCAAAAACCTTTAGTAGCAGCTAGGGCTGTCAATCGATTAAAATTTTTAATCGCGATTAATCGCATGAGTGTCCATAGTTAACTCACGATTAATCGCAATTTTTTTCTTATTCAAATTTTTCATATTTCAACTATGGAGTGGACAAATATACTTTTTAAAGAAAATGTTTATTATAACTGTACCAAACAAACATGATAAATACAGTCCAGTGTCCTCCTTAGAAAAAAATATTCAAAAATGCAATTAGGCATTACCTCCCACACAATAACACCTTATATGGTTCCACCATAAGGACTCACAACATCAACACATGTGGTACTAAAACAAGGACAAAGGGAGGAGTGTGATAAAGAACTAGGCCTCTGCCTATTTAGCACATTTTAAATATATCTTATTATTTTTAACAAAAATATAAGGCAACGCTTCTGTTTTGTTTTTTTTGCTTTCTTAATCCATTGAACTCAGACAAAAATAATGCAACAGGGACCAAACTCAAATCAGCTGATGTTGCTGAACTGTGCCCCCCACACACACTCACACACACACACAGAGTTATTCTGGTAAGCTATCAATTAATTTTTCCCGGATTTTTTCCAGCGGCAAAACGGGCAGCACATTTTTTTTATTTTTCTGTAGATTATTGAATTATATCGGGACAGAATGATGACGCTCTCTCATCAGCTGAGAGTTCCCGGTTGCAGCGCTTCGAACACAGGAATTAAATACTCAATAAAAGTAAACAAACTGTACCCTCCTCCTTCGTTTCGCCACCGATCATGTTCGGTTGAACTCGTCCGGTTATCCGCTTCGTCGTAATCCAGAGAAAAATACTGAGCTGCGGGTCACTTTCTACACACTGTTTACACTCGCTTTCTGAGCGGTTACGTCATCGCCGGCTTTACGCTCTTACTGAAAGCCTGGTAGGCGTAGGTCCCCGCGCCATTTAAAAACATTGTTTTCATCTTAAAAATCCAGCCGTGGAAATCCTAAAAAGAAATTGACTTGAGGGTTTAATACATTTTTACACGTGATTAAAAGGAATTTGCCGCTGGCCAATGGCTTGTTCCTGCTTCTTATTTACGTCAGACTATGGAACGCGAGGAGGGCCAAAACAAAACTACGGAAGTTAATCGCACGTTAAAAAAATGAATGCCGTTAAGGGGGCTTTGCATTAACGCATTAAAAACGCGCTAATTTTGACAGCCCTAGTAGCAGCACATCCTCTGGAACAGAAATCCTCCACCTCTCGCTGGCCCCACTGACTGGAAACATTTGGCTTACACAACCACGCCATCAGGGGTGGATGTTTGTATCCAAACACCAGTTTTCATCCCTCAGAAGGACCATTAAAGAGCGTTATGTTTACATTTAAAGGGTCAGAAACGATGCAGACATTCATGACATTTTTTCTTTCACTTGCCAGAAGAGCTGAGCTGTAACTGGGTGTGTGACGGTGGAGGTGGGACTGAGCGCTCCCTCCCACAACCCACCAAACACTGCCGTCCTTTTATAACCTGCTGTGTGTAACTCAAACGAAACACAGCTTCTTTATTTTTGCTTTAATATTTATGCCAATCGTTTAGCATAAGTTTAGAACAGCAGGAGATGATTAAACATGTCCACATGACTCTGGCTACAGCTGGACACGTGTAACATGAGTGCTAAGAAAAGAAACACTCCTCTGTTTCGCTGCATTTCAGGGCAGAGTTAAAATTAGCATCCCTCGTCGACATGATGCTAGGTCCCTGCACCTGTTTCAGCTCACACTGAGAATGAAGCCTCATGTTTCCATTTGGAGTCCGTCATCCTGTGTGAGAGTGTTTTGTTGTTTGTGTTTTCTCTCAGGTGTTCCCAGAAGGCAGCTGGTTGGTGGCTCTGAGTGCTGGAATGATCAGCAGCGTGGTGGTGGTGCTGGCCATGACGCCCTTTGACGTAGTCAGCACGCGGCTCTACAATCAGCCCGTCGATCTCCTGGGCAAGGTGAGTCCAGCGCTGTTGAAGGTGTATTCAACACATTATTCATGACCTGTTTTATAAATGATGTGTGACCAAGGTTGTTTTGTCCCAGCTATTGTCCTAGTGCCCCGGCTATAAATGTCTCACATGTACCAGCGCTCTCTAAATGCTTCACATGTAGGCAGCTGGTCGCACCGTTCAAAGACGTCCTTCTATGTCTGCAGACATGCCGTTACACACCTAACACGCTGAATTTAACTGGATCTTCAGATTAACAAAGATAGTTGCAATAGGTACTGAAAATGAATTATACTGATTAAAAAAGTTGCTTTGGTCAAAATGATCTTTAAATAAAATAGTAGCATTTAGGCTAATGTCAGTGATATTGAAATGATTTAAATAGGTCAAATAAATACATGTTACTACAGCAATAATAACACAATAGCCTCTTTTATAAAACAATGCCACTAATTTGCCGCAACGCCGAGGCGGCATCTGGGAGCCTAAGGTCGTTTATAAGAGCTCAGACCGTGGCGGTAATGTGGCGCAATCGTGTCCTATTTACAAAAGATTACGCAATGGCGTTATAAAGGGGGTATGGGGGCGGTCTCTGCGCTTTCACGGACTTCCGTGTATCTTGGACATAACATGCTTTTCATTGCAATCGAAGCCGCGCTCGTTACGTCTTTCTTTGACAATCCGCTCCTAAAGGTGTCTGTCCTCCACTGTCCCCATGAGCTGTCAGGTGATCTGAGCTCCAGCTCTAATGGACAGAAGCTCCCAGAGCGCTGCATCGCTCCAGTTTATCATGTCAGCTGTTTAAAAAAGCGAAACCTATGCTCGTGTTTACTTTCATTTTCAATATATTTTCCGGCCGGAGCTCGGCATTAATTCATCACGTGATCATGACACCACCCTCTGTTGTGCCAAGGCGCAATGTGCGTTCACAAGTCCGGCGTAGCGGCAATATTACTACCAAGCTTGGCGGGATGAATGTCGCAAAATTCCCGCAACGTCATGCCGCAACGTCATGCCGCCACGGCGCGTTCATAAGACACACCGTTGCGGTAATATTACGCTGATTTGCCGGCATGGTGTGTCTTATAAAAAGGGCTAATATAACTGGCACTGATCTCCTGCAGTACTTCGATCTTCCACAAGGGGGCAGAAAACGTGTGCAGACCTCAATGGAGCAGATGAAAGTACTGATCCTGTCATAGAGATAGAAGTCTAAGAAACATAGGAACATGTGGAGCAGATATGAAACGTTTGTCTTCAAAGGGTTAAATTATTCTTCTCTTCAAAACAAACTCCACCTGTTTTAACTTTCGATTTCAGGTTCACCAGGTTTAGCCCAAAATGACGGTTTGCTAGTTCAGCAGATTCAGTATTTCATTCATGTGGGCGTGATATTCATAAATCCATCACATCTACATGGATTCATCATTTTTAGAGCAGCATATCTGTGGTGTTTCATGGTTATATCATCCTGATCGTGCGAAACTGGTTCGTTGATTCCAGATGTTGTGACATTTCGAAGCAGGGAATGCACACGTGTGCTAACATGCATTTGGTGTGCATCGAGAAGTTTTATATTTCACCTCAGTGCAGCGCTCTGACTCTATTAGTAATGACTGATCCCAGATTTACTTTACTTTGATTAAAGACTCTTTTCTTTCAGGGGATGCTCTATAAAGGATTCACTGACTGCTTTTCCAAAACACTAAAGAAGGAAGGCGTCACGGGACTCTACAAAGGCTTGGGAGCCTCTTATTTCCGACTGGGCCCACACACCATTCTGTCCCTGTTCTTCTGGGACCAACTGCGTAAATTATCCCAGAAGTTCAGATAACACCAGGGGATGAGGAGACTGGAAAATGGGTCACTCATTATGTTGTGAGTGCAGAGGTTAAATGAGTCTTCTTTCATCATTATTTTACAGGTTAAGAGAAAACCAAGAGATGCTCTGTTATTTTTTTATGCGTGAAGAGCAAAGGTTAGCTTTTACACGCCTCTGAGAAACACTTGAAATCTGAAGGGAATGACGTTAAAAACCAAAACAAAACGACACTGAAGCTCAATAATTAATCTGACAAATGTGCACTTGGATTGTTTTAGTGACATGAGTGCACCAACTATACAGATGCCGTATAACCTCAACCATCATGGCTGTTTTATAGCACTTAAACGCTTTCATTCGTCATTCCAGCATATAAAATAATCAGCACTTTAACATGTGGAGAAAGCATCAAACGCAGTTGTTGAGATTAAACTCCAACCAAAACCCAAGTGAGTCACGAGGGGCCCTAAGTTCACAGGAGGTCACTCAAAAGGTTTTATGAAAGTAATCCTGCTAACTGGCCTCAACCGGCTGCTGACTCATCAAATCGTCACTGAGTACAAATGTTCAGAAACCAACTTTAATCAGTATTTTAAATTACTGTGTAGATTTGACCATTTCTGATGATGTTAGGATGGAAATTCAGATTTTCAATAGCTCAAATAAAGCTGAACCTTTAATGTGCAGTAACGTCCTGATTTATTTAAACTTCACGTCCACGGAGTCAGACTGTCTTGTGTTACTTTAAAGGGATACTATGCAGTTTTGACTTGCTTTTAGCACCCCCTAGTGTTCGTTAGTGAATGCAAAAGTGAAACTTATCTCCTCGCTGTGCGTTCGTCTTTTTACCACCTTAATCTAACTGCTGAAATGTCTCCTCAGCCTTCATTAGTGTCTACAGGTGCGGTTCATCACAAAATCAAACAAATCAGCTGTGTTCATGATCTAAAACATGCAGGAAACATGCTGGAAGCAGACTGCAGCACCAGGCTTGTTAGCTCCACTTTACTAACAGACACCAGACCGGCACTCTGAAGTTGCAAGTGCAGTTTTCTGGCCACAGAGGGCGGTGGAGGTCTGAGTGACATTTCATTAACCCTGTAAAGGATCATTTTAGCACATACTGGCTCAAGAAAATGATTTAGAAATATGAAAAAGTTGCATAGTATGCCTTTAAAGTGGTCTCCTTTGGGCTTCTTGAAGTTCTTTTAACATTTCTTTAGACTTTGGCTGATTTTTGACTCATTTTGACCAACATAGCTTTGAAAACGGTCAATTAATGAGTAGAAATGGTACAAAATAAAAGCCAAAGTCCAAAAAGTGAAAAAAAACCATTGAAAATCAGAAAGCCCGAGGAACCTTTGATCAAGAACACTTAAAGATTACAAGAATATTTGACTGAAAAGAGAAATATATTAAAAGAAATATGGTGGTTTAAAATGTTTGCACCATAAAACATTCAAATTTTCATTCTTCCCTATTTAGTGATTCCTCAACCTTCACAGTGGGAGTGCTGATCCTGTGAAATGGTCAAAAACAGGATGTGAAAGGAAAGAAAAAAATGACATTAGTTATTTCTCAGGCTGTTTTGCACATGACTACCTCTTATGAATCAAGCAAATGTTGCAGGGAAAGGGTTTCTAATATCCCAGAGAGGATAAAACATTCAGCGAAAAGTCACTAAAAATCACCAGAGTCACTTCTAATGGAATTTTATTTTATCTGTGCCTTAAGAACTCATTCTGACAAATAAGGCCCAGTTCATCACTTCAGCGTCCACATGAATACTTCCTCCAGCGTGGAGCACGAAGCCAAGATTTGGTGCTTTCTTCATGATCTGTAGGGTCCTTCAGAAAACATGTTAGTTATATTATCATCAGTATGACAGCTCAGCTGCTGTCACAAATAAAAACATGCACATCTCTGAGCCGAGGTTAGGTTTTAGTTCCTCTCTCCACAGAAACCCACATCAGAACATCAGAAATATGATTTTAACAAGTCCAGCAGCAGGAAGACGTCTCATAGAGACGATTCATCTACAGCGAGGGCTGCTGCTTCTAAAGTAGAGCCTTTGCTCCTCACTGATGCTCTTTTGTTCTGTAAAGCCTCTAAATACTCTTCAGGACTTTTTATTACATAAGCAGATTATTTTGTTTGGTAAAATTATAAAGTCGCTGCAGCTGCCGGTGCTCTGATCTATATTTTACACACCAATAGAAATATGTCTGAGTGCCAATGACAGCAACACCTGTCACCATCATGCTGTCTCTGTTTTAGCTGTGCTATGGTGTTAACTATGTCATTTTAGAGAGGAAATATGATGAAAATATGACTTTATCTCTATTAGAGCATTTATTTGACTGTAAAGTCACTAATAATGCAATAATTTGTATGTAAAGCAAGAAAAAAAGGCTAGTTTAGATGCTTGACTTCGGTTTTCCCACTCAAAGGGACACGGTCAACATAAGAGGGGAGTGATGTGTGAGGATGAAGGGAGGTAGTGAGATAGAAAAACAATCTTCTGACCAAAGCTGATCACGTTTCATTTCAAGTTCAGGAAATTGTGCCAACTAGCTAAAAAGTGTTATTTCTAAAGAGGTGTTCAGTGAATAAGCTCAGATGTATATTTTGGGATATTCTAACATCATAGAGTGTTGATGATGCAATAAAATGTAAAATATGCCCTGTTGATGTGCAGATGTTTCCCATGTAAAAACATCTGGCTGCAAAAAGACGGCAGTGTTAATGAATGTTACACACAGGGACTTTTCATGGCTGTTACAGAAAGAAAGACGGCTGTTTAATGATGATGTGACACGAAGAGCTAATAAACTCAGACTTTTTTACTGATTCAAAGTGGGATGTGTTTTATTGTTGTTTCTTTTGGCTCAGCTACACAGAAAAAATACAGTTTGATCTCATTATACCCAACCTTCACTAGAAATACCAGACATTAGGAGCAAATTCTCATCTTTTAATTAGACTTTATAAGCATTAAAACGGCTAAATGTCATAATATGAAGTTTAAATGGAGTCAAAATGCAGCCTAGAGTCAGAGGAGCTGATAAAATGAAACAAAAATTTTATAGAAAATAATAAAAGTGTGTGTGTGTGTAATGTTTGAAACTAGCTCACATCAAAAATGCACCAAACGCCTACAGTGAGGGTATTGTAGTTCCTCCTTGAACCATTAGAGAGCAGCATGTTATTCATAATACTGACCACAGTTCTCATCCCCTTAGAAACAATCACATGACCCTTTTCACACACAGCTGAGTAACATTTCAACATAAAGCATAAAAACAATGTAAACATTCCTACTAAATAATCTGGTAATCTTAGCTAATCCCTCTTCTTTGCATCTGTGGCCATGCTGCTGGTGTAGAAGAGGACCTGGTACAGCAGGACAGAGCTGAGACATGAGGACAGGACGTGTGACAGAGTAACAAGAGATCCTTCGTTCTAGAAGAGAAAAGTTTCAACCAAAGTCAATAAATATGCTGAATATGTGTTAAAACATGCAGCTTTTGTTTCTGTCTGCAAACCTGTAGAGAAACAACAGCAACGCCCAGAGAGCCCATCCACGTCAGGAAGAGGGACACGGTGGACAGGTGACCCGTGTGGCCGTTGTGGTAGTTTGTTGCAGCTTGAATAACCTGGAAACACAATGAGACATTCACAAACTGGTCACAAACCAGCACAGACATTTTCACACAAATCAAGATGCTGAATTTTCACCTTGCTTGTTATCAAAGCTGCAACAGAGGAGGCCTCCAGCAGAGACACGACAGCTGCAGCTGCATACGAAGCCAGGAGGAACATCACCCCAGCAAAGCCCAGGAGGAGCAGCAAACCTGACACAGACAAGCAACAGCTATCGGTGCTGCACTTTAAATTCATATTAGACATCTGATTCATGTCATGTATGTGGAATTACATTTTAAAGTTATATAACAGTTATGTGTGACTGAAACAATGATCTCAAAATGTGAAAAAATTCAATAAAATAAAAACAAAGATTAATTTGACAGTACTCTCTCTACAATTACAGTGTATGCAAATGCAAAATGTATGCTATTTTTTTATTTCTCACAACATTTAAAAGATGCACAACTGCTGAGTTGCATCAGTGTGAGACAAGTGTGAGTTATTGGTGAAAATATGAGCAAAACTGCACAAACTTAGCTTTCTCTACATTTTAGTGGTGAATTTAAATTGTGTGTTTGTAACTCTGCAGCTGCTGACCTCTGAGGGTTTCACCACGATAGTGCAGGATGAGGAAGACGAGCGCTGCTGTCTGAGGCAGCGTGAGGAGCCTGTCAGCCCAGGCACTAATGGAGACGACAAACACAGACGGAAAACAGTCTTTGAAGTTAAAAGACTCTGAAAAAGGACCTGATATTTACAGGATGGATGACCACCAGGAATTTGAGCAAAGAGCTGCCTCCCACATTAACAAGCAGCTTTTCATCTCACTGCTTCCAAGAATGGAAAAAATCATCTTTGAGTTGTTTATCACTAATTTGCTTACAAGAATGGAAACTTGTTGGCCACGGCATAGACAGCAGGGCAGGAGAACGCATAAAGCTGCAGCAGGAAAGAGCTCAGACTCAGACCCTCTGAACTTCCTCTCCACAGAATCTTCAGCAGCTGAGGCAGCTGGGCTGCAGGGTGATGAGAGAAAATACAAAACATGTAAGGAAGAACAAAAGTTACTGATTATTACTAAGCTGCATGATAATATTTATAAACTTGTTTAAAAACCTTCTTCATAAAGTTGCTGCACACATGTTGGTTTAGCACTGATCCTGTTTATCTGAGCTGACCTGATCTAATCAGGTCAAATCAGAACTGAATGGGTTGATTTGCTGACTTTGATCATTAGAAACCCACTGAGGTGCTTGTTTATTCTGCTTGTTTGGTTTTTCAGGTCTTACCCAGAAACGCGTCCAATATGATCCAAAACCCGAGAACTTTATTTAGAACGAACTTCAGACACGGGGCTGCAAAACAATAATAAAAAAACACAACTTGCAGGTAATGATACTGGGTCATGACTTCATAAAAGTGGTGTAAAAATAAACGTTTGTGTCGCCATAAATGTGCGCTAAAAGCTGCGCAAACTCCGCCCCTCCTGCTGTTTTTCTCCTGCACATCTGGAATGATCTACCGCAGTTCTCACCGTGCAAGTGAAGGTGGACGAAAAGCTCCTCGTAGCATTTTTCTGGCATTAAAAAACCAACCAGGAAGTCTTTGAAAACGGGGAACGTGTCCATGGTGGGTGAGCTGGAGCCCGGCTGTTGATCCACAACCGGAGTGGGGGTGGTGGGGGGAGTGGTCCAAAGGTTCCCAAATAAAATACTCACAGGGGGCGCAAAAACAGGCGCAAACAGGCAAAGTGACAGCATGTAAATCCCTGTGGGAGCAACATGAAACCGTGATTACTTTGCATCAACAGGGAATTGAACAGTTGTCTGAACTCAGGTATCACACCGAACCAGAAAATCTAACATATATCATTCTGAACCTCAGATTCATGTTGCACAAACAGGCTCGGTTCTGTTTTCCTATGATAAACTCCTACATGTAAGTTTAGATTAATAATATACTCATGTGGTCTCTCAAAAATGATTTGAGATTTCTTTTTTTTTTTAGTAATATGATCCTTTTAAAGCCATACTATGCAACTTTTTCATATTTTTAAATAATGTTCTTGAGCCAGTATGTGCTAATGACCCTTTACAGGGTTAATGAAATGTTACTCAGACCTCCACTGCCCTCTGTGACCAGAATACCGCACTTGCAACTTCAGAGTGGCGGTCCAGTCTAGGGCCCAATCCCAATACTCGCACTTCCACCCTTGCACCCTTCAATTGCGCGTTCCCGGCCAGGGGTGCAACTGCGAGTGCATAGGGTGTCCCAATTCTCAAGTGTGGAAGCTGACCACGCCCATTTTGCACCCTTAAGCTTGGTTTATGCTTGATGCGTCCGCAAGGTCCGCAAGGCTCCGCATGGCAAAATTACGTCATTTTAGCAACCCCGCCCCTCCGCGTGTCCTCCGTGCGGCCCAAAGTTTCCGCACCGCGCACCTAGGAAATTTTCTAACTACGCGGACGGTCCCGCGCGGAAAACATGGTTGACCGCAAGAGCTCGTGGTGACGGAGGTTCGTAAATACAAACATCTCCATGATTCGTCCCATAAAGATCACCATGATCAAAATATTGTTAATAATTTGTGGAGTAAAATTGCTGCAACACTCTGAAAAGACGAGGAAGCTGTAAAAAAATCGTAAAACATCAGTGATTTCTACTTCTACTATGGTGTAGTGTTATACTGTATATACAGACTTTGGTTTTAATGCAATGCTGTAGAGCCTTGGTGTAGTGTTTTAATGCCCCGCACTCTGGGAGAATATGGCTCACAGCGGAGACAAGCCGCAGAAGGTAGGAAGGAACTATAAACGCGGAATGTACATGCGTCAAGCATAAACCAAGCTTTAAACCGCATTTCGCCCAAGTCCGCATCGATGCGGACTTCGGGCAAGGGTATTACCCACAATCCATTGCTACGTGGGAAGTTTGAGAAGACGGCGGAGCAATGGCTCAAGTGCCTTTTCTGAAAACATGTATTTTCAAGTGAAAGAAGTTTATTTAAAGACGATTAATATTTATTCATGCTCTGAATGATTTAGAGTAAGATATAAATGTGGACAGCAATTAATTTAAATTTAGGCAAATAATTGTTTGTTTGAAAGCTGTTAATAAAGATTTTTTTAAAAGCACAAACAGCGACATGCATCCCAGCATGCGTCACGGTCGATGACGCAATGCTCACTGTCCCAATTCGGCAATTATTTGCACACTTGTGTACTACACACTCAAAGCCTTACTGCGCACTTCCTCTAAGCGCACTTCACTGAAGGGTGTAGGGCGTAGTGCGAGTATTGGGATTGGGCCTAGGTTGGACCCTGTCTATGGTTGGACCTAGAAAAAAATGAAGCTGACATGTCTGGCACTGCAGTCTGCTTCCAGCATGTTTTAGATCATGAACACAGCTGATTTGTTTGATTTAGTGATGAACCGCTCCTGTAGACACTAATGAAGGCTGAGGAGACATTTCAGCAGTTAGATTAAGGTGTTAAAAAGATGAACGCACAGCGAGGAAATAAGTTTTAATTTTGGTTCTACTAAACGGACACTAGGGGGTGATACAAGCAAGCCAAAACTGCATAGAATCCCTAAGGACCCATTGGGTCCCATTTTTAAAGTCTTTGGTATGACCTAACTTTGGATTTGAACCCACAATCTCTCAGTCTGATGGTAGACACTCATACCACTAGGCCACTTTAAAGGGACACTAGTCAGTTTTGGCTTGTTTTTAGCACCCCCTAGTGTTTGTTGATGAAACCGAAAGTGAAACTTATCTCCTCGCTGTGCGTTCATCTTTTTAACACCTTAATCTAACAGCTGAAATGTCTCCTCAGCCTTCATTAGTGTCTACAGGAGCGGTTCATCACTAAATCAAACAAATCAGCTGTGTTCATGATCTAAAACATGCAGGAAACATGCTGGAAGCAGACTGCAGATCTAGGTAGGTCAAGCTGATTTTTTCTAAGTCCCAACAAACCGGACCGGCAACTGTGAAGTTGCAAGTGGAATATTTTGGCCAAAGAGGGCGACATGTGCTGGGTGGCCTTTCATTAACCCTGTAAAGGGTCATTTTAGCACAAACTGGCTCAAGAAAATGATTTAAAACTATAAAAAAGTTGCAAAGTGTCCCTTTAAAGTAATTTTACAAACATGAGTCACTCTACCTAGCAGTTACACCTTGCTGCCACCAAAACACTCTTCAAAAAATGTTGGTATTTTTTATTCATGTTCATGTTGATGCTTCTTTAAAAAAAAAAAAAAAAAAAAACAGGAACTATTTCAGCTACAAATTACAGAACAAGGGTGTTTTACATTAGTTGGTCACTTTCTCCTCTGACGACATGTGCACTGGAAAATGCTCCCTCTTCATCGCCATAAGTCTGTACCCGCTGGTGCTGATGTCCATCCTCTGTAACGTTCTGCTGTTCTTTCCAGGCTGGAGCGTCACATATGTCCAGGAAGACCACATTACCAAGGAGGTAATGTACATGGGGGGCGTCATCGGAGGGGGCGTCATGGTGAGTTTTGGATAAGAGAGAAATGAGGATCTATTTCATGATTTAGACATGATAAAAAATGCTGAACATTTTTACCAAACCTGTCAAAACCAACGCAGGTGCTGATCACAGCCTTTTACGTCCACCTGACTGGAGAACGAGGATGCTGTGGAAATCGGTTGGGGGTGAGTCAGTCAGGCGTAGTTACACCTGTTCAGGTGAAGAAAACATTAGAACCAGTCACATGACCAGTTAAGCTAAATTCAGCTGCTCACTAAAGGCAGGCAAATTAAGCTCAGTCACCTCATGACGGAAACAGAGTATAATCTGCTGTGTTAAGCTGCATCATCGTTGCACAATATGCAAAAAACATAAACCCAGTTTACCGTAATATAAAGAATACCCTAGTGTGAATATCCTCTTGTAATAAGGTTATTTTTTATTTATTGGCCACTTTGTTGTAGAATGTAGTTTGCAGGATTTTTGCAGCATTTAAATTAAAATAAGACAAATTAGTCAAAAATTTGAAGCTTTTTCATACCTAAACTGGATGGTTTTAAAGTGTGTTTTAGACTTTGAACAAATGTTTCTGATTTATTCTTGTTTGAATTGGACAGATGTTCTTCTCCATCGTATTTGCTGCTGTGGGTGTGGTGGGTGCCGTGTACAGTTTCATTGTGGCGCTGGTCGGCTTGTCTTCTGGCCCTCTCTGCCTGAATGATGAAGGGAAATGGGGTACACCTTTTAATGACAGGTGATGAGTTAAAGCAATTAAGTTGTTGACATTATTAGACTCTGTAATGAATTCAGTTTATTTATACAGCACCAATTCACAACACAAGTCATTCCAATTGAACCTACTATATGGTGCACTAAGTTCATTATTAAAATTAGTTGAAAGTTTCTTTCTAAAGAGTCACTGACTTGCAGCTTTCACTCTGTGGTGTCCATGACTTTACAGCAACCCCTCATACTAAGCATGTATGTAGCGACAGTGGAGAGGAAATGTCCTCTTTAATCCTCCCGCGTTCTTAAAGGGGTCAGATGGACCTCAGGTGTTTTCAATTACTTCATCCCAGTTTCTTCACTAATCCAGATGTGGCGAGTCCTTGGTGCAAATTTTGCCCCCTGCAGTCCGGGTGGGGTCCAATGGACACCGTGTGCGCTGTTTCGAGTTTTGTTTGCCTTTCTCTCCATTTCTTGACTAATCCTGCTGCAGCAAGCCCTCTGTTCAGAGTTTTGACTGAAATGTAGTGTTTGTTATTTCTTTTTTTCTTCAACCCTCCTTTATAATAAATGAAATAAAGGATGAGAAGAGAAGAGAGTGCAATAGACCCCAGGTGGTTTTTATTTTTTATTTTTGAGGGGTGAGCACCACCTCACCTCTGCTACGTGGACCCCAAGGGAATAACAATTAGGCAATGGGACAGCGGGACGGTTATAGCAACACTCCGCTTCTCCCTCCTGCTGGTTGAAAACGGAATTACAACTGTCATGAACAATCTGATGCAGCTTGCTGTGTCTAGCGCTAAGAGCGAGCTAACACTAACACGAGTCAACTGATACTAAAAAAGCCAAAAAAGTAAAAAGATCCACACTCTTGGACAAAAAATATTATTACTTATCAGTCCAGTAGCAACAAAGCCAGGTCATCATCAGTCCGTGATTTCATATCCTCCTTCAGCTTCCTCAAACTAGTGTAGGCTGTGCCAATGTTCACTCTGGTTTTAGCTCTTTGCTTCGCCTCCAAAGATATTACTATCTTCCTTTTACTTCCAGGCACCACCATGATGCCAACAAAAAAGCAAAATTCTTTTTGTGCTTTTTATTGATGATTGGCAAACTTTAAAAGCTAACTGCTAGCCTTTATATGAGCCACTGGCACAGTAAACAGCTATTGATGTAAGGAAAGTAGAGACCTCCCACAGGTTTATCTATAACTGAACCATAAAACTGTTACGTGCAGTTTCTGGTCAGCAGAGGGCGACAGACAGCTGTCCAGTGTGAAGTTGCTCAAGTTTCTGGTTCAAGAACCACTGAAACCAGTTTGAAAGAAAACGTTTAAAGCAGCATTCCACAACTTTGCAGTTATATGGTCTCTGTCGCCCTCTAGAGGCTTGCTCATAGCCGCGGGAACATTATTTCAGCAGGGGGTGCTGAAAAAAAAAAAGCTCAGCTGCGCTCAACTCGTTATGTACAGGTGAATCATAGCCTACGTGTAGTATAGGCATTGATACGAGTCTCATTATTAGAAAGAAGACACGCTCCAACAGTCTTCAGCACTGCTCGAAAACCTACGACTCCCGTCTGCAGTTGACCAATGAAAACACACCTTTGAGACGCCGCAGCAGCAAGACTCCGCCTCTCTGAGTTTCCGTTTCAAATCTTATATATACAGTCTTTGGTTTCAACTTTCGGTATGTTTAAAATGCGGATTATAAACTACACACCAGTTTTTATTTTTATTAATAGCCCAAATAAAACCGGAGTTATACTAAAATAATTAAACTAAGAATGGGTTCAGTAGCGTTTTGTTGCTGAGGGACAGAGGGTGGCTGCTGCGTGATCTGACAGCAGGGGTCAAAAGGTGCGCTGATGCGCTGTCACTGAGACAGACGGCAAAACTTTAGATATTGGAGCGATCTGTGGCAGATAGATAGTTACTTCTCTGTAGTTTAGTGTTTTTTATGGATAAAGGAGGATGAGAAGGATGGATGTCCAGCAGACAGATCAGCTGTTTAGCTGGAAGACGGGAAAAGGAGACGCGCAGCTGGAGTCTGAGACCAAAGCGGATCAATTCTTCCTCTTTGAGGAAGATGAGCTGGGTCATGAGCTGACACTAAAAAGTGTTTACTGTGGCGCCTTTTTCTCTTTTTAGCGTTGTATTGCTTATCTGTAACGTATGCTTTTTGGGGGGTGCGCTCGTGACGTAGCATGTCCTCTTGGAGCGAGACGTCGTGCAGTCTGGCTCACTGAAAGGTTGCGCCGTTCAGTGTGGCACTTTCTGGAGTTCTCACAGTGTGACATGAACAGTGTGGTCCCGTGGCTGGAGGACTAAAGATATGCAACAAGCGTTTTATTCGTGGACGGAAATGATGGTAAACGTGGGTTTAGAGGTGGTGAGTGCACGAAGAGGTGGAGGAGAATGAGGGACAAGTTTGTTCGTGTTAAAAAGTATCTGAAATACAAAAAAAAGCACAAAATAAACTGCAAATAAACTGTCAATGCACTATCTTGGACCGGATACATGACAATATACCCCAGAACTCACTGTTGCTGCATCTCCTTTTGTTTTCTCGAGGCTTCCCAAAAAAGTCTAAAATCCGCTTTTTTGCCATAGTGGTAAATAAATATTTGAGGTCACCAGCAGGGGGTGCTGCAGCCCCTCCAGCACCCCTACTTCCCGCGGTACTGGGCTTGCTGCGTAACGTCACTGTCGTAACATTAAATCTCTCTCTCGGGCATAAGAGGCATGTTTACATTCCTAATATCAGGCAAAACAACGAAAACAAACTTTTCCACCTCCACATTTTGAATCAATAGTTTTATCAGGACTGTATAACAACTTTATGCCCGACCAAACACAATAACCCTGGTGAAATAATTTATTACTTACCTATCCATTAGCAGCACGGCTAGGTCAGAGTCCGTAGTTCATGCCTTTCTTTCTAAAAGAGCTCTCCAGCGAGGAAAAGACGGCCCAATAATAACTCTGGTCTTTGCTCTTGCTCTATCACGTTCTTCTTTTCTTTTCCTAGATTCCTCTGATAAGGGATTTCTAGCTTTCTTTGGTGAATCTGCCTCTGCTACAGCGAGTCTATGTTATACAATTATGGCAAGCCAAAGGGATAAAAAAATGTGCGTTCTAAACTCGGACATAATGCTCGCTTTAGAACATGTGAGCTTTTGCCCCCTTTGGCGTCAAAACGCACGGTCAAGACACGCATTTTGGCGGACATAACGTGCGTTTAGAACGTGCGCTTTTTTATCCCTTTGGCTTGCCATATTCTGCCGTAAAACGACACCCAGTCAGTTCCGGCTTCTGGCGCTACCCGTAGCACAAAAACTGTATAGAGCAGTAAACAGACGTGGGACCCCCCAACACTATCACAGGTATGAAAATGAACATAATAGATAATACTATGGCGCAAAAACTTTACAAAAAAGCATAATTTTAAGGTGTAAAAGTTGCGGAATGTTGCTTTAAAGTGTTCCAAACTCTTTAGTGTTGCTTTAACAGGAAGAAACCTCCAGCAGACCCTGACTCAGTATGAGCGGTCATCTGCCACGACCAGCTGGGGGTTTGACAAGACAAAGCAGATAAGCAAAAAACTAAACAGGTGAATTGGAGTAGGAGAGCTTTCCATGCTAAAGAATGTATAACGTTAACAGTAGGAGAGGGAGAACGTTTATGCCAGCTGATGACCCCCTCCAGGAAGATATTCATGTTTGTTTCTTTATTTCACAGCGACCTGAGTTACGTGACTAATCATGCAATGTGGGCTCAGTGCAAAGAGCCAAAAGACGTTGTCCAGTTCAACATAGGACTGTTCATCAGTCTGATGGTAGCCAGCGTTTTGCAGGCCCTGCTCTGTGCCGCTCAGATCATCAACGGCCTCTTTGGATGCATCTGTGGAACCTGCAACAAACAGGTGCTGAATGTTGTGCAGCATCTAAACTATCTAGACCACTTTCCCCCATTCTACTGTTTTATTAGCATGTGTTTAATTACAGGACGCTCGATAGCATGTGGAGGAAAAGACAACCGCCTGCTGGAAAGTTGAGATGGTTTCAGTTGTCATGTTTCTAAATCATCACACTGTATTATCATAATGCTTGATAGAGTTTTTCTGCATTGCAAATAATCTGTGCAAATAGGATCAATGCAAAATAAAGTGGTTTAACATGTGGAGTCATTGGTTAAATTACTTTTCCTGATGAAATACTAGTTTTTAAAGCTGAATGAGAAGATTGCTTTTAGGTTATCCTAAAACTGGAGCTCCCCTTATGAGAAAGGAGCTCTCAGTTATTCCGCAGTAGTTAAACAATTAAGAATAACTGTCAGGAGACGATGTTTTCCCTTTTTGGGTTCTGTAAAATCAGCCAGAAGGCAAAAAATAGTTCAATACAAAAAAAGAGCAAAAAAATCCATGTTTTTGGGTTTTAGTTCTTTTATATATTTTTTGGTTGATAAGATAAAACAAGAGCAAACATAATAATGAAGCAAAAATTGGATCAAAATTTAAAGCTGAATAAATGATAAATGAAAAGCTATAAGATCAAAAGAATAATAAAAAGATTAAATTGTAAAGATATAAGTAAAATTCTGATAAAAAATATAATAAGCTAAATATCTTTTGCTGAAAACACTGGCAAGCCTCCACAAATTAATTTGGCTTTCTATTCTCAAGGACCGCTGTTTGCCTCCTGGAATCCTTCATCATTCACAGATGAGGAGAATTATTATTATTATGTATTTTTTTTCTTCCTTTTGCTGGCCTAAAAGAGCCGTCACACAATGTTTTACACTGGTGTCTTTGACCCTTTATTCTAAGCAGAGCCTCGAACGCCCTGTCCATGTGGTTCTCCTGGTGCTGGTTCTCAGCATCCCTATTCAGAGGCAATGAGTGACGAATTTCCCTTTCTTTTATACTGTTCTCAGCAGGATTTAATGCAGCCGTTGCTTTGATCCTCCTCAACATAAGCAGCCAGCCACCTAACCACTACGTCCTGTACAGACTCTGCTTCATGCTTTGCAGAAAGGCAGAGTTGAACATCTGCATAACATCATACCTAATATTACAGACACACACATCCTGTTTTTGTCTTGAGGATGTGCATTTCGTGCACACATAGGGTGTTCTGTGCAGCGAGGTGAGAGACGTTCAGAGGAGCAGTTTGATGGATGGATCCTGATCCAATCATTTAGAAAGGGGACCAGCAGTGGATTGGATGAGGTTTTTTAAGCATTGTTAGTTTCAGAGGTGATTAAAAAACATTTTTAGGCAAAACATTTAATTTATGGTTGTCATCGGTATGTAAATAGCATGTGGCTGCAGTAGCTCAGGAGGTAGAGCAGGTTGCCTTGTGATTGGAGGATTGCGGGATCAATTCCAGCTCCTGCCAGGGGCATTCTGCTGTTGTGTCCTTGGGCAAGACACTTGACCCTATTTTTACCTGTTGGTGGTGGTCAGAGGGGGCGATGGCGCAAAATGGCAGCCTCACCTCTATCAGCCCACTCCAGGGTTGTCTGAGGTGAGTGGCTCCTTCCTAACCAGGTGTGAGTGCTTAATTGTAGGTGGGTGGTGCCGAGGAGCGGGCAGCTGCAGCTGATCTTCCATCAACCGGCCTGAGCCTAAAAGGAGCAGGGAGACAACACCACCTCGCCGGATGACTACTCACCTTGGGTCAAACCTGAGTCTCTAGCCAACCTCTCGAGCCTTTAAACCTCACATGTTTATCTCCAGCTTTTGAATTTCCTGAACCTGTCTCCAGGTACTCTCGCCATGATTCATCCCTCCAGCCATAAACCAACTCATCTCACCTCTGGACCACGTCTCACCCTGCTCAGCCAGACCGACCCGCTCTCCATCACTCACCTTGCACTCTCACCCCCTCCTGGAAAGTCTCGAGCCTGGCCACCACCTCAGACCTGACAACCTCCCTCTCAAGCTCAAAACCTCCTTCCAAACCTGTAAGCCTCAGCTCCAAGTCACCTTTTCCCAGTGTCCTGCAAACAACCTAATTACCCTGTTTCCAGACATCTTCATCATGAGCTTTAACTGATCCTCGTCGACGGCGCTCGGAGTTTCCCTTATAAATAAATATTGTCTCTTTATTTAATATTGCCTCCTGTGGTGATTCTGAATGTTCTGGGTCAGGAAACTTAACCAGAACATGACAAGGGTGGCTGTGGCTACAAAGTAGCTTACCATCACCAGCAGTGTGTGGTGTGTGAATAATGGAAAGCGTTTTGAGTGCAAAGAAAATCTCTATATAAATCCAATTCAGTATTATTATTATTACAAAGGTGACCAACAGTACAAATGAAAGGTCTCATACAGCAGAAATGTGTGTGAGAAGTAAGTCCAAAGTTCCAGGCTGATTTCTTCCTTTCTTGTGGTCACCTTCATTCAAAAGTACAAGCAGGACTTTCCACAGAGTTGGTTTTAAAAAATTCAGTAATTTCTTACAACATCAGATTATTTTTTTCTGCAGCTTCTGCACACAGATGTTAGATACAAAGTGGGTAACTGTGGAACAAGCACCTGGATCAACCGGGTTTCCAAAGTGATCCCCCCCCCCCCCCCTCGTGTCCTGTCTGGCTATATAGCAATCAGAATTGATGTCTGAGTGTCGAAAACAAACCTTACAGTTTTACTCTCTCAAGAGGAGCGTTATACTTCAGCTATAATGCCCCGCCTGATATCAAAACTTTATTAGAAATGCTTTTGGTTGTTTTAAATCCCAACGGATACAGAAATTAAATAGAAAGGAGTGAAAGAAAAGGAAGGGGGGGGGGGGGGTGTCACAAAAATAAACAAAGAATGCAAAAGAATCCGCTTCTAGACGTGCAGAGAGAGAGAGAAAAAAGGGGACACAAAAAATACAACAAAACCAAAACATCACTGCACCAAAAACATTAGGATGTATAAAAGTAGCAATTTTTGCTGAAAAGCATATCCACGTTTGTGTATGTAAGGTTTCTCTAGAATGTCCATTGAGTGTGAGGGGCCACAGACCTGCCCCCAAAGACCCGTGGAGGATGGAGGAGATCCAAGCCCAGAGATCCAGAGGTCCCCCCAGGGCGTGAGGACCCCAGGGAGACCGCCACTGGAGCAGCCTCAACCCCTCTCTCGATGGGCGCAGAGGCTCTCCATGGGGGGGGGGGGGGGCACAACCACTACTGGACTCAGAGATGGTCCTATTCTAACTGGGGTAATGATGAGCAGGCAACCCCGCCCAACGCAGAGTGACCCACCACCCCAGATCCCAACCAGATGGCCAGCTCCCACTCCTAGTCTCTAACCCTGGGCAGCAAACCGAGAACAGGGGTGTGAGAAGACCCCTAGTCTCCCTGCTCCTGCTCTAATGTGGTGTTGTTGCATGTTGTTAGAGTGCATTTTGCGGTTGGGGACAGAAATTGTCTGCAATCGACAATGTAGATCCCTACGAACGCAAAAGTAAACATGGAGCTCAGACGTTTCATTACTGCCTCCAACTACCGCAATGGATATTACAAACTAGTGTTTGTGATCAGCGCATACACGAGGCATATGGACATTTCACACATGGCTGGGTACAAGATCTGCTAACATTTCAACCGCAGGACTGCAACAATCGGGTCGTCTCTGCCAAGGTAAGCATTTTCAGGGATCCCCTTTCACTGGAGACTGGCCAGAACAACTGTTTTACCTGCCTTTATGAAAATGATGCGAGCAAACAGACGTGGGGAGATGTGGTTCCGACAGCTGCGACCCAGGCCATTCGACATCTCTTTGTTAGCTCCTCTATTTTCTGTCCAGAGCTTCTTTTCCAAGCAGGAAACTGAAAAATCTTTTGTCGTTATGAAATTTTTGCTTCTTGTAATTGTGTGACCTGGAATGGTAGCGCTTCACACAACACGAGTGAAAATTTTTCTGCAGGTTTATAAGCTCACAACACAAAAATCAACCAACGCTTCTGTTGTTTATACACCTAGCTATCCCATCATGCAACGCGCTACAGCACCCGATACGTCATCTGACAAAGACCGATTTGGCCTCACAATTGCATGGGTAATTTTCTTTGAGTTAACGACTGTTTCCCCAGCTCTACGCCTTCGTTTTCCAGAGTGGATTGCTGCTTTTAACCCTTTATAGGGCACTAATTAAAGTAGTTTAAAATTTAAACTGAAGGGTGTTATTGAGGTATATAACACAAGTTTTCTGTTGTTACAATTTTCAAAAATATTTATTTTCATGCAGAAAATCAGAAAAAAAGCGATCAAATATGGACGCTGGCACTGTTCTGGTAAAAGAAATCCCAAAATAAAAAAAAACATGAACAAGTTAAAAAAACACTATTTTTGAATAGTATAGATAAGACACCTTATAATAATCTAGCTAATTTTAGAACATTATATCACTGTAGAATAATACAGAAATGATCACAATTATTAAACAACATGGTACATTTTAATAAAAACAAATTAATAGTAAAATATTTTTGAAAGTTATTGAATAGATGTCATTTTTGATCAAATATAGAATATTACAATATTTTAGAATATTATGTATTTGAGGATCTGCCTCAGTGTCATCTTCCTCCTCTTCATCATCACTGATGGTGAGACTCACTGGCAATAACAATAACTGTCCCTCACTGTTTTTTTTATAAAAACCTTAGTTTAAAACTGAAAAATATATTCAATATTATCACTATTATTATTACTGTTACTATGATTATGAAGATTATGTCTAAAAAAACAACAGATTTTACCTAAAAATAAACATAATTGTTTTACTTGTTCAGGGCGTATGATCAAATACGACAGCTTTGATTTTCATGCTCTGATTTCACCAACTTCATTGAGTTTAACATTTACAACACATGTATCCTTATTTAGCACCACTAGTCAACGTTGTGATGTAAGTTTCATAAACCTAGCATTGTTAGTTTTAGAGATCCAACCGTAAACACAAGAGGAGACGAGCTGCAGGAAGGGAGTTTTCTGGTTTTTCAGAAACACCAATATTTGGCGCGTCGTAGCCCCGCATTGAGTGCTCGAACGGCGCCATGTGACTAGCTTGATCTCTGATGATTGGTTGGATGAAATCCCATATTTCTAAGAGTCCGTGAAAAGGTGCACTGACATTTATGATGTGACTCTATAGACGCTTGAACGATAACTAATGAAATAAACACCAGAATTTTCGGGTACATCCTTCTTGATGCAGGTTCCATACAGGCAGCCGCAGAACCCGTTGATCATCTGAGCAGCACAGAGGATCACCTGCAGGGTGCTGGTTGCCAGCAGGGTGCTGAACAACCCGATGTGAAACGGGAGGATGTTTTTGGGCACCGTACACATCCACCAATTTGACTTGCCCAGCAGGTAACTGGTGTCACTGTGAGAAACAGACGCTTCAGTAAGGAGCACAAGTCTGTGAACCCAACAGGTGTAATCAGTGTTGTTTTCCTGGTGTCACCTGTCTTTGAAAGGTGTTGTCCAATCAAACGGGCCCTGGCACAGGGGCCCGTTCTGCAGACCACGAAGAGCAACAGCGAAGCTGTGCACAGCTCCAGTCACACCCACAGCGGCGAAGGCAATGGAGAGAAACATCTGAAAGGTTGAAACATTAACCAGAAACATCTCTGAAGCAGATAAGAATCAAAACAGAGCTGAGTTCAGGAAGCAACAAGGTAAAAAAAACGGGCCCTGCTACGGATATTTTATTTGTTACGTTCACAGTTTCCTCCTCGGTAGAGAACAAAAAGTTTAGAATTGTTGTCAAAGAAGAACTCGCTCAGAAATATGATGACAGGTGTTATCTGGTTGGAGCAATATAAATAAGGCTTTTTAAAAATGATTTAAGTCATTATCTGTTTATGAGCCACAAACAAACATGCAAGTTAACTTCTTAGGTCCTTTTAGCTTTACGTCTGTATGAGCACCTTCTACTTCCCCTCACTGGTCTCATGTTTACCTCCTTTTCTGTTGAATGTACATGCAGCCATACCTTACAATTGAAACATTTCTGTTCATGACGTCTGACTCACCCCGCAGCGATTCCCACAGCAGCCCTGTTTCCCCGTCAGGTGAATGAAACGAGCAGGAAACAGAACCTGCAGCAGGACGCTTGTTTAGTTTGTGTCCTAAAATCTCATTTATTATTCCACACTTGTAGGACTTAGTAGCCCTTAAGAACCCAAGCCCTTTTGAAATAGACAACAGATTGGAATAAATACATCAAACTGTAGAAAAAAATAAAAATAAAGAAGTAAAATCATTTTCAATATATGTCTGGATAGAATGTCCCTTGGGGTTGTCAAACTTGAATATATGACCCAAGAAGCAAATTTGCAGATGTTTGAAATGGGCACCACGGGTCCTTAAGGGTTAAGATATCGAGGTCTGGAATCATTACAGAAGAGTTCCATGCTAAATGTACCTAGAAATGATCTTTTAAATTAGCCGTTGTGTTTTGTATATTTTCCAGCCACTTTTCTGTAACAGATAAGAAAATCATAACTCACCATCACACCCCCTCCAATAAGACCCCCCATGTATTTCACCTCCTCTGTGATGTGTCCATCTTTGGCATACTGGATGTCTCCATCAGGAAAGAACAGCACAATGTTACAGATGATGGAAATGAGCGCTAGTGGGTACAGACACACAGCGATGCACTTGGAGCATTTTCCAGTGCACATGTTGACCGACGGCTCTGAGACGTTTCAGCTCTGAAGGTTTCTATTCTCTGAGGAGATGAAAGGCTCTGCTTCAATCTCTGCTCTGACTGATCTGAAACTGCAAGGTGGAGGTGGATGTGGCTTGGCTGGGGGTGTCACGGTGAGTGTTGGTTTGCGAACCCATATTCAGGTGAGTGAAGCTCTGGGAGGCATCAAGATGCTTAAATTCATTTATTATCAGGACCGGAGTGCAGGAACAACAGGAGCACAAGAACATTGACAGGGGATGACACCAAGCCAAGATGAACCAGCAACACTTCCCAGGACAAACAGGGTTTAAATACATGAGGACCAGAGAAATAAACAGCACATGTTGGGTTTTGGATGCTAGTCCAGCATGGGATGCTGTTAACAAGATTCTGGTCCAGCATGCTGGTCCAGGATGGGATGCTGGTCTAGCATGGTGGTCCAGAATCCAGTTAACAGCATCGCATGCTGGACCAGCATCCAAAACCCAACATGTGCTGTTTATTTCAGCAGGGAGAGGCAGGTGAGACTAATCAAATGCTAATAAGGGGAGACAAGAAACAAGACAACAGGGACTGGGGAGCAGAACCTGACAGTACCCCCCCTTCAAGAGCGGCATCAGACGCCCAACACAAGAAAAACACCAAAGGGCAGGCTAGGGGTCAAGGAACAAAAAACAACTCAACCACGGGCTCAACACAAAAACCTGAAACACAAAGAAAACCAAAAAACTAAGAGCCACAACAGTCCACAGAGACACAAATTTTAGAGAGCTGCCTTTTGTTGTCCTGTTTTAAGAGAAGAATAAACCCTTTTCTAAACCTTTAAACATCTCATTCATTAAATGCTTTGCACTCCTAAAACCTCCAGGAACAAGTCTGAGGTGGACATCCCCCTCAAAACCTACTAGACAACAGAGGGGGATCTAACAAGGCGGGACCACCGGAACGCAGAAGGCGGAACCACAGGAACCAGGAACACAGGGGGTGGAGCCACAGTAAACTGCAACACAGGAGGCAGGGGCGAAGCTGGGACCTCCACTGACTGGCTGCAGACCCATGAGGGACAGGGAAGCTGGGACCCCTAGATTAGGCGGGACAACTGGGGCCTCTGTGGCCAGAGCTTGGCATCCACCGGGAGCAGCGAAGGGCATACCACTGGGCGCTTTGGAGCCAACCCCTGAAAACCCAACCCACCAAATGAGAGGAGGTAGGCAGCGCCAGGAGGGGCTACTCCGCATCAGCGGTGCAGACCTAGAGGCGGAGGTGGGGTGTTGGACCCTGGAAGTTGTGGCATGGATCCCCTCAGACCCACCAGAGAAGAGAAGGAGGCGTCAGGAGGGGCGACACCAAGCCAAGAGCACAGACCAGGAGGCTACAGAAGTGACTCACCCCTGCTGTAATTGTGGTATACAATGGCCGTTTTAGTTCAGTTAGAGTCGGATTTCCACTTTTTGTCCTGGTCAAGAATAATAAAATAATGAAACGCATGAAGCTGGGGTGTTTCTAGGCTAGACCGCCACAGTGATGCTAATAGTGGCTTCAATGTGTTTGGTCCATAAGATCTTTTTGAGTGATCAAAGTCAGTCATTATGACTGGACATAACAAATACACTGCCTGACCAAAAAAAAAAGGTCATACACTCTAATATTTCGTTGGACCACCTTTAGCTTTGATTACGTTCTCTGTGTCATTGTTTCGATAAGCTTCTGCAATGTCACCAGATTTATTTCCATCCAGTGTTGCATTAATGTTTCACCAAGATCTTGCATTGATGGTAGAGTCTGACCGCTGCACAAAGCCTTCTCCAGCACATCCCAAAGATTCTCAATGGGGTTCAGGTCTGGACTCTGTGGTGGCCAATCCACGTGTGAAAATGATGTCTCATGCTCCCTGAACCACTCTTTCACTATTTGAGCCCCATGAATCCTGGCATTGTCATCTTGGAATATGGCCGTGCCATCAGGGAAGAACAAATCCATTGATGGAATAACCTGGTCATTCAGTATATTCAGGTAGTCAGCTGACCTCATTCTTGGAGCACATCCTGTTGCTGAACCTAGACCTGACCAACTGCAGCAACCCCAGATCATAGCCCCGCCCCCACAGGCTTGTACAGTAGGCACTAGGCATGATGGGTGCATCACTTCACCTGCCTCTCTTCTTACCCTGATGCACCCATCGCTCTGGAACAGGGTCCATCTGGACTCATCACACCAGTTTTTAATAATGCGTTGGACAGTTCTGAACCCAGTTTTAGTCGTTTCTGCAATCTCCTTAGATGTTTTCTCTGCTTGATGCATGCCAGTGGTGTGACCCTTCTCAAACAGACTAACATCTTTTCCACAACCACCAGATGTGTCTTTCCGCATGGTTGTTGAAGAAATGAGAAGCAGCTCATTGCACCAGTTGGGGTTAAATAACTTGTTGCAGCTGAAAGATGCAGTAATTATCCAATAGGAGGCTCCTCCTACCTATTATTATATCACTACATTTGCATTTTCTTTACAAAACTTCCCAAACAGCTGTTCTGTTGGTGGCAGGAGGACAGTGTGCACTTAGCGAGGGAAGACGGTTTGCTGCTAAATGAAATAGCCAATCGTAGGAGAGCCCTTCTGGTCAATCAGAGGTGAGGAAGGCAGGATCTTCCTTGGCCATCCTACGATTCCAAATCACGCTTCCAGTTCCAGGTCAGAGGCTGTTATGCTTTGCTAATGTAGCAAGTACAAAGATTCAAAGATGCACTGGGCCACTGATGGATTTAAAAATATACAATTTTATTAACAAGTTAAAAATTAAATGCAATTTAAAACAAACACTCAGGACTTTGAATAAGTGCTGTCAAGTTCTATAGCTCTGGAAGGGGCGTCGAGCCGAGGAAACCGCCGTTGACTTAAAGCCACAGTGTGTAATATTTTTACCTGCTTACTACCAAATTCTGTGTATCCAGTGCACAAACTTGTCCTTTTTCATTAATATTTCTCACAACATGAATTCTAAATATTCCTCTCAGCTTCAAATTTTCCAAACGCCCTGTTCATTTGGATCTCCTGGTGCTGGTTATCAACAGCAGCCCTAATCAGAGACAATGAGTGAAGAGTTTCCCTTTTTTTATACTGTTCTCGGCAGGATATAATGCAGCAGTTGCTTTGATCTTCCCCAAGATTAGCGTACACACATCTAACCACAACTTCCTGTACACAGACTCTTCTTCATGCTTTGCAGAAAGGCAGAGCTGAACATCTGAATAACATATCTAATAACACATCCTGTTTTTCTGTCTTGCTTTACACATTACATAGAGGCAGCAGTAGCTCAGGAGGTAGAGCAGGTTGCCTTGTGATGCCGAGGATTCCGGGATTGATTCCAGCTCCTGCCGGGGGTATTCTGCTGTTGTGTCTTTGGGCAAGACACTTCACCTTACTTGCCTGTGTTGGTGGTGGTCTGAGGGGCTGATGGTACAGTGGGACCTTTTGTGGGATCAGAGAAGTTGGGGGTTACGACAGCCATAAATGTTCTGTCTCACAATGGCTCGGCCTGGGGCCGCACGATTATGGTCAAAATGATAATCACGATTATTTTGACTGAAATTGAGATCCTGATTATTCAAAGGTAATGCATACGATGTTTTTGAATTTCAGGAAAGAACCGCTCTCTCCACATTGCGCAACACTCTACCAGCCTGTTTACAAGTAGCTGCCGGCCATTGAGGCCGTGAGTGCAGTAATCTGAAATGCATTTCTCCAAATAGCAGGCCGAACTTTAGTTTACATGTGGAGCAGAAGGTGACAGCGGCGTCTGTGGGGAGGCCAACCGGTCAGCGTTCCCCTCCTTGTGTTGTCCGTGAGAGGCGGCAGAGGGGGAGAGTCAGGGGGGAGGGTGCGTGTGCGGACCGCGTTTGCCTCCTTCCATAGTGTAAAGGAGCCAATACTCTTGCTCATAGTTTATGACCGAAAGAAAATAGGCTGAGGTTTAACTTATTTAAGCGTACCCAATACATACACTATTTGATAAAAATATCTTGCGAATACTGACAGTTAAGAGCTATACAGCACAAACATTTAAAATCTAAAAATAAATAGAAACCTATAAACATCTATGTTGTAGTGAACTTCCACAACCTTCAATCACAACGAACCACCGTAACAGATAAAACGTCTGTTCCTCGATTGTGCCTCGTAAGATCTGGAGGCCTGAGATTATTTGTAATAACTGTCTGGCGTTTGAGCTGCGAGACAACGTGGTTATTGCTTGACTCTGGGTTGAGCATCTGTGTCAGTCCATCTCAACTTCTTATAAGGTCACGTCAGAAGCAGGGAGCTCGGGGGTTGTTATGGCCCGGTGCAGGTCTACCAACTTTGATGGTTAAGTGGTCAAATTTTTCTGTGAGGCTTGAAATCAATTCTCTTGTGAGATTCAACAAACTGCTGATTGGTACCTAGGACTCCAGCTGGTACAGATGTCCATCCATCCAGCCATCTAGCCTTAGGTAGCAGCCTAAGGAGGGAGGCCCAGACTTTTTTTTCTTCAGCCACTTGGGCCAGCTCTTCCTGGGAGATCTCAAGATGTTCCCTGGCCAGCCGAGAGACATAGTCCCTCCAGCGTGTCCTGGGTCTTCCTTTGGGTCTCCTCCTGGTTGGACATGCCTGGAAAACATCACCAGAGAGTGTGTAACTGAAGGACAAGGGCCACACCTTTGAAGATGACAAAGTCCACATTCTGGACAGAGAAGATAGATGGTTTGAGAGAGGAGTGAAGGAAGCCATCTATGTCAAAATGGAGAAACCATCATTAAATAGAGGAGGAGGACTCAGGTTTCACCTTTCCAGCACCTACAATGCAGCTTTGAACTAGGGCTGTGCGATATGACGAAATGTTTCGTCTGTACGATAGAAAATGTCTATCGTTTAATATGAAGCTCTATCGTTTACACCACGATACGGGGTTTTACGGCAGTATTTTACGTCATGATGCCTTACGGCATGTCCATGCACGCGCGGCGCGCCACGCTAGCCATGCATGAACAAACATGGAGGAGGACGGTAGCGGACGCGGTTCAGACCAGGGTCATTTTCAACAGGATGACCTGCCAACCCAAACGGAGGAGCTTGTACCTAAAAGAGGGGAAACTTCTGTTGTTTGGGTGTAGGAAGGCCGACGCGGACCAGAAAGCAGTTGTTTGTAAAGTTTGCCGGTTCCCGGTGCCAACAACAGACTCCAACACTACAAATGTATTTTATCAGCTGCGCAAGAACCACGATAAAGAATACAGAGAGAGTCAACAAGCAAAAGCCGTAAAAGCAGCGTCGAGTGGTAGCGTAAGCGCTCATAACAAACTCCAGACACAGACGCTGCAACAGGCGTTTAGCCATGGTGCACCATATAACCACAGCTCCCGCTGATGGAAGGAGATCACTACTGCAGTTGCCAAGCACATCTGCAAAGACATGGTTCCAATCTACACGGTCGAGAAACGTGGGTTTGGTGAGTTGGTGCAAACACTTGAAATTTTATATTAACTATGAATTTAATTAAAAGAAACAATGCTATATCGTTATGTATATCGTTATCAGGATATAAAATGAGCTATATCGGGATATGAAATTTTTGCCATATCGCCCAGCCCTACTTTGAACCAAGTTCCAAAACAGTTTCAGTCCAGTTCACACCCTCCTGCATCTAATCAAAACAACGACTCACAAACAATAGAGGCTAACGATGCTAACGACTCATCAAGAGGTAGGGAGGAGGGGCATTCAAAGGCAGATGCTGCTCGTTGAGCAACAATAGACAGCTACAGTTTATAAGATCGACCCTTCCATATTCCAGTCAGAATTGACAAAGCTCCTCGGATGAGAAGCGAAACGTCTTCAAGAAACCAAAGAAGTCCAGTTGCCTTCATTTGAACCCCTTGGATCACCAGGGAGGCGTCCAGGAGGCATCCTAACTAGGTGCCCGAGCCACCTCAACTGGCTCCCTCCTGGATGACCAAGCTTCTCACCCTATTTCTAATGGCACTTACACACTAGCATCGGCTCTACATGGCTCCGCCGGCCTCAGCCGGCTACAGGGATGCGGACATAGTTGAGCACATGGGCGGTCTCCAAAATCGGTGCGACAAATTGGCGTGAAAATATCAGTGATGTCATGAGCGCATCTCCGAGCATGTGGGTGGGTCAAAGGAGCGCGGAGAAGTCTGCTGTGTTTTCCTCATTAAACAAAGGCGTTCTGAGCAGCCTTGTGCTTTGGAGACTCTTTGGCCTCTGATATTTCATCCTGCTTTGCTGTGTGTGGCAGCCTGGCAGCACTTTGTGTGTGTGTGTATGTCTGTGCGCTCCTCACAGCAGAGACAGAGAAAAACAGCTTCAGTCAGAGGCTCGTTAAGTCCTCTGCATCCAGAGTGATAATGAAGCACGCATGCAGGAATCCCCCGCTGGCTGATTCTATCTGCTAATCGGAGGCTCTCCCTAACGGTAGGTGTGAATTTGAGCTGGCCAATCAGTCTGCAGTGGGTGTTTTGGCCCGGTTTCAGCCCAAGGTAGAACGCCTTAGGAAGAGGGCTGAAAGGACGTCCGGTTCGGCGCCAGAAATCCCCAGGCTACCCGGATGTGAACACAATATATGCAGACCCGGCAGTGCAGAGCTGGTGCTAGTGTGTAAGCGCCGTAAGGGAGAGCCCAGCCACCCTGCGGAGAAAACTCATTTCGGCCGCTTGTATCCGCGATCTCGTTCTTTCGCGATCTTGTTCTTTCGGTCACTACCCAAAGCTTGTGACCATAGATGAGGGTAGGAACATAAATCAACCGGTAAATCGAGAGCTTCGCCTTCCAGCTCAGCTCTCTCTTCATCACAACAGACTGGTACAACGCTCGCATCACTGCAGACGCAGCACCAATACGCCTATTGATCGCACGCTCCATTTTTCCCTCACTCGTGAACAAGACCCAGAGATACTTAAACTCCTCCACTTGGGGCAGGACCTCGTCCCTGACCTGGAGAAGGCATTCTACCCATTTCCGATTCAAGACCATGGTCTCGGATTTAGAGGAGCTGGTTCTCATCCCAGCTACTTCACACTCGGCTGCAAACCACTCCAGCGAAAGCTGGAGATCACGTTCTGATGAAGCCAAAAGAACCACATCATCTGCAAGAAGCAGAGACCTGATTCTTAGGCCACAAAAACAGATCCCCTCACCACCTTTGCTACACCTAGAAATCCTGTCCATAAAAGTTATGAACAGAATCAGTGGCAAAGGGCAGCCTTGGTGGAGTCCAACCCTCACCGGAAACGAGCCTGGTACATATGTGTATAATGCAACCATCCTACTACTATGTCTAAGACTTTCACTGGCATGTTTTTGTTGTAAGATATTTCCTGTTTGAAAATTCTGTCCACCACTGTTACAGGAGGTCATCTTTTGCCGTTTCCTCTTTTGGTTTCTGGTTTCTGCACAAGCTGAGTGTTGATAGAAAATTTTAATTAAAAAAGGGGAATTCAATATTTCTCTAAAGGGTCAGGTTTCAAGCAGAAGTGTTCAACTCATCTTCTTGGGTTTTTTTTTATTGAGTAATTTGTTCATTTAGTTTTTATTTTATTTTTTTACTTTTCTCATTCTGAAAATCTTGTTTAGCTTTGAATTAGCTGATTTTTATATCTGTTAGAATCCATCAATCATGATTCATGTCTTCCTGTTTGTTCTTCTGCACATAGCACCAGTCACAAGTGTTTGGATATCTCCGACTGTCTTCATTTAGTTTTATTTACTTTTCTATTACTATTTTATTTGAGTTTCATAAGACATCATTGTTCACTTGGTGATATGTTGGCCTTGCTTCTGAGTTTATGATTTCTTTTATTTGATGATCTTCTGCTTGATGGCTATTGAAATCTGTCAAAAACCTTCTGCAGTTTTCAGAGTGTCCTGGATTTCCCTGGGCCAGAATGCTGGAGCCGTGTCAGTCACTGGGTGCTGTTCATGGGTTTCCCAGCACCTTCTCACCTCACCTCTTGATGATATGCAGGGAGGATCATTTACCGCTTGTTTCCTTCTTCAACTTCCTGAGGACCTTGCTGGTGCTAAACCATTTGCGTTGCTTATTTAATTTCTGAAAGGGCGTGCTGCCACCTGTGGGAGGATTTGTACAGGTGTCCCCAACATGGTCACAGACTTGTCTCCCTGACCTCAGAAGACCAGTGTTTATCTGAAACAAGAACTGCTGTTGGTTTCCTCAAGATTCCCTCCTACAGAGTTTGCGTTATCAATGACAAACCTCTTTTACAGGGCATAATCCCTTCTGAGGTTCTGTTCGTGTCCACAAGGTCACTGACCTGTCCTGCTTCCCTTTGCACGTTTTTCTCTCTTCCTCAGATGCAAGAAGAAGTCATCTTATCTAAGGACTTATTACATTCTCACAAACTGTATTGAAAACAACAATGTGTAATAATATGCATTTTTATGACTGTTCATTTTGTTATGTTCATTTTATTCAGTTGGAACGTCACCTCACTGCACTGTGAGAAAGTATTCAGTGTGATTTACATGTCTGCTTCAGGGCTTATGCCAAACTTTACTGGGTCTTCTGATGTGTGCTTTCATGTTGATTTGTTATGACCATGTCCATGCATGTATTTTGTCTTATATTATTATAGTTGATCAGATTTTTTTGCTTCTGGTAGAGATTAGTAACTAATCAAAAGGGTGAAGTGTAAAGGAGATATTGGATTCTTCTATTTATTTGTTCAATACCGTTCTGCAGTGGGACCATTTGAGGGGTCAGGGAAGAAGAAGAAACAATCTTTTATATAACGCCTCTCAAGATAAAAATCACGGGGCGTTTCACAAGAACAAAAAATTACAAAGTAAAAAAGTAAAGAAATTAAAATTAAAAAAAAAAAAAATATATATATATATAAAAATGGGAAAAAGCAAAAATTGTGATAAAAATGTGAGGAAAGGAAAAAAGAAAATTAATAAAAAAAGGGTAATCAGCGGATCCCGGGAAAGGCAGAAATGGTAGAAAGTGCAGAATGAAGAGAAGGTAGTGATGAAGAATTAACCAAAGGTCATGCAAAAGCCTGAACATGTGAGTTGTCAGCTGCTTTTTAAAGGAGACCACTGAGTCCACTGATCTCAGACTCAGGGGGAGAGAGTTCCAGAGTCTGGGGGCCACAGCAGCAAATGATCTGTCACCTTTGGTCTTCAGACTGGTGCGCTGCACAACCAGTAGGCTTTGATCACTGGACCTCAGGGACCTGCTGGGGGTGTAGGGACTGAAAAGATCACCAATGTATGATGGTGCTTGTCCATGTAAGGCCCTAAAAACCAGAACCAGGATCTTGAAATTAACTCTGAAGTTAACCGGCAGCCAGTGACGCTGGAAGAGAAGCGGGGTGACGTGGGTGTGCTTTGACGATTTGGTCAGAAGCCGAGCACAGGCATTCTGGACCACCTGTAAATGGTTCAGGGAGGTTTTGATCAGACAAGTGAAAAGTGAGTTGCAGTAGTCTGAGGAGATGAAGGTGTGGAGAACAATCTCAAGTTCAGAGCAGGACAGAATGGGACTCAGCTTAGCAATGTTCCTGAGATGGAAGAAGGAGGAGCGAACAAGAGAACTGACATGAGAATCCAGGGTGAGAGCTGGGTCAAAGGTCACACCAAAATTCCTGACAGAAGGTTTGGTGTGAGAAGCAAGCTGGCCGATTACGTCACGTTGTTCGTTACTCTGATTGGTCCTAGCACTATCCAATTGCGTGCAAACAGTTTGAAAGACAACCATAGATCCCGCCCCACGACTGAGAGCTGGCAATGGGTCGTGGCCAGACTATATTCACATATACAGGATGGCTTGCCAGGCTAGTATTTACAAGGAAAAAACTCAAATGGATCATCTGAAAGTACACGGCGATGAGGTGGAACATGTAAAATGTTTCTGATATCTTGGAGTAATATTTGATACCAGACTAATATGGAAAGAGCTCATTAATAAAATAGAGAAAAGATGTAAGAAGATTATAAACATACTGAGATGTTTGAGAGGATGTGAGTGGGGAGCGAGTGCCCAGGCTTTGAAACACATATATGTTTTGATGATTAGGTCGGTTATAGGCTATGGTAGTATAGTATACAGTTCTGCATCCAAAACCTTATTAAAAAAGATCAAAATTATAAGCAAGCATTGAGAGTATGCTGTGGTGCTATCAGATCTACACCAATGCTATCTGTTCAGGTCGAAAGGGAAGAGATACCAGTACAGCTCAGATTTAAACAAATGGCATTCAATTATTGGGCTAGCATGCAAGGCTGCAGATCACCTGCAAGGGCGCTTGATCCATGTTGGGAAAGTAACAATGAAAAAACTGACTGTGGTCTCTGGAAATTACAAAGGTGAGCTAAAGAGATGCAAATCCAAGACAGGTGCAGGTTAGGATGTTCTTATATACTGCCAACCCTTTCTGGTTTTTCCCAACGGTGCATGTTGATTTTAGCATTCATGCAAAACTGCAAAGCAGCAAGGGGATAGGAAACTGGGACAAAGTTACTGATGAATGAATATAAAATTACTGATGAATATGCACTCATTCCTGCATATCTACACAAATGGCTTGAGAAAAACAAAAAAGGAGAGAACAGGATTTTTTTTTTGTGATACTGCAGTTAAATTCATTTGAGATAAAGGACACCAGATCAGATCACCTATCGGTCTATTCAGTGGAAATGTTGGCAATTTATTTTATTTTACAGTGTATAGAACAGAATAGAATTAATAAAGGAATAATATGCTCAAATTCATACTCAGCTCTGTCGTCAATCAAATCTACACATACCGGCCACTTTGTTGGGCACACCTGTCCAACTGCTCGTTAACGCAAATGACTAATCAGCCAATCACGTGGTGGCAACTCAATGCATTTAGACATGTTGACATGGTCAAGACAATCTGCTGCAGTTTAAACCGAGCTTCAGAACGGGGTAGAAAGGTGATTTAAATGACTTTGAACGTGGCATGGTTGTTGGTGCCAGACGGGCTGGTCTGAGTATTTCAGAAACTGCTGATCTTCTGGGATTGTCACGCACAACCATCTCTAGGGTTTACAGAGAATGGTCCGACAAAGGGAAAACATCCAGTGAGCGTCAGTTCTGTGGGTGAAAATGCCTTGTTGATGCCAGAGGTTAGAGGAGAATGGCCAGACTGGTTCAAGCTGATAGAAAGGCAACAGTCACTCAAATAACAGCAGCAGAAGACCACACCGGGTGCCACTCCTGTCAGCTAAGAACAGGAAACTGAGGCTACAATTCACACAGGCTCACCAACACTGGACAATAGAAGATTGGAAAAATGTTGCCTGGTCTGATGAGTCTTGATTTCTGCTGCAACATTCGGATGGTAGGGTCAGAATTTGGCATCAAAAACATGAAAGCATGGATCCATCCTGCGTTGTATCAACGGTTCAGGCTGGTGGTGGTGGTGTACTGGTGTGGGGGACATTTTCTTGGCACACTTTGGGCCCCTTAGTACTACTTAATCATCGTTGCAACTCCACAGCCTACCTGAGTATTGCTGCTGACCATGTCCATCCCTTTATGACCACAGTGTACCCATCTTCTGATGGCTACCTCCAGCAGGATAATGCACCATGTCATAAAGCTGAAATCATCTCAGACTGGTTTCTTGAACATGACAATGAGTTCACTGGACTCAATTGGCCTCCACAGTCACCAGATCTCAATCTAATAGAGCACCTTTGGGATGTGGTGGAACGGGAGATTCTCATCATGGATGTGCAGCCGACAAATCTGCAACAACTGCGTGATGCTATCATGTCAATATGGACCAGCATCTCTGAGGAATGTTTCCAGTAGCTTGTTGAGTCTATGCCATGAAGGATTAAGGCAGTTCTGAAGGCAAAAGGGGATCCAACCTGGCGGTGAGTGTATCTCTTCAAGCAGTAGACGGCATATAGTATTTGAAATTTATGAGTCTTTGTTCAGGCTGCAACAAATGGACAAAGATTTCTTTGGTGCCAGCACATAGAGGGGTGGAGGGAAATGAGATGGCGGACTATTATGCCAAGAAGTCATTACAGCGAAGGTCCATCATCGACGTATCAGTCAGTACATCTGCATTTTTAAGCATTAATAAACAAAGGATCCCTTTTATTAATGTTCCCGATATTGTTAACTATTAAGTGTCCTTAATGGGACAAAGGGCCAAGGGGAGGGGGTGTCTGCTTAGTAATGCATTACTTAATATTAACAAACAATTGTTAATACTTTATTTAATAGTTTATTAATGCTTAATAATGCACTAAGTAATGTTAATAAAGGGACCCTTATTATAATCAGAATGTGCAACCCTAGTGCTGTCTAAAGTTATTAAAGATCGAACGGGCAAATTTTAAAAATTTGTTTTTACTACTGGGGGGAGGGGGTCACTAAACCAATTCTGTCTTTATAATCTACAGAGATCAGAGACAGCCATGGGCTAGTTTTACAACTGGAGGTTGGATTTTCTTTTCTTATCAAGAAAGATAAAAGATAGTCTTCTTGCTTCTCCTGCCCTGGACCCGCCCCAGTGCATGCTGGTTCAATAACTATGAATTGACTGAACTATTATTTTTCTAATAATCTCTATCAAATAATATAAAAAAATATAATTATTGTAAATATTTTAAAATAGCAAAAAAAAAATTGCTCCAACAACAAATCTAATAATGAACAGTAAAATGATTTTTATCTCTTTCTGGTAAAAATATGTAACAAATAAAACTAAATGCGACCCATCGGACTGACAAATTACCTTTAGATGAGAAAATATTGTAAATACTGGATTTTCACAACATTAAAGGTGCAGCATTTAGTGTTTTACATGTTAAGACCTGTGGAAGCGGTGGCTCAGGAAAAAAGATAGTCATCAAGTAATTGGAAGGTTGCCAGTTCATTCCAAGTCATTCTGTCGTTGTGTGCTTGGGCAACACAGCTGCTGTCTCACCTCTGGGTTACTTTGGATAAAAGTATCTGCCAAGTACTTAAACATAAAACTTATTTTCTTTCTTCTTTTGCTGTTTTAAAATTTAGTTGAGCATTTTTTTAATTTTTTATGGGAAACATACACAGCCCGGCCAAAAAAGAAAAGTCGCCACCTGGATTTAACTAAGCAAATAGGTACGAGTCTCCTATTAGTTTGGGTTTATTGAACAAGGACGGCACAAAAGATAATGTTACATGTAAGGGCAATGCAACCGTTGTTTTGTACTGAGGTTTTCTAGCCAGAGGCTAATTTGCAAACCTAATCCTTGGTTGGACTTTTAGACATAATCAAATAACAGCATTTATAGCACTTACCACACACACACACAGTATTGGATAATTACTGCATGGGTGATTATCTTTCAGCTGGCAACAAGTTATTAAAGCTCCTCCGGGGGAATCCCAAGGCGTTCCCTGGCTAGCTGAGAAACATAGTCCCTCTTGCACACAGTGAACCATGCATTGGTAATTTCGCGCTTGGATTATGCAAATTCCCTTTTTTATGGATCCACATCTTCCTCGGTTGCGCGCCTACAGCTGGTGCAGAATGCGGCGGCCCGCCTTTTGACGGACACCAGAAGGAGGGAGCACATTACTCCTGTTCTGGCCCAGTTGCACTGGCTCCTGGTGCGCTACCGCATCCAGTTCAAAATTTTACTTCTTGTTTTTAAATCACTTTATCTTTATGCGCCATTGTACTTGACTCAGCTAGTTCAGCCCTACGTACCTGGTCGAACCCTTCGGTCGGCAGACCACCGCCTGATACAGGTCCCAAGTGTTCGGGTGAGGACTCGAGGAGCACGTGCGTTCTCAATCTGTGCGCCTCGTCTCTGGAACCAACTCCCTTTGACAGTGAGAATGGCCCCCTCTCTCCCTGATTTTAAGTCACGCTTGAAGGCTTATTTCTATTTGCTGGCTTTTAATTCGCCCTAGTTTACCTTTTATTATGTTTTTACTTTTTATTGTTGATTTGGTAGTGGTCATCGGACTACTCATCATTTCCTGTGTTGTATGTTTGGTTTTACTGTGTATGCTTGTTATTTTTACTGTACAGCACTTTGGTCGGCCTTGGCTGTGTATAAGTGTGCTCTAGAAATAATTGAATTGGATTTGCGTGTTTTGTTTGGTATTTTAGGTCTCCTACCGGTTGGACGTGCCCAGAAAACCTCACCAGGGAGGTATCTAGGAGGCATCCTAACCAGATGCTCAAGCCACCTCAACTGGCTCCTCTCGATGTGGAGGAGCAGCTGATCTACACAGAGCCCCTCCCGGATGATCGAGTTTCTCACTCTAATCTCTAAGGAAGAGCCCAGACACCCTGTGGAGAAAACTCATTTTGGCCGCTTGCAATCTCATTCTTCTGGTCACTACCCAAAGCTTGTGACCATAGGCGAGGGTAGGAACAGAGATCAACTGGTAAATCGAGAGCTTTGCCTTCTGGCTCAGCTCTCTCTTCACCAGGATAGACCGGTACAATGCCCTCATCACTTCAGACGCAGCACCAATCTGCCTATCGATCTCCCGATCCATCTTTCCCTCACTCTTTAACAAGTCCCCAATAACTGAAACTCCTCCACTTGAGGCAGGACCTCGTCCCTGACCTGGAGAAGGCATTCTACCCTTTTGTGACTCAATATCATGGTCTCAGATTTAGAGGAGCTGATTTTCATCCCAGCTGGTTCACACTCGGCGGCAAACTGCTCCAGCGAGAGCTTGTTCAAAACAAAAGTAAACTAACCCATTTCCTCCATATAACCACCATGGACCTATTATTATTTTGATTATCAAACTGGCAGAGGAAGAAAAACCAAACATGTCTTCTGTTGCCAGATATCACCATAAAATGTAATCTTTGATCTGCTTTTGGCAGTAAACAGGCACAAACCTTATCAGTAGTGACTCAAGCTGCCGCGCCCAGCTGTTGCTGAGAGACCCGGCATGTTTAGGAAAGCAGAACTCCTCCTTCTCTCCCCCCTTTCCTTTCATACATTAACAAATGCAATAAATGTATCACCAGATGAGCTAACAGGGTTAAAACTGTTCACATTATTCAGGGTTTGGCAGATGTCTGTGACACATTGTTCCCCACCCCACCGTGTGTAGAGTTCAGCTTCTCAGAGCTTCTGCTCACAGTGTCAACATTCCCAAGGGAGTGTCAGCAGGAGGACATTTGAAGAATGTTCCTGCAACAAAAGACAGTCAAGTTCTAACTGGTTACAGAAAAATAAAGGAACACTTAGAGAAGTTATGTGTAAAAAGTGTAAAATGGAAAAAGGAAAAAAAAAAAAAAGAAAAGAAGCAATGGTGTGGCCAGAACTGGATCCCTGACAGCAGACACAACCTTGTCCAGGACAAAAATGTCAAATAGTGGAAATCCAACTCTAAATGAACAAAACAGCCATTGTGTACCACCGTTACAGCAGGGATGAGTCACGTCTGCGTCTACGAGTCTGTTTGCTCTCGTTATCAGGATGATGTTCCACCTCCCTGGCCAAGCCACATCCACCTCCGCCTTGCGGTTTCAGATCAGTCAGAGCAGAGAGTGAAGCAGAGCCTTTCATCTCCACCGAGAACAGAAACCTTCAGAGCCGTCGGTCAACATGTGCACTGGAAAATGCTCCCAGTGCATCGCTGTGAGTCTGTACCCACTGGCGCTCATTTCCATCATCTGTAACATCGTGCTGTTCTTTCCTAATGGAGACATCCAGTACGCCAAAGATAGACACATCACAGAGGAGGTGAAATACATGGGGGGTCTCATCGGAGGGGGTGTGATGGTGAGTTGTGATTATTATTTTCTTATCTGTTACAGCAGAGTGGCTGGAAAATATACCAAACACAACGGCTAATTTAAAAAAAAATCATTTCTAGGTGCAATTTTTGTGGTTTAAGATACGTTTTGTGTGGAAATCTTTTCTGTGATGTTTCCAGAACTTGATATTTTAACAAGTCCTACAAGTGTGGAATAATAAATGAGATTTTAGGACACAAACTAAACAAGCGTCCCGCTGCAGGTGCTGATTCCTGCTCTTCACATTCACCTGACGGGGAAACAGGGCTGCTGTGGGAATCGCTGCGGGGTGAGTCAGACGTCATGAACAGGAATGTTTCAATTTTAAGGTTTGGCTGCATGTACATTCAACAGAAAAGGAAGTAAACATGAGACCAGTCAGAGGAAGTGAGATTAGAAAGTGCTGATAGACATAAAGCAAAAAGGACCTAAGAAGTTAACTTTTTTGGCTCATAAACAGATAGATAACACCTTAAATAGTTTTTAAAAATCCTCTGTTCTATTGCTTTGAGAGATTTCTTCTCAGATTTGTTCTCCTCTGAGAACAGAAATAACGTTATATTGGGGGAAACTGTGATGAACGTAACAAATATCTGTAGCAGGACTCTTTTTTTTTTACCTTGTTGCTTCTTGAACTCTTGTTTCTGGTTAATGTTTGAACCTTTCAGATGTTTCTCTCCATTGCCTTCGCCGCTGTGGGTGTGGCTGGAGCTCTGTACAGCTTTGCTGTTGCTGTTCTCGGTCTGCAGAACGGGCCCCTGTGTCAGGTCCTGCTTGTTTGGACAACACCTTTCAAAGACAGGTGACACACGGGAAACAACACTGATTACACCTGTTGGGTTTGCAGACTTGTGCTCCTTACTGAAGCGTCCGTTTCTCACAGTAACACCAGTTACCTGACGGACAAGTCAAATTGGTGGATGTGTACGGCGCCCAAAAACATCCTCCCGTTTCACATCGGGTTGTTCAGCACCCTGCTGGCAACCAGCGCCCTGCAGGCAATCCTCTGTGCTGCTCAGATGATCAACGGGCTCTTCGGCTGCTTGTGTGGAACCTGCATCAAGAAGGATGTAATATGAAGGTGATTTTAAAAGAAACAGGTGTTTAAATCCACATCCTCCCAAATGTATTAAGTGAATACCCAGAAATTCTGATGTTTTTGTCATTTTAACATTTTTATAAGCACTGTGGGGACTGTCCAGGAAAACTGAAAACAGACTACTGAGCTGTGTGTTTGTCTTTCATGTTTTTTTTACATCATTGTCCAAAATGCACAGAGAATTCTGCACTTTGTTGCAAAAATATATTAAACTGATCTTAGTTCAGATCTTCTGAAGTGGGTTTCTGAGGAAATGTGATTATCTCTCATGTTGTAAACAGCTCCCCGAATAGCCTCTGTTTTAAACAATAGAGATTAGCTCTGATTAGCTAACAACTAGGCTCAATGAGGCCAGAAACAAATGTCTCATAGCATTTCAAAACTTAAAGCAGCACTAAAGAGATTTTAACTCTTTAAGCTCATTTAGTGCTGCTTTAATAAGTTTCTCAATTCTCCTACCTACTGGTTGAAAGCGGAATTACGACTGTCGGAAACAACCCTGGTGCAGCCTGTTGTAGCTAGTGCTAACGAGCTAACGCTAACACAAGCCAACTTATAATAAATAAGCTATTAAGTAAAAAGATCCACACTGTTGGACAAAAAAATATTATTACTTACAAGTCCAGTAGCAACAAAGCCAGGTCACCATCAGTCCATGATTTCGTAGCCTCCTTCAGCTCCCTCAAACGAGTGTAGGCCACGCCAATGTTCAATACGGTTTAGAATTTTGCTTCGCCTCCAAACATTATTTTACTTTTACTTCCAGGTGCCGCCATGACACCAACAAAATAAGCAAACATTTTTTTTTTCTTGTGCATTTTATTGACGGTTGCTGGTCGGCGAACTGAGAAAGCTAACTGCTAGCCTTTATATACGCTACCGGCACACTAAAGAGCTATTGCCGTAAAGCAGGAAGAGACCTCCCACTGCTTTTCCTACCCAGAGACATATATACGTAGACACCTTGTGGACTGGCGCTGCCTATTGGAGCTGCCGTAGTGGCCAGCTGCCATCTTAGATGGGTCTCCATTTGCCCCCAGTGCATTCATTTCTACTGAGGAAAGTGCTTACCCAACTAAAAAACAAAATTTAATAATGTTTTTTCACAAAATCAGAAAAATGGTATGGCATGATAATTAAAATATAAATATAATTAAACAAAATAAATTAAAATATAAAATCTAATCGGGTAGGCTAGAAAAGTCAATAATAATCCCACCTGATCTGTTTTCAATAGTGTGCTGGTTGTTGCAACCATAGGCTGCACAAGAACGGACATAGTTGCTCACTCTGCATTGACTTTGGAAAGTGAGGAGAGGAGACCCATCCAATATGGCGGCAAGGCTGTAACCAAAGACTGTATATATAAGAGGCTGTAACGCTCTCCAACACTCAATGGGGCGTCAGTATTCATGTCTATGTTCCTACCAACCACAACAGTTAAGTGCAGTTTCTGGTCAGCAGAGGGTGACAGAGAGCCATCCCATGTGAAGTTTCTCAAGTTTATGGCTAAAACAAGTTTGAAAACAATGTTAAAAACTCTTTAGCATTGCTTTTGAGACACCAGAAACACTCTGACCAGCTCTTAGCTCACCTGTCTACTCACAATTAATCTTTGTTTCATGAGGTTTTTTAAAGAGCTAATTGTGTCTTTCCCTAGAAACACATGGATACGAAGGACATCCATCATCTGAACAGCTCTGTATCGTTTTTTGCTCTCTAAGCCAGTCTGACCTGATTGGTGAAAAATCTTAAGGCAGCTAATTTAAACCATGACAAATTATTTTGTTGGGTTTTTTTTACCTTAAAAAATTTTAAAGTGACTGGAAATTGCAGAAAGTTCAAAAGTTAGATCTAGGCATAAAGTGTTTCAATTAATTTCAGACTTACCTTTGGGATAGAAAATCTCAATCTATTTTCTTTTACATACAAAACAAAAAAATATTATATTTTTCATTTATTTCCTCAACAGTTTTAAAGTGCAACAATTATGCAAATTTTTCATAATTTACAAAATTTGTCATTTTTTTATCATTATAAAATCAAAGTGATTGTTGGACAACAAATAAAGAAAAAATATGAATTTTAAATACTTGACTGGTCTTTATTTTAAGCTTATATGACAATGAACATTAACATTTTTTACTAACGTTTGTTAGAAATAAAAACTACAAATTGAAATCCTTGTTTTTAAACAAAAAAAAAACACATAATAATAATAAATGCATAGGAAACAGGGTTAAAATGGCACAGAATTAGGCAGCTGATATTTTATCAGGGATAAATTTAACAAGGAAATGTTTATGATTTAACAGGTAAAACTAAAAAAGAATGTAACAGGATGTGTTCCACGTTTTAAACACATTTTGACACTATAATAAAAGTTTGAGTGTTTATTGGTTAAATGACATGAAATGTGTTGATATCTAGCAGCAAATGATTCTCTGGTTAGACGTCTGATGTAAGTGCAGACTTGACCTCGCTGAGGTAGACAACATCTTGTTGGGAGTGTTAAAACCTGCATCGGTTTTTCCCCATATGCAGGTAGAACATTTATTAAATATTCAGTTTTAAAATGTAATTACGTTAAAATAAATGTAAACACTATATTGATATATATTTTGTACTGTAAAAGAGAAGTGTGGCAGTTGGAGTAAGTGTTAAATTCAAACTATCGCGGCTCAAACACCTCGCTAGTTTTAATTTCCTGTGAATCAGTTCAGCTGTCAAACTGCTTCATCATGAGCTTTCTGCTGGCCTCGTAACCCAGGAACAGCGCTCCGTTAGCCGGGAAGGTGCGCACCATGGTGGGGGTGAGGCCAGAGTACAGCGCCCTCACACCTGAGAACAGGAAACGATTCAAATCTCTGGAACATTTAGAAAACAAGAATTATAATAGAAATTTTTTTTTACCTCCTGCTTTCTTACCTTCAGTACGAGCGATGGTCATGAAGGTTTTAAAGAATCCTGCCTGTTTGCCCGTCATCGACATGACCTGAATCCTGGATTTGACACAGTCCATAGGATAGACCACGAGCCAAAGGCACGCCCCCCCGAAACCACCACTGAACACGATCGGAGCCACACCTTCAAGGATAAACAAGTTTATCTTTCCTAAGATCTAAACATTCCTCCAGAATGACTCACACAATCGCACTTCTGTATTGATCTGTGTAGATGTGGATGTTGGTTCCTGCTCTATGATGGAGCAGGCAGAACCTTCTCCAGTACCTATGTCATCTTTGCCACACTTCATATAGTCTGCAAACGCCGTCCGGCTGAGCTCGTAGGCCCCAAAGAAGCAAAAGTATCCAGGCACCTCTCTGGCGATGGTTGTGGTCAGACCCTGGAAGAACCCCTGCGGCCCCTCGTTCCTCATTATGGATTTGACCACGGACCACACGGAGCTTCAGACAGAGCAGCCACACCGTCGGTCAGACACCATTACTGCTGCCTTCACAAATCAGGCTCTTTTTATAAATGACATTAACATCTCAAGACTTTAATTCCTGCATCACATCAAAAAAGTCTCATTAACATTATGTACAAGCTTTTTATTTAGAGTTTTAACCATTAGAGGAGTCAGGATGATCATGGACTAAAGATGATTTACTTCTGGTTACCATTAAAATAAATCATCATTTGTCCTGTAGCACCACCTAGAGGCTCAAAGGCCCAGCACATCAAACTGGTTTCCAGTCCTGCTTTTTACATTCTCCAAATCAACACAAAAACATGCACGTATGGTTTTTTTTATTATTATGTAAAATTTGGGATATTTAGAACAAATTAATCACTAATTGATTTATAGATTGTATAATTCTCATCGTATTCTTGTTTTTCCTGTGTTTCTGAATACAAGTTTGCTAATAAAGACCATATAACTGTAATAATTACTGAAAAAAAACTGAACAAATTATAATTATTACTATTATTATTAGTAGTAGTAGTAGTAGAGGTAGTGCCAGTTTTTTCTTGCGCTCTGTAGTACTTATTTACTTTCATAATATCATCATAAATGAGTCATAAAGCCTGGACAAGTGGACACACTACACCAAGATCTTGTTGCTGTCCTTTCCCTGCACGACTTAAGACATTAAAACCTTTAGGAACATGACCGATGAATAAACATGCAGCTGTCCAAGCTTCGCTTACTTGTGGCTCTTTGCGATCCGGCCTGATGCCTCCATCTCATACATGGCCTGTAGTCGACACTTAACCAGCTCGGTGGGGCAGAGCACCAGAGATGAGAAGATGGATGCTACAGAGCCAGCACAGGCTTTCTGCATGTCACTGATACAGAGGGATGCATAATAAGACACACAATCCCAAACTGGACACGTGCTTGTGTTTGGATAGGGAGGAGGGACTGGTGACAAACCTCAGCACGGCCTCTTTGTGCAATCCAGCTGCAAAGCGGATGACCTGCTGGCAGAATCCGTAGCTCATGAAGAGCACTGAGTTCTCTGCTATGTTGGCCATCAGTGCTGGTGTGGTGCCCTGGTAGAGACCACGCACTCCCACTTGTTTGTAGGTGGACACGACGCAGTGGATGAAACCTTGGTACAGCCTGGGAAAGGTCTGCATCTTCACCTTTGCTGTGTCCAGGGGCTGTCCGCTGAAGACACATGCAGCTCCCCCTGACAGCATCAACAATATTAAAAAAAGAAAACACAATCATCAACAGAAGAATTACGCATGACACACAAACAGAGCTAGGTTGTGAAACTTGCAGGAAAGCGAATGACATGAGCTGAAAGAGGAGATAAAGATCAGGGGGCTACAAAAAAAACAGTCACTTGAAACGAGCTGGAAAAAGAGAAGCGTCATCAGAATGACCAACTGTGTCAGACAAGCAGCTGATAATAACTTCTGTTGTTGGTGCCAAAAACAACAAAAGTCCGTTTAACAACTCCTACAAAAGACAAGCACAATATATTGTTTGTAGACTTTAGGAGACAAGAGACATGTAATTACCTACGGCACCAGCTGAAAGATCAATGATGGCCTGGACCACTGGATGAGGAGCCATGGTCATATGTGTGGATTTCTCTTCTCAACAACCTGTTAAAAAGAAAACTCTCCTTTTTAAACATTTTTTGTTATTTAGTCCCGAAAAAGCAGATTAATATGAGCGTAGATCAGAATCAGCAGCTGAACGACAAATGTTGAAAACACAACAGCAGCTGTCATCTGTAGATGACAAATCAAAACCCTTAAACACATAAATCAGACCATTTGTTTACATTTTCACCTGACACAAATCTTTAAAAACACAGAAAAACTCACAAACTCGTGGAGTATTTCACAACAGACTGTTTTCTTCCAGCTTGACTCAACTATTAGAGTATTTAGAGTATTTCTACTTTTAGAGACAGAGTGACCCTTGTCCTGAGGAGGAAATGTGAGTAGCCTTAGGATACACCTGTTTGTTGCACGTTTGACCACTAGGGGGCGACACAGTGTTAGCATTTAAAGTTTATAAAAGCAAAAAAAGCAGAGATGTGACAACTCCTGTTTTTTTTTTTTTTTTTGCTTAATGTTAAAAATATTTTTTTTCCACTTGAGAAACTTACTTCACTATAATAAACTTAGCTAGACTGACAGACAATAAAGAAAGTTACTGTTTCAGTAAAGCTAGCTAAACCGTTAAACAGGTGAGAGTCCTTTTATCGTACAAACCTCGCACGAGACCCACTACAAAACGCGTTAACAGTGACGCTGACCCGCCGACGTTAGCATCCACGGCCCACGACATGCTAGCTTCCACCATCTGAATAAACACACTCAGTTCTTCTTATGCTATCTCATTATGTCCAATATCTGTCCCTGTCCTCACTGACTGTGGTCAATGAATGCTTCGATCATCAGAGATGTCAAACGGAGAAAGAAAGACAATCCAGAGGTTTTCTGTGAAGAGCACTCACTCTGATCAAAGTTCCTGGTACCAAACTGCATTTAGATTGCGCTCCATAAATATCATGTAGTTGCTAATGATGCACACTTGTATAATTCTGCATTATTAGTAAGAAACTGTTGCAGCACAGTTATACCGTAATAACTTATCATTATCGATGTCGTCTTCGTTTATCTATAACAGTCAACAAAAAATATACAGCGTGACTATCTTCGCTTTTAACATCTTTGATTTGATGCCATGAACCCATAGACATGAACCGGACAATAAAACTTCCGGTTCACGTTCTTTCAAAATAAAATGTGATCACCGTGAGGAATTGTGCAGCGCCCCCTGCTGTTGTTTTCTAACCACGCTGCTACCGTTCAAGAAATGAAACGAATTTTTTAACATTTACGCACCCAGAAAGAGGCTTATTTTATATAAAGGTTTGTTTTTCAGAGAAAGCCTTGACACTCTTTATTTATGCTACTTGCAGTCTTTTAAATATCAGTCTCCAATAAGATTAAAAAGTAAATAATGATCATTATGATATTTTTTTTTCTTCACCCACACATTTTCTTTTAATACCTTTGAAATATTCAACACTGCACGCCTGAAATGCGGTTAACTTCTCAAAATGTTCTGTTCTTGATGGAAGCTGCAGGGAATTCTGTGTTCTCAACTCTTTAAATTGCTTCATGCATTATTAGCTTTCAAGACCTATTCGTTGCGGGGCTCTGAAAGAACATTTTCTTCCTTTACTTGAGTAGAACTGCACAGTTTCACCCCTCTGTTGATAGGGACTCGAACAAGATCAGATGACTTATTGAAACTTATTTCCTCATCTTTTTTAATTTAGCATGTCATTTTTGCTATGATGCCTCTCCAGTGACCAACAGTCTGCAGACATGTCTTATGTTAACAGCATTTTGCGTAAAAAGATTTGTTATAAATTGTTTTTACATTCTTTCCTGGTTTGACCAGATCTTTTTTGATGGATGTCTCTGTTGTTGTTCTTCTCTCATCTTTAATTCTGCCAAAATACCATCTGTTAAAAACAGAGTAGCCTGGGATTAAATAAATGTGCCCTCAGCTTAGTCTTTAAACCTCAGACCTGCAGGCTTACACCAATGCAGTCTGGACTTGTGTTCTCAGTTTAGATGTCAAAAAACACACGACCAATAAAATTCACAGTTTTTCTTTTTAATATCACTTTGCCTTTTATCAAAAGAAAAAGAAAAACATTGACGTTGTCTACATCACAGACAAGAATCATCAATATTTTGTTTTCATCAATTTCTCCAAGAACAGAACGAACACCTTGCCCAGCCCCGCCCACCCGGCCCCGCCCACCTGGAGCAAACCTTTATTTATACACAGTAAACTTTACATCCCTTTAGTTCCTGTTCATCTCTTACAATTACATCATTATCAAAGTAGTCTCCTTTGCTTTAAAATACATCTGCTGCTCTCCCGTTGTAATTACAGCTGCAATCCTGATTGTACGTACAGTATCGTTTCCCACACTTAGAGTCTGAGCTGCTGCTATAAAATATTCAGAAGGAGCTCGAGTCTGTTTCACACCCAAAGAAAACACTCGGCAGAGTCCTGATGACCAGAAGATGAGAGGCTTTTTGTATCAAATCTGGATGTGATGATATTAAAACATTTTGGTTATAAAGTTCTGTACATGTCTATATTTGTGTTTTGTTTTTATGAGGGCGATCCCCCTGACCCGACCTCCGGGGGGTTTTACCGACACACCAACTGTTGCGTCTGCTCGGAAACTGAGATTATGAGGTACAGTCAGAGAGTCTCACTAATCCCTAATTAAGAGTTGCACTGTGGGAATAACAAAGAGATTATAAAAGATCACCTCAACAAAAGACACTGTTAAACGTGGAGCTAACTGATGTTTTTGAGATTGTCAATATTCAGCACAAAGAGGAACGTGCTCGGGTAATATTGTTTTATTAAAAATCAAATACTGATTCATCCTCGATAAATGTGTGGAAAAGCTGATTTTTTAAGAAAGATTTAGTTAAAGTTTAGTGATCGGTGCAGGATCACAGGCCTCAAATATAAAAGGTCAAACTTTTGGCACCTAATAGAAAACGAGGCCACGTTTATTTTTCATATCTTTAAACAAAACATTAAAAAGTCTAGTTAGTCAGTCTGGGTCAGTCAGAAACGAACGTTGGCTCTGAGGAGAGAAACAACCATCTTAAACTAGAATGTATAATCGTGTGAAAGCACACATAATGAATAAATCTAAATGTGGGAAAAGCTACCAGTTTGTCTGAAATACATCAAGAAAGCCTTCTTGGTTTTTACCCTGTATACAAAAGCCAGAGCCCTGCATGCAAACACTTCGCTCTGACATTGCATCCACAAATACAGGAATATTTTTATCTTTATATGCATCTGCAGCCAAAAAAATGTTCATAATTAATGTATAGCTTCAGCAATGTCACGACAAAACCTCAGGAACCCATCCGAGGCTCTGGCAACAGTCAAACCACAATTTCATTTTTCTGGAAAAACAAAAAGACTTTATCATTTTATTTCAAATCTAAGATATTATTTAAAAATGAGCGTTTTTAGGTTTAAATCGTTCATTTTATTTTATAAACTTTTGTCCTTTCTGCTGCAGAGTGTTAGAAATAAAACAACCATAAAATGAAGAGGTAAGCATGAGAGAAAACTGAGCAGAATTAATATCCGATCTTCACAAACACGTTCATACATCAGATCAGCTGTTAAAGTATCCTCAAACCAAACGTGAACTCAAACGCTGAGTTGTTTTATATACAGGACTTGTAAAAACAGGGTAAGTTAAAATAGATGTCATATAAACAGGATCAGACATTAAAATCTACACACCGTAGAATTATACAAGTTTTATTATTTCAATTCTTTAACTTGTTGCATCTGTCAGAGGTTTCCCTGTCAGACACGATGAACAAGAAGGTGTTTTGGTAGTTAAGGACGTGAGGGCCGGACGTGGGCCAATCACAGGGCGGGAAACTTTAAAGGAAAAAAGTTCATCTCTTTTTTTCTATCTTTTTACTCAACAAAAACAACCAAAAACGCAAATGTGCTTACAGTGTGTGTGTGTGTGTGTGTGTGTGTGTGTGTGTGTGTTCTTGTACTTACTACATACTGAGGACCATCACAAGTTTTAACTAACACAGTGAGGACATTTTTCAAAGTGAGGACATTTTTGTGGTCCTCACTTTTTTAAATGTCTACCAGTTGGTTTTAGAGGTATGGTGTGAATTAAGTTTTAGTTAAAGTAGCTCTCCGGATTATTTCATTTATCTGATGGCACCATCTAGTGGCTGACAAGCGTATCACACCAATAGTCAGGTCGACTCGATAATTTAAGATGGCGACTGCACGTTTCTTGTTTATGAATGTGCTTCTGTAGCCGACAAACAGAGCTAAAACACGTTGTTTTACAATTATTATTTTCATGTCATTTTGTGTTTTCATATATTTATATTTTAAAGACTTACTTGTCTGTGAAAAGTTCATCAACGCTGCATCAGCCGAGGTACTTCCTTAAATTTGAAGCACGTAAGCGGTAGTCTAATGGTGCGTTCACACCGGCCATAAAGTATGCGTCGCCAGCGTCAAGTTTCAATGTTAAGTCTATGGTAAGGCGTTTCAGAGCTGCGTCAAAGTCCCTGCGTCGCTTTGTGAGCGTTGGTCGCGTCAAAGCTTGATACTTTTCACGCTTTCAAGCTTCAACGCAAACGTCAAAGCGAGCAACGTTAGCAACGCAAACATCAAAGCAAGTTCAGCTAGCTGAACTTTCTGCGTCGCTTTACAAGCGTCAACCAATCAGAGCGCCAGTTGATACGTCACAGCAGAGCGAGGGAAGAAGACAAATTCATTCAGCAATGGAGGAGAAACTTATCGCCGTTTGCAACTATCGGGAACTGTATGACCCGTCTTGCTACGCTTACCGAGATCGGAATAGAAAGGACCTTGCTTGGAGGAAGATTGCTAGAGAACTCGGCGTGTCGGGTGAGTGTTTTTTCAACGTTTATGCCGCCATTGTCTCAAAAGGATCCGCCATTGTTACAAACATCTGGCAACAGAGAGCCGCGCACGCGCTCTTTCCTCCCTTCCCCTCCCCGTGGAGCCGACGCAACCGTCAAAGCAAGCTGCGCCAACGCAAGCTGCGTCAATGTCAAAAATATATAGGCGTCAAAAACGGCATGAAGTATGCGTTGTTTGACGCATACGTCAAGGCCGGTGTGAACACAGCATAACGCTATTGGTTAGTTTTACTTGGTGGTCAGCTTCCTAATTGCATGGATTTTACGGGGCAGGGGGCGGGCTTAACAAAAAAAAAGAAAAGACGTATCGCTTACATTATATCACACTACATGATAAGACAATCACTTTTACAGATTTCTAAAAAATCATACATAATTCCTGAAAGGGAAAAACTACGGATTGCTGCTTTAAGGTTAGCAATAGATCAGCACTGGATATGGTTAGGGTTAGGGTTGGTTTAAGCCTAATTAATGCTTCTCCGTCTGCGTCGGTACAGAGACACGCAACGCCATTATCTGTTGTTTCGAGGACTCTCCAATAGGCATGCAAAGACGGATGGAGTCGAGCCCACTTTTCTAAACATCCGTCCAACAAGACGGAGAGTGCAAGCTTGTGATTGGTCAAGACTTTAAATTAGTCAACAGCACCGCCATTACCCCCTAAAAAAATAAAAAGAGTGCAGAAAATATCTAGTGGCAGACACGGAGCAGCTTGAAGAATACCTCACAAAAAAACTCCAAATATTTGAATGTTTATTCACCCGTGACTGCAGGAGTATAAAAATACACGGCAAGCGTTTTATTCGTGGACGGAAATGACGGGAAACGTGGGTTTAGAGGTGGCGAGCGCATGAAGAGGTGGAGGGGAATAAGGGACATATTTGTCCGTGTTAAAAAGTCTCTGAAATACAAAAATGCACAATAAAAACTGCAAATATAAACTGTAAATGCACTATATTGGACCGGATACATAACAGAATACCTCAGAAAAGTGCTACGCCCTCTACTGTCCTGGCGGGGAATTGCGTTGCAACACTCTCCAGGTGACGGAGAAGTTTGAAGGCAAAACGTCTCCATCAATGCGTGCGTCTCTCCCTTGTGGAGCTGATGCAGAAGCATAAATTAGGCTTTAGGGTTAGGTAATGGAAGTCAACGGATGGTCCTCACTAAGATAGAAAGACAAACGTGTGTGTGTGTGTGTGTGTGTGTGTGTGTGTGTGTGTGTATGTGTGTGTGTGTGTGTGTTAAGCATCAGGCACTGCAAATAAAAGTTCAAATGGACGGTTTCATGTTTCGGATAAGGCAGTCTGATCATGGCAGCGATGTGAAGTTTCTGCTCTGTCACAGATTTTTACCCAGAAAAAACAAACAAAAAAAAAAACACTTTTTGTATTTTGACCCCATTTTCACAACTTATTTTAAGATCAACTGTGTCAAAACAGCTACAATCAAAAATGAGGCACTTTATAAAAGAGTATATAGATATCTAGGCTATATAGTATTAATCATTATATGTATATTTTATATACCATTGTAATGTGTCACTTTATATTAAAACTGTTATGTGATTGAGGAAACTAACCACAGTATGTACTATAGTTTCTGTCCTTCTAGCATGTACTATAGTAGATACTATAGTGGAATATACAGCTGGAGTAGAAAAGTTCTGATGCCTAAAAAAAGCTTTTACACCTTTTCTAATAATTTTGTGTTACTTATTTGCTCAAAACGGCTTTAAAAAAATCCCCTCTTGTTTCCACGTTACACGATGTTCTTCTCTGTGTCGTTTCCCAGCATGCCCGGCGATGTGACTCAGACATCATGTAATTGATTTGACAGTCTTGTGTCAGACTCATCTGATATACGGCTATTAAGTGGGATCTGGGGGCGAAGAGGGGGAGAAAATTACAGCACTCTATCCGATCGATGTCATAGACCTGCTGCATGAGCTCAATCTGCTGCTGTAGGATCAGATTTGATTCTCAGATCGTTGCTCAAATTTTAAAAAAAAGGGGCTGAAACAGGTTATGATCAGTTTGGCTGCAGGTTTTAATCTGGAGCAAGTCTACATAACATTAAGACTTATGCACGGGGGGCTGCATTCCATTTAAAAGGAGTTCTGATTTCTGGAGGTTTTACAAAACAACAGGTTTCACAGCTGCAAGAGTGGAATGCAGCCCTTTGCTTTCCCTACACCTGCAAGTCAAATGTTGTTTAATCAGGTTGTTTTATGGATTTTTACACACTTAGAAGCTAAATTTGCAGAAATGTGTCCATTTTTTTATTGTGGTTATAAAGAAAATCTATTCATTTTTTAGTCTTCCTGCTGGATTTTTTTAAATGAAGTGAGTAAAATGGTGATTTAATAAAAGTTGCAGCTTTTACACAACTTTTACTGCTGCCCTGTGGCCAATCGAGACTCACTGGTGTGACGTTCATTCTGTAAATCATCTGCAGTGTAGGATAATGTGGCGTTAGGCTTTTAAAAGAGGTTTAATTTTCTGATATTTAAATTAGAGGTCGACCGATATTGGTTTTTCTATTGCCTGATTTTCATGGCTGATATCCACCTTATTTTCATGCTAAAATGTCACTAATAACATCAGTTGATGCACAAAATGTCGGAAGCTGAATCCTTTTTTTGAACTCTGAATTTAACTGTTAAATCTTAACTTTGTGCACTTCTAAGTGTTAAAATCAGACACCTAAATAAAGTTAATTTAGAGTATTTATTATGTAAATGTTATTAGTGAACATAAAAATACTAGGGGTGGGAATTTAACGCGTTAATTACGATTAATTAATTAGAAAAAAATAACGCGTTTTTAAAAATTAACGCATTTAACCCTTTAAGCCCGAGGCTGCACCTCTAAAGAAAGCTCCGAACCTTGGCTACAAGACCATGTAAACCTTTTTTATGTGCTCCAAACACAACTAGAACTACAATCAAATGAGTGATCAGAAATCCCTCTTCATGTGTTTTTGCCTTCATTTCTGTCTCTAATGATGCTAAATCAGATCAAATTGCACACACATTCTATCAACCCATTATTATTATTATTATTATTATTATTATTTTAAAGACAATACCATTATCAAAATGTACTTAAAATAGTATTGTACTTTTAGGTCTGTCCTATTTTTGCCAGTGATACATATATATATATTTTTTCTCTTGTTTTGAATTTAAATACAATTTTAAAGCATTTTTTTTAGAAATTAAAAGATTAGAAATTACAATAATAATGTCAATGACTATTGTTTGATTCTCTGTCTCATTATTTTTTATAAAAAAATGCTTTCGGGGGCAAATTTTCTTGAACGATTAAAATGCGATTAATCAAGATTAATTCATTACAAAGCCTCTAATTAATTTGATTATTTTTTCGAGTCCCACCCCTCAAAAATACATTTAAATTAAAATTTGCAACAGCACTGTGCTGCCCGAGGATGTGCCTGACTTTAAATCGGCTTTAAGGACAAATATCGGCCGATGTATAAAAAACAATAAATATCGGCCCGATATATCGGCCGACTGATATATCGGTCTACCTCTCATTTAAATCTACATCACAAATCAGACAGATAATGCAAACTGATAGTATTTTAACTAAAACACATTATTGTTAAATGTAATTCACTCATCTGGATAATGTGATTTCCCTGCCAAGTCCAGAATCGCTAGTTTTTGTAATAATAATTAACATTCTGAAGTACGCCAGTAACACAAAAACAGTAGTTAGGAAGTATAAAGGCTTTTCTTTAAAGCAACGACATATTTATGATAATTCAAACATATTTACAGTGAGATAAGCGCGTCTGAAACGTCTGATGATTCCTGTTGATTTGGGTCAAAATGACACCTGATGATCATTTAACTTGTGTACAAACCAGGATGAGGCGTAAAAGGCGACAGCAGAAGGAAAACACCAATCAACACTCCAGATTTAGCTGAGACTGTGTCAACATAGCAGCTGCCTTGGTTTTGTTTTTATGTTAACGTTAAGTCACCATACTCGAACAGACTGGCTCACTTGCAGGATAAATAAAGATTCACAGATGAATTTTGTGTTGTTCCCTGAAAGTCTCGTCCACACCTGTGAACTCAGTCCTCATCTGTACAAAGTTAAACCAAAATCACATCTCATTTTTACACCAACAAGGTCAATGAGCTAAATCTTTCCTTAGTTCTGTGTGTGTGTGTGTGTGTGTGTGTGTGTGTGTGTGTGTGTGTGTGTGTGTGTGTGTGTGTGTGCGCGTGCGTGTGTGTGTGTGTTTGGCACACGTTTGGTTGACAGAAAACAGCAGACGGATGGGGATGAGGCTTTCCAGGGTCTCGGTGTTCACACTCCAGCGTTCGGTTCTGTTGTGGCAGCAGATCGCGCTGCCCGCCGTCCTGTCGCGTGTCGATCCGTCTCCCAGCCGTCACGCTCGTGTCCAGAATAAAGATGGAGATCAACAGTCTGGAATCAAAAATTAGGGAGGAGATTTAATTTATATATATGGCACAAACTAGTTCTACAAGAACATATGAAGCTAAAACGCCTTCTCCAGCAAATCTCTCCACACAGGAGGATAAAACTGCAGATTACAAGTTGGCCTCAGCATATTGCTTTTGTTTAATCTGGAGTTCCTGCTGGCAGCTTGGGTAAATATCACGTGGAGCGTGATATCTTTGTGCGAGGATTTTCTGATTGGTCTCATGGCCGTTGTTGCAGATGTCAATATGGTGTGTCTGCTGCTTTCTCGCCTACAGGGACTTTTGCTTCTCTTTATGAGGCTTCTTAACAACAGAGTTCTCCAACGATCTACTTCTAATTGAGTCAGCAGCACAACAAAGCGGCAGGACGTGATTTCTTTGACGTTTAGGATTTCAGGTTTCATATACCGAGCTTAGCTGTGAGAAGATGTTTGCAGGTCGTAAAACACGGTCGATCATTAAATGCAGCATGAATAAAGGATCTTGTGTTCTTGGCTATGAACGCTACTTAAATATTAGGATATTGAGCACTATTAGAAAAATCGATTCAGCAAATGTTCCTGCTGTAAGTAAAATAGATCTACTTGTATCTATTTTAACACAGTTTACATGCAAATTGTTTTTAGTGTCAGCTTATCAAAAAACATGAGCATTAACCATTTAATAACTGTCGTCTGTACAGTGTGAGGGAAACCTCAAAGCCGCCATGAGAGATCCTGCAGCCAGCAGACCGCCCACACAGAAACATAAACACCTGGCCCGTGTTCCCGTCCCCTATGCCTCCATTCATGTGAAATGGCTCATTACCAGCAGACAAATCAATTGGCTCTGCTCTCTGAACACCCACTTGTGATAATAAGAGACTCTACAGACAGCCTACAGACAGGAAGCTCGGCGCTGCCCACCAGCTTGAGGCCACATCAGTACACGATGAAAGGAGAAGTGACTAAGAGCCAGACGGGCGTTTGTGTCTCAGTATCATTTACATTATGCTGAAGTTTGCATCCAGTTTCATGAAAATTATGATAATTCATAGTTTGTCCTTTCACCGCTTTTTTGTGTATTTTAATCAGATTTTGATGTTCAATTATAAGCTTAATATTTAATCAGGTTGGTCAATTCATCCAATTCAACAGTTGGTCTTTATTAGTCACATAAATGAGAATAGCAACATGTGTTATTGTAAGCATAAATGGGGTGATTCAGTGTATTTTTGCTCCTATTTGCTCATAAAACGTACTATAATTATGAATCAAAAATCACTAGATGTTTCTTTTTCCTTAAAGGAAGAAAATGAAATCTTGTTCTCTTAGAAATAATATTTAAAGTGATGGTGTGTATTTTCCCTGGCGATAGGGAGCAGTACATACCTAGATCATTGCAAGCAAGCGGTACTCTTGTGTTCAAGTAAGACTTTACCAACGGATGGCCATTAGGGTCAAAAATCCCTAGGAGTGCAACCTCCAGCAAAATGACAAGCACATAAAACCACAGACATGGACTGGCGCTTCCTATTGGATCTGCTGTAGTGGCCGGCCACCATCTTGGATGGGTCTCCATTCACCCCCAGTGCATTGATTTTTACTGAGGAAGGTGCTTACCCAGCTAAAAAACACATTTTATCAACCTTTTTCACAAAATTAAACACATGGTATTGCATGATAATTAAAATATAAATATAATTAAACAAAATAAATTAAAATATAAAATCCCATCAGGTAGGCTAGAAAAGTCAATAGTAATCCCACGTGATCTGTTTTCAATAGTATGCCTGTTGTTGCAACCGTAGGCTGCACAAAAACGAGAATAGTTGCTCAATCTGTGTTCACTTTGGAGAGTGAGGAGACCCATCCAATATGGCGGTGACGTTACGCCCTCCAGCACCCAATGGATCGTCTATGTATTCATGCCTATGCATCAGACTCTCTTTCATCACTGGCAACGAGCGAACAGGTAAATGTTTAAAACAACAACGTTTATGAATGGCAAAGGGTTTGTAACCGTTTGTTTCAAATCAGTAAATGCATTTTGTCCTCAAGGGCTCCCGTAGAAGGAAACATGGCGTCTAATATGGCATCGCCCAGAGACTTACACCCACGCCTATGTATTTTAGAACCAATTTTTATGGTTAGATGTTACAAAGCCGCCAATATTTTAACAACTGGACATTATTTAATTCATTTTCAACAAAATTTCGGTGGATATTTCCAGAGATTAACAGTAAAAACTACACATTGTCACTATATTAATATTTATTTTTGCACAGACCAGTTTTTCTTTTAGCTGTTGGATCAAAGCTGACTTAAGAAAAGGAGTACAGACAGTAAAGCTTCCACCTCCACTCAAAATTAAATGTTTGTCTATAAATGCCTATAGAATATATCAAAGCTAGATGTTATAATTATCAATCCATCAGTACAAACTATCTTTAAAGACCCACTGCACTCACCTTGACCATCCTTTCGACTGCTCTGGGTCGTTCTTAGTTCCTCTGACTTGTAGAAATCAATACTGGCGTAAGTGTTGGGGCCAGAGCCAGTGCTGCTACCCAAAGCGCTTCCCCCGATGCTGTAGACGGGAGAGGTGCGCTCTGCTCCAGCCTGAGGACCCTCCTTCATGGCTAAGTCAAGGTCTATGTAGTTAAGGCCTTGTTCAGTAGATGAGGTGGAGGCTTGGGGTGGAGGTGTGGCAGGCAAACCAGCAGCCTGCCCGTTCTCCCACAGTGAGCAGTCCAAACCCTGCCGATGACTTGCTGCCTGGCTGCTCTCTGTGAACAGGGAGGTAGAAGAAGATGCGTATCGTGGTAAAGATGGCGGTGAGTTAAATGTCTCAGGGCGGTGGCTCATGTGTCCCTGCTGGTCAGTCCGAACCAATCTGCTGCTCCGGTCGGGAGACTGGAAAGATTTGACTGGAGAGGAACCCAAACTCGTCTCCTGCTCTTTGGGTAAGGGTTGACCAGAGTGGATGGCAGGTCTTGCTGAAATGCTGGGATCTGAACCTTTGCTGTCAGTAAATGCTGGGGGGACATCTGTTGGCATCTTCGTTTTTGCTCTGTGCCCTGCGCTACGCTCCGCTGCCAGCGGAGAAGACGTGCTGTGTTCATGTCGGGCCTTGGGGGTAACAGCCGGCGGGCCCTGTAGGGCACTGAATGTGGATCTGACATGAGTCAGGGCCGTTGAGGATTTCCCTAGATCCATGTTGACGTACTCAGCAGAGGTGGACAGCGGTGCAGAAAAGCTGCGGGGAAGGTTAGCAGGATTATCGTGACAGAGGAGTGGTTGATTCAAGGGCCGTAGAGTTCCATGGATTACAGGCTGTCCACGCGGAGACCCTGCACATCGTCCTTCATCGTAGTTACTGTCATCCTTAAAGACAATACTTACATACTCATCAACGCTCTGAGAAACGGATGGTGGTAGGTTCTCCTTCACCCTTGGTAAGGTATTAGCTTTAGTGATGTCTGAAGACACACTCAGAGGGCGACCCCTCCTGTGTTGCTTGGGGCTTTTGCTACTTGAGCCGCGTTTTTGGTTATGACGTCCCTCTTTTGTGCATGTTCCTGCACTCTTGTATTCTGCTCCAGTTCTTAATAAACTTAACCCCCTCCCTGCTGATAATGACTTGTCTTCGAGGCTTTCACTGCTGGCGGAGCTGGAGGAAAAAGAAGAGGAAGACATGGAGAGTTGGCAGCCTCCTGCAGAGCCCACTGCAATTTTGTTTCTCTTGCTGCAACCCAGTCTTCCTCCCCTTCCAGCAACATCATGCACATTGCTGTCTTTTTTTTCCTCTCCTTTGTTTAAGTCTTCCTCAAAGCGAGAATAGAGAGTATGCTGATAAGCTCGTGGCAGAGAGAAGTATGAATTGAACATTTTTGGCTGCAGCTGATGCTGCTCAGGGTGGGAAGGCGGTGTGCTGCAGGCAGAGCGGCTGCTGACAGGTGAGATGTTCATGTAGTCGCTGACAGCCCGGCTCTCCATGCTGGCCCTGCTCTCCCACATGCCCAGTCCGTGCAGGTCTGTGGAGCTGCTGCTGTTGGGAGACATGACCATGTAACCCTCTGAGCTGGGCTGGCGGGTGTGCTGAGGAGGAGACACGCTGCTGTTGGGGGTCATGGCCATATACTCGTCATCTGCCCCAGGTTTAGCTCTTGTATCATACATACCTATCGATAGAGAGAGCGAAACGGGAGGCGATGTGACTCCAGGCAACATTGACATGTAGCCACTATCCAAAGCTCCTCCTGAGTCCACCTCTCTTCTGCTTTTCTCAGCCCTCTTCCTAGTTTTTCCAACTACATCAAGCTGCCCACCTCTTATAGCTAAATTCCCTGAGCCATGGTGCAAGTCAGCCCTCCCTCTGTTGGCACTCTGTGACATAATGGCATATTCTTCATCATCCTCATCATCTTCATCTTTTCTGTGTGGGGTCAGTCTTTCCTGGGCAGCCAACGGAAGGGAAGCTCTCTTACTTAGTAGCCTGCGTTCTGCTTCTGATTCTCGACTAGATGAACGCCGCAGGATCCGCCTCCCTTTGGGGTGATGATGGGAACCAAGCACACCCTCCCGCTGCCCCATCACAATGTAGCTGGAGGAGCCCTCTCCATGTGCATGATGTCCAGACATACTAGGTATGAGCAGAGAGTGTTCACCAGGACTGGAACCATACTCGTCTGAGGATCCATAGTCACTCGGTGAACCTGAAACAGAAACTCTTTGAGAAACACGAGCGTAGGAGCAAATCGACATGCTTCCAACAACTGCCCCCACTAGGCCACACTCTGATCCATGACCAGAGCTGGAGGACAGACTCGGTGCAGGAGATGGAGCAGGGTTAGGCGTGTAGCGGGCGAGGCTTAGGGTAATCTTAGCAGGGGTTGGAGCTCTAGTGGGCTTAGGTCTCAGCGTTGGAGTAGTTGAGCAGGACCCATTTAGACTTGGACTGGAGCTGGCCCATGTCCCTCTGGCGCTTGCTCCTCCTTCTTCTGACCTGGCTCCAATGCTTGCTGTTCTCGCCCTTGGAAACCCGTGACGGGATGTAGGAGATGTGCTGGTGCTGCTGCCTCCTGTTCCAGGGGTCTCAGTCCTCGCACGCCTGGAGAAGCCAACCTGGCTCGGTGGCAGATTTGGGTGATGACGTCGACTTGGGACACTGATAGGATTCGAAGCAGTACCACCTCCACATGATGTCCCCACAGACTGGGACTTGCTACGCTGTCGGAATTCCTCACTTAAGGCCTTCATGGCCTCGAGCAGAGTTTCATGCATGTTTTGAGCTACCACGGAGTCATCCACTTGCATCCAAAACTCTCCAGGACCTGTGATTGCCGAGCGTCCTACCTCAATGAAGAAAAAGTTCTCTGAATGGCCACACCTTCGAACATTCATCAGCTGCAACACCACGGCAGCCACATCAGAGTTGAGTTTGACAAAGTTGACTGTTTTATCTGTTAGACACAGCCGGTAGATGCCCACCAAGTTCCTGGCATGTCCAAGACCTTTAGGCCAGACCTTGACTTGCCACACCTCTTTAAAGGTTGGAATAGGAGATGGAGAGCTACACTCTCCGCTACTGCCATAGTCCTCAGGGGTTTTACCTAGAAAAACACAAAACAAAAAATTTAAATATTAAACACTGTGCTAAAATTTAGTTTTGTGAAAAAGTAATTGCCCCCCTTAAAGCATGAATTAACTGTTATTAACCACATTCTATAAAAAGTTGAGGTCAGCTGCACCAGCCACACCCTGGCCTAATTACTACCAGACCTGCAGAACTAAGACATCACTTCAGTAGAACCTGCCTGACAACATGAAATTGGCTAAAAGATCTAAAAAAAAAAAAGGATTCCCTGTATTAAACAAATTCAAGAACAAACCCCTTTCTCCCTCCCAAAAAAATAAAAAATAAAAAACAGAACACATGAAGCACTGCAGGCCTCACTTATTTTATGTTAAAGTTGAATATGGAACAATTTAATAAAAAGCTATATATAAAAAAAAGTAATAATACCTCCCCGGGGCGTTTAGAGGTGTGCAGAATGAAGGTACAGTATTTCCTTTAAAAGCTATATTTTAATTAAAAAATAATCAAATATTTATTTTGGCAGGCACGACACTGGGTTTATGTTTACCTCTACCAGCCAAAAGAGGTCACTATTGCGGGTTTCCAAATATGGTAAACAGTCCACTTGACACAGGAAGGCTGGCACTGTGAAAAATGGTGGACTCTGCAAGTCAAGTAGATGCTTCTGAGCCCAGAAGATGTCGTTATCCTTCTCAGAAAACGAGTGACCATAAAAGATCTAAAACCAGAGTGAGTTTAGGTCGTCACTGGATGTGGTGCTGGCTGCTCACTGAAGAAACACTTCTCGATGTCAGGTAACGTTTTTGACAACGATGAAGGAGCCCTGCAGCGACATGTAAAGCTACATGAGCTAAGGCTAACAGCGGCCTGCAACGACCACATGGGCTAACAACATAGCATGATGCAGCACGACTTAGCATTCAGACTAAGGGCTGTGATATACTTGCTGGTTAATGACGTGAACACATGTTTAAAATGGCTGCCATGCATAGCTTGCGTTGATTTGAAGCATCATTCGTGCGTGTCCTCACAAATTAACGCGAATCGACGCGTCTGAACGCTGCAATATACGAGTAACCAGTAGGTGGAGTTGACAAAACGAGCGAGACACACTCACCATGGTGACTCCGTCTCTGGTTTAGAGGTCTTTCACACCATCTATGATACCGCTGCTGTCTTTTTTTCTGTTGTGATCTTAAAATTAATCAGTTGCTGATCTCTTTTATTTTTGCCATGCTTTTTTTGGTTATACCGACAAACCCGGCTCTCTATCCGGTCTGAGTACTCTAGTTTACCCCCTAGTGGAACACTCCAGTACTACATGCAGTGCAGCGCCGTGTAGCAGCAAGTATATGAACAAAGACGCACCCTGCTGCCTGCGCCAAAACGAGGTTAAACAGCAAGTATATTCAGGCCCTAACAAAGTATAAAATTCCAACAACAGCTTAACAAATGTGTGCAACAGGTGTACAGACCTACAGATACAAGTGGAACAGTGAAATCAATGCATAGCAGCATGAACGTGATGGAAGACACTGACGCCTTCACTGATGTAATCTCTTTATAAAGGGCATACTGCCCCCTAGTGGTCAGTGGTACACTCTGCAGTTACTTCACGTTTCGGCAGCGATCCTGGCATCCCGACGGCTGGAAACCTTGTTCTACTGTTGCAACTACAACCTCCACACACTAGATGTTGCTTTGGAGTTCGTGTTTCATATTCAACCTTTAAGGTCAGAGTTCATGATTCAACAACAAGAAAGACACGGAGCAATAATTGCATCACAAGAGAGTTGCTTGGCCTAAACTTCTGATGACAAAAGAAAACACACGGACCTATTTCGCATTTATCCAAAACCATCCTGATGAGCCACAAGACATTTAGAGAACATTTTCTGTAGACTGAGGAGATACATTTCTGGACGGGATTTTTCCTGTTTCATCTGGAGTCAAACTAAAACATCATAGTCAAGCATGGCGGTGGTCGTGTGATGGTCTGGGCCTGCTTTAGGATCTCTATCAGAGAATCCTGGAGGAGAACATCTGACCTTTGACCTTAGAGATCTCTCTAGTGAGGCTGAGATAAGCATTAACATTTGATTTAGTGAGTTTAGGGGTCAATTACTTTTTTTACTTAAGGCCAGGTTTGTTTGAATGTATTCTTTAATTAATGCAACCTTCATCTAATAATTGTATTCACCGTAATCTTTACCTGACATTGAGATTTGTTTGATGACATGAAACATTTAACTGTGACAAAAAAACCAATAATTCTTCACAGCACAGTGCAATCCAAATAAAAAGCTGCTGATGTTTTATTTAAATGCTTTTTGCAGAAAATATCACAGTCTATGACCCACTGTGCTTCGAGCTGTTCCTAGACTTGTTTATTTCACAAACGGATGTAGAATTAAACTAAAATGCGGAAAGCCTTTGATTGCGTCTGTCTGTCTGTGGGCTGGAAACCTCAACAAAATGTGGTCTGCACTGCACTCTAATGCGTATCTGCTCAGGGTTCCACAACAACACATCAGAGCTGGGCAAGCCCATCAGTCTCAACCAAAACGCAAAAAAAAAAGGAGGGAAGGGAGGGGTGGCGCGGCTCTGCTCTGCTCCATAGGGATAACAGCGTAAACACGAGGATAACCAACAGAAACATAATATCTAGGAGGACGCACTGACGATGGCATCTCCTCCCTACCAGTACGAATGTAGGTTAGGCGAACGGCAGTCGGAGCTGTGCAGAAAAACAAAAACACACAGGCTGCAGCGGAGTGCACCGCGATAGGCTACTACTATATGATGCATCTCTTGGATGGTTGCTATATGCCCACTGCGCCATGCAAAAACACACCGTCGTGTGATTGCGGGCTGCTTTTCACCCAGAATCTGCTTCATTTTCACATGCACGATCCATTTAACGCACCGGCTTCCATTTGCGGACAGAAGAATAAAACAAATCTGCAGGTTGAACGGTAATAAAACCCCGAGCTGATTGGGTCTGTGCTGCACAAACACACAGCACATGCCGCCCATAGCGTGATGGTCTACCCCGCTCAGTCAGATGCACCTGCCCCCCCTCCGCCTAAAAACACAGCCCAAAAGGCTCCATAGGACTCATTTATTCAGATTCACCGAATTCAGCTCAATAAAATAAAATACATGTATAAGTATCTATTCTAGTGATAACAGCAGGTGGAATGAGAAAAGGGCGAGCCAAACACATGAAGCCAGCAGCCTTTAGGGCAGGACGGGCCTGATGCAGAAATAAAAACCCCATCCCACTCCTGGGTCTTACAGTTGTACTGGAGGTCCAGCATCGCCTGGTACCACTCGTTCTGGACCTCCTCGCTGTCCGCAGCGATGGCAAAGCTCTCGCTGCGGGTGTAGAGGACGATCATGTGCTTGTTCTTGGAATCCGCGCGCTTGTTGATGTTGAAGCACGTCTCCAGGTTCAGGACCTTCTTGGGCACAGGTGATTTACTGCGGAATTTCTTCTCGTTCTCGTAATACTCGAGCCGAGCGGGACCATGCTCCGAGGCCGTCCTCAGCACGAAGAAGCGCCGGTGCATCGATTTATGCTTACGGAGGTAGCCGCTTTTCTGGACGTCCTCATAGTTCTGCGGCTCGAGTGCCTGGTGCTCCATGACCGAGGAAGAGGAATGAAGACTAAAACTGGTGGAAGGCGGAAATCTCAGGGAAAAAACTCGAGTCCTTGTGTTCACCTCATGGATCCTCTGCAGCTACATCCCTCGTCCTCCCCGTGTGCGTCCACACACCGAAGCATCAAGCATGTGTGCGAGAGCTCAGGACGGCGAGATGAGCCACGCCATGTTGTGGTTCTGGTTCCATGTGGACCCAGCAGCTGCAGGGTGGAGGAGGATCCGTGCACCGAGCGTGCACGGCGACCACGGCTCCTGCAGCCCAGCCCAGTCCTCCGGTCCAAGCAGCAGCTCAGATGCTCGAGGACGTCTCCTCCACCTGTCTGAGGATGCCCACAGCCCGTGGATACCCTCCGCTGTCAAGTCAGACGGGATAGAAACACCACTTCCTGTACAACCTTTCAAAATAAAAGCCCAGACGAAGCATGTTCTTTAAGTTATACTAACCTCAATCAGGATTCTACCTCCAACACTTTATATTCATCTTTAGATAAACAAGATATAACATCTAACATTTTTATAACATAACAGAGTTTTATTTTGTCTTCTGAGTGTCAGTGCAGGTGGACCACACCTGCTTTGACTGAATTATTTATTCATTATTTACTTGTATCATTTACAGAACGTGCTATATTTGCTATAATAACATTTATTTAGCTATTAAAATAAAAAAGTACAAAATTAGTGATATAAATACATGTACTGAATTTTCATTATGATGATTATTTCCACACAGTTTTCCTGGTTAGACTGGTTTGTGGTATAAAACTCAGAAATATACAGGAAAACAGTTTTTGAATTGTTGCTTATTTGTTAGTTTTGGGTAGCATTTGAAACCAAATGTAACACTTTGAATGTCTTCCATATTTATGGTCTAAACAAAATGATAAAATAAAATAAAACACACACACATATATATATATATATATATATACTGGGTGTGTGTGTGTTATATAAAACATGTTTTATATATATATATAAAACATGTTTTTTAAATTTATTCACATTAAGTATGATAATTTAAAACATCTTAATCTCCTTTTCTTTTTGTTTCAATATGGATTAAAATGCTATGAGAGAAAAAGCTATTTTTCTCTTTGCCATGCTTTTATTGTTAAAGGTCAGTTTCCGGAAGTCTCCTGCCTGTGACTTAAAAACACCTTTACAGCTTAACCTGGCATCTCCACGCCGGTGTCTCGGTCAGAAACCAGGAGGCTTCACGGATGCTGTTGAGCAGGGGAACTCTGATGATCTCGTGTTTATGATGGGAGCTGTTGTGGCGCAGAGTTTAGCATTTTTAAACCACAGAGACAAGAGGAGAACAGCTGGAGAACACATTGTTCCATGGTTCTAGGCTGATCTGCAGCTATTGGCCTAAACATCACATCTATAGAGGTCATCCACCCACTAAATGCATATGAACACAATGCACAGGACTAAAATCTCAAGGTGTCTAGAAAATAAAACATGTCAGATATAATAATCATGTAATGAATTTAAGGTGATTTTCCCCTGTTGTTTTATGGATTTTCCTGCTGATCTTCAAACACACTAAATACAGGATGATCCAGCTGCACTGGTTCTCTGTGTGTTTAGAGCTTTAATATCATAGTTTGGATTATGTGCAGACACAATAAACAGCAGCATCAGATTCTAAACGTGTTAAGGCTTTAACGTGGAAGAAGCATGTGAGTTAAGTAAGTAACTGATATATTGTGAAGTTTAACCTGAGGGTGTGACTGCATCACCCACATGTATAAAGGGTTTAAGGAAGCAGCCTTCAGAGGAAACCTGCAGTAGAAATAAGAATAAACAGTTTAAAGGCCATTCCTGTGAACAGTGCATTCACAATCTGCTCATGTTTTTACAGAAAATTAATTGCGTCACCTCAACATTTAGTGCAAGTTCAGTGTTTAAAGGAACACTTGGCAGTTTTGGCTTGCTTTTAGCACCCCCTAGTGTCCGTTTAGTAAAAGCAAAAGTGAAACTTATCTCCTCGCTGTGCGTTCGTCTTTTTAACACCTTAATCTAACAGCTGAAATGTCTCCTCAGCCTTCATTAGTGTCTACAGGAGCGGTTCATCACTAAATCAAACAAATCAGCTGTGTTCATGATCTAAAACATGCTGGAAACATGCTGGAAGCAGACTGCAGCACCAGGTATGTCAGCTCCTTTTTCTAAGTCCAACAGGGAGCTGACCGGCACTCTGAAGTTGCAAGTGCAGTATTCTGGCCACAGAGGGCGGTGGCGGTCTGAGTGACATTTCATTAATCCTGTAAAGGTCATTTTAGCACAAACTGGCTCAAGAACATGATTTAAAAATATGAAAAAGTTGCATAGTATGTCTTTAAAGTCTAAAAGATTAATGCTACTGAAGATGTTTGCTACACGTTCAAGCAGAGTTACATCAACTCAAATAAACCAAAAATCCAAAAAGAATCTGGTTCAGAAAACTTTAGTTTCTTTGAGACAAAAAGCTTCATAATATTCACTTTGATTTACCAGCTTTTTCCAGCGTATCACTTATTGATTCACTGATTGTGACGCATGATACAAAACAGCAGCTGGACACCATTTAGGAGATTAGCTTCAACAGAATGATGGCGGGCAGCAAAAACAGACGTAAGACAACACAGTCTTCACTAAAACCATCATTTATTTACAGAAACACACTGAGATCACTTTCAAAATGAACAATGAGCCCCATTCAGTTTTGATGTGATCTATCTGTTTGGCAAATTGATTATAAATCTAAAAAAAATTGCAAAGACAGGCATCAGCTATAAAATAGGATTAGTCATTTTGTAAATTTTGAGATACCCATCAATTAAAGAAACATGCAGAGCGCTTCTCTTTAGTTTCAGGACCGTGCATGTCCTCTTTGTCATGGGTTTCTTTATGCTTGAACAGCCAATACTGCTAAACAGTTAATGGTGTGAAAGAATACACCACAAGCAACCTGATAATTAAGTCATCAGTTTTTGTTTTTTATTCTATACAATCAGCTACTTCAACAAGTCAGTAGAGGTTGAAAGTGATCAGCAGCAAGCTGCCAAGTAAAAAAGAGGGGAGATAAAGCCAACAGGTCCGCAGCCTGTTTTTAGAGCGAATTCCCATCCTGACATCGTCCGCCTTTCCGTACTCCAGAATTAGTCCTTCTAGAAAGCCAAAAATGCAGCTTGTTGTTCTTTGAACACGAGATTGAGCTCCTGTGTTTTGTTGATGTCTTGGTTTCTGTCTGAAGCTGAAAAAAACTCAAAAATGTTCCTAACAGTGCAGGAAGCAAAGCACACATTTACAGTATATACAAAAAAATGACGAAAAGCGGCCCTGTTTGGTTGGAAAACAGACACAAAGAAACAGTTCAGTCTGCTGAAGCACAATGTTAGAGACCTATTGTTCATCAAATCTCTGTGCATCAGTGCAGAATAGATATAATAAGTTAGAAGACTGGGCTGAACAATTCAGGCGTGCATGCAGAATGTCGAATGTTAACCGAAGGTGAAACCTGCAGAAAAAGCAACCGTTCAGGCCTGGATTTCCAAAACGTTTGAGGGAATTCACAGAGGATTAAAATCAACACGTTTGTCCATTTTATCATCAAAAAATGGTGGTAAATTTCTCTCCTGAAAAAGTCATTTAAAGGGATACTATGCAGTTTTGGCTTGCTTTTAGCACCCCCTAGTGTCCGTTAGTGAAAGCAAAAGTGAAACTTATCTCCTCGCTGTGCGTTGGTCTTTTTAACACCTTAATCTAACAGCTGAAATGTCTCCTCAGCCTTCATTAGTGTCTACAGGAGCGGTTCATCACTAAATCAAACAAATCAGCTGTGTTCATGATCTAAAACATGCAGGAAACATGCTGGAAGCAGACTGCAGCACCAGACATGTCAGCTCCACTTTACTAAAGTCCCTTCCACACTAGCATCGGCTCCACTCCATGCAGCCTGCCCTAGCCTGGCTGGGTTTATTACACACATCCTTAGGAATGCGGGCGTGACTGAGCATATGGGCGATCTCCAAAATTGGCGCAAAGATATCAGTGGTGTCATGAGCGCATCTCCGAGCACAAAGAAGTCCACAGTGTCGCCCTTAAATTAAACAAAGGAGGCCATGAGCAGTGTTGCTTTTGGAGACTTTGACTCTGATATTGCATCCTGCTTTGCTGTGTGTCCTGGCAGCGGGAAGCCCCCGCTGGCTGATTCTATCCACCATTGGAGGCTCCCTCTAATGGTAGGCGTGAATTTTAGCCGGCTAATCAGTCGACAGTGGGTGTGTTGGATCAGTTCAGCCCGAAGCAGACCGCCTTGGGAAGAGGGCTGAAAAAACGACCGGTTGCTCACAGAAAAAATCCAGGCTATGCAGATGTGAACACTCCCAACCCTATCTAGGCGGAGTAGAGCCAATGCTAGTGTGGAAGGCCTATTAGTCCAACAGAGACCGGACCGCCACTCTGAAGTTGCAAGTGTGGTATTCTGGCCACAGTGGGCGGTGGAGGTCTGAGTGACATTTCATTAACCCTGTAAAGGATCATTTTAGCACATACTGGCTGCAGAAAATGATTTAAAATATGAAAACGTTGCATATTATGCCTCCCTTTTTAAAATTTTTAATCCCCAGTGTTGAAATAGTAACAGATAAATGTCAATCAGGTCATTTTAGATCATACATGCAGCAGTTTCTAAATTAACAAACCATGTTTTGCTCAACATCATTACCTCCACAGTGCACAACATCTGGTACAGACACAAACACACATCTCCGACCTGCAATGTAACCCCGCCCATAAAAAGTTCCTGTATTTATGTGTTTTTGGTGGGAAGAAACGAGTAAAAATGCAGGATTTATTGTGGCATTGCTCTGTTAGGACTACAAATAGAGAAAACACAAAAAGGAAAAGTTGCTTTGGAGATAAACTTCTGATGAAGCCACACCAAAAAGTGAGACACATAGTCACTGTTCTGGTTTGTGTCTTCTTTAAATTAGACAAAAACCTCGAGTTAGCTTGATTTCTTCTGTCGATCTAGGAACTTCTGCCTTCTGTCGACGGGGATCTCCTCCAAACCGATCCCATGATTGACCCCCAAACTGCAATAAGAAAAACACTTATAAAATAATTTCCACCTAAAAAAAACATTACTTAATTACAATTAAAAAAAATGTTCAAAGAAGAGTAAATAAAACATTTTCTCACTCTTTAACTTCTATCGGGACTGGAAGAGCCTTGTGGAAATCGTCTTTCCCCACCAGCCAGTATGTGGTCTCAACCCCTTTCCCCTACAAACAGATTCATGCATGCATGTGTGGTTGCAGTTTACACTCGTGAGTGTTGATCATTCGTCTCACTTACCTTTAACTCTGTCAGGCCTCTGACTTGAATCTGGTATCCCATCTGCAAGCTGTTCAGGAGGTTAACGGTGGTTCGATTGACATGGATTCTGTAAGCTGTGCAAAATACAAGAAAACCGATCAGATTTTACACACAGAGCGTGAAATATAATCTGTTTTGAAGTTTCTAAAAAGTGTTTGTGTTGAATCATTTGGAAGTCTGGGTGTTGTGTGCTGTTTCAGCCACATGGTGGCAGTAGAAGACCCACTGTTGCTCTGCTTCTGACATTAAAATGCATTCAGTATAACAGAAAGCCATGCAAGTAAGTAATTTCAAATACAGCAAATAAACACTTTTATACAACAACGTCCAGCTGTCAGAGAAGAAACACCTGGTCTAATCACCTGCACTACTCCGGACTTAATTTTATGGTTAAAAACTAATGTTTTTATAAATTAGAAGATAAAAATCTGGAGAAAATGACTTATATTCACTCTAATAGCTGGACTTCTGCCAACAGGGTTACAGTATTAGTGCGAATTACTTAATACCCTGTTTAGCCTGAAGCAGCATTAAGTCAAACGGTCACACATTCGTCCTCCAGTCAGGTTTTATTAACATAAAAAAATAAAATAAAATAAAACGGAGACTAAAAGGATGAGGAGACACTCACGCAACGATGTGGACTCCATTCGAGATGTTGTGTTGACTGTGTCTCCAAACAGACAGTATCTAGGCATTGTTAGGCCCACTACACCTGCTACGACTGGGCCTGGAATCACAGCGTGCACACACACACACACACACACACACACACACACACACACACATACACACACACACAGAGGGGTGAAACAAACCACTTCTTGTCTGTCATAACTTTTGGGTCACATGACCATTAGAGTTCCGCTGCTTTCTTCTAGGATTCCCGTTCTCTCTGCTGGACGTTTATTCATCTTTAATCCAAACGCTCTAATAGATTTTTTTTCTTTTGTTACTGCCAGCGTGCCACCAACAGGGAGCGCATTAAGAAAGTCACCAGCTAGAGTCAGAAATCCAAAGTGTGCAGTGTCTTAATTGGATGAAAGCACTCTAAGTGGATAGTGTTTCACTGCTCCAGGAATAAGTTTCAGACAAGGATAAAGGAGGTAAAAATATCTCCTTGACTTAGCAGCTTGGCCACTTGGATTCTACTTTAACTCTTGTTCACTTCCAAATGAAGATTGAACCATTTTAATTAAAAAAATATGAATTTCTTAGCTTAGCGCTGTGCTAAAAGGGTTAATTTTTATGCATTTCCAGGAAAACCTCATTAGGTTCTTAAATTTTTCTGAACTTTTGCAAGAATTAGCATAAATTCTGTCATCGTTCACATCAAAAGTTGACATATTTCTATTATTCAATGCAAAGTAGATGTTCTGGTGCAATTTTTTCTACGTTCTTTACCATCTCTGATCAGATATCATTGAGCATAAAAGAAGCATGTTCCTCACCAGAGTGCAGGCCGATTCGGATCCTGATCTTTATGTCAGGCATGTGTCTCGCCTTGAAGGTCCCAATGCAGTGGAGAATATCTAGAGACATGTTGGCCATTTCAGCTGCGTGGCGGTTCCCATTTCTGGTGGGAACTCCTGAGGCGACCATGTAGGCGTCTCCAATGGTTTCCACCTGAAGGCCACAGAAAACAGGAGCTGAGCAAACTCAGGGGTTGAGTTTAAATCTCTTTCAGTGAATAATTATGTCTAAATGTGAATTTTAGGCTATTATTATATACATAATAAAAACAGGTGGTGATATCATATTTAGTAGCAAATAAAGCTTTCTGGTCATTTCTGGCAGTATATGTTGCACTATACTTATTATTAAACAGCCACGGTCATTTAATCACAAAAACAAATATTAGAAATAAATTTAATTAAAAGGAAACAAAAGGAACAAAATTGGTTTTGGTCCATATCTCATACAAAGAATCTGTTAAATTTTTAGAAAGACAAGAATCACATAATCCACCTTCATAATGTTAGAAAATAATAAAATTCACAATAAAACGCACACTAACTGTCCAAGTAAATTCCATCAAATTGGATGTACTGTTTTCTCCAACGTAACATAAAGCTGTTTAAATATCAGCTACAATCAGCTGTCCACAAGACACAAACAAAATCAAGTCATCATCAAAACGATTTTCCAGCTGCAACAGTTTCAGATATACGACAAACACTCACCTTGTAGACGTCGTGCAGGGGAATGATAGCATCGAACAGCGAGTAGAGGTCGTTGAGTAGGTCGACCACCTCGATGGGCTCGCTGAGAGCTGAGATGGTGGTGAAGCCCACGATGTCACTGAAGTAAAGCGTGACTTCACTAAAGTGCTCCGGCTCCACAGGTTTCCCCAACTTCAGCGCCTGGGCGACGGACCTGAAGGGGGAAGATGTTTGGTCAAGAACAAGCTGAGAGTCAAACACAAAACTGCAATTGGTTTCTTTTTCTTTACTTTAATATTTTTTAGTATATAACATGAATACACACACACACACACACACACACACACATATATATAATTGCAACATAAATACATATAATGAAGATGAGTTGCATTAAATGCAAAATGCAACTACTTTTTTGATTTTCCCTTTGTAGGTGTAGTTTATTCAGCTACCCTGAATGCTGCTCTTAGAACTGACCTTTGACCAGTTTCAGTGACATTCCCACTGATTTTACGTCTAAATGACGAAGCTTAAAGGTCTCGTTCACTGAGAAACCGTGTAATACTTGTAATTGTTAAAAGACGATTGGTCACATTGAGTTTCAGATGCATGCTGAATGTAAAAATTTCTCTTTAACCCCTATCGCCTGCATTAGCTGCAGAATGGAAATGGATGGCGAAACATTTGGGTCAGAAAAAAGCAGTCTCTTCTACGTCACATGGAAAATTAGTCTTCATGGCCTCGCCTACCATGGCTTACGACCATCGAAAAGGGGAGGAGAGCACGTCTGGGCTAATAGAAGCTAACCGTTAGCAAGAGCAACTCCACAAAATGGCGGATCGTTTTCAGGCTTGTGTTATTTGAAGAGAAACACAACAATATTACATTTTTTACCCAAGAAGGAAAGGCGAAAGAAGGCAGCGGAAGAGTTGCATTGCTGTTAGCCAACGAGAGGCGAGACGTTTGCATATCATGAATATTAATGAGCAAGACTCCAAATCCTGCCGTTTTCTGCCCCCACTCCTCCGACAAACTTCAGTCCCTTGAAACAATGTGAGAGCTTTTGTTTTTCACAGAAAATGACTCTTAACGCATTCATTCATACTAGAGAACACAGCAGATTTATTAAAAAATGAGCGAACGAGACCTTTAAGGGAAATCTTTAGGCGCCTTGTTGGTCCTTTTTGCTGCTTGTTCGTGTGAAAACCTCCCATTCTAACCAGGACACACTAGTCTGATCTCATCTTTCATGCATCAGTGAAAGCTGTTGGACTCTTACTTGGGCAACATCTGAGCCACCAGCTGGTCCGTTTTCTGTCTCTCCACCTCCAGCTCCTCCGTCCTCTCTCGGATCAGATCCTCTAAGTTGGAGGAGTACTGTTCCAACATCCGCAGCATTGAGTCTATCAGGTTGGTCTTTTTTCCTTTTGTGATGCACTTGAACTGCCATGTGAGAAAGAGCTAACAGTAAGGATCGGTTCACTTCAAAACCATCAGTGAAGTGTTTTCAGTACTCGTACCTGCTTGAAAATGTCCTCAAAGTTTGGTCTCTTATCTGGCTCTTCGCTCCAGGCCTGTTTCATTAGCTGTATCACGTCTAAAGGAGCCTCTTCCACGGAGATGATGGGTCGACACAGAGGAGGAGGGTTTCTCACCTTGTTGACGATCTCTGTCCACATTCAAACAAAGAAAACACATGAAAATATGTTATGCACAAACGTTTCATCAACTAATTGTGAATGTAGCTCCCTCGTATGAAGCATTTTCAAAAACATGTTTAAATCCAATCTTTTTCCCCTCAGTTCAGTCTGAAATGTCGTGTTGGTTGTGGTTCGTGTCAAGCCACTCACCCTTTGGGGGCATGTCCAGCATGCAGAAAGGTGTGGAGCGAGAAATGACCTCCTGCACAACAATGGCAAAACTGTAGACATCCCCACAGAAAGTGCCTCTCCTCCTCTGATTTGAGTGTCGCAGCAGCTCCGGGGCCGTCCAAAGCAGGTCTTGTTGAAAAGAAGTTGATTTACCATGAGCAAAACCATATTATACACATAGTCACGCTAATAAAGCTAAGGTCTATGTAAGGTCTCACCTTCAGGATTTTCCCCATCTAAGTCAATGCCTTGTGCGATCAAAATTTCATTGAAGCCGTATTCTGTCACCTTCAGCACAAAGCGCCCATCCACCACACAGTTACGGGATTTGAGCCGTCCGTGGATGATGTCCCGATGATGAAGGTACTTCATTCCCTGATTATGGAAAATGGAAATAAGAAGGTATGATTGGGAGTGACATGCATCGCGTAGAATTTGTTTAGCGAGTCTCACCCGGATCAGATCCATTAACAAGGAAGACTTGAACATCCAGTCCAGACGCACTTCTTCATTGGCCAACAAATCTTCCAAGCTGCCCCTGGTACAGTGCTCAGTCACAACGCCAAAGATCCCGGAGTCAAAGAACAGTCCCAGGAACAGATTTAGGTTTTCGTGCCTCATCTCTCTGAGCTGAGAGGAAAACAATCCTTGTTTATGCTTCTTATATGGCAATAAAGTGTTGGTAGGCTGACCCAAGCTGCATAAGAGTCCCGACTAAAACAACCTTCTTAATCTCTTGAACATTCACTTACCTTCACAAAGACCACCTCAGTGTTGTTACTGACATTTGACACGGTTCCCGTGGGACATTTCTTCAACCAAACCCAATCACCCTGGAAGGGAAACAAAACGACATGGTTGCTGTAAAATCACAAGTAAATGGCCTTTATTTATATAGCGCCTTCTAAAGTCCTACAACCCCCCAAGGCGCTTTACAACACAGTCTATGCACAGACAAATTCACACGGTGCAGTGGTGATGAGCTACAATGTAGCCACAGCTGCCCTGGGGTGCACTGACGGAAGTGAGGGGGCCAAACACTGGCGTCACCAGTCCCTTCAACTGCCACCAGCAGGCAAGGCGAGATTAGTGTCTTGCCCAAGGACACACGATGTCAGGCTTGAACCAGCAACCTTTTGGTTACGGAGCGGGCACTTAACTTCTCTGCCCCCGTTGCCCTCCACAAGCACTATAACTGCCTCAAAACAAGAACCACAAATACATTTTGGTTTTTTTCTCACCTCAAACACGGCAACATTGGAGCTGTCTGGAGAGGAGGCTAAGTAGCTGCGACCTGACACTGAGTGGTGAGGTGTCTTCATGTCCCCTTGGCTTTTCATTATACTCTCATCGTTTAGCTTCTGCTCACAAAGAGTTTAAAGAATAAGTGTCAGCTGACATTAAAATAAATGCAAACATAAACAGTGTTTATTATTGATTCAGCACTTTAGAACTGACCCGTTTGCTGACTTGAGTATTGATGAAGACCAGATCATCCAGGGTCAAGACAACCTTTGAAGGTCCACTGGTTCCATCGCCTCCAAAGCTAAACCCAACTCTGCCTTTTCTTTTGAGTGGACAGAAAAAAACAGTCATGGAAGGGATCACGAGACATTATCCTGCTCTAACTCTGCAGTACTCACTTCAGATGGAGAAATATGTTTATTAGAAATCCAGCAAATAGAATTAACAGAACAAACAGGAAGAAGAGTATGACTGGATCCAGGCCTTTGGAAAGAAAGAGAAGAAAACTTAGCGTGCACTGCATTGTCCGCCACACCGGCGTAGACGTATTTCCTGTGATTGCACTGACCTGCAGAACAGGCAAAGTATGGACTAAACCAGCAGCTTGAGTCTTTGTAGGGAGTGCTCCCTGCAAAGTGGATCGAACGGCCAAGATATTTCAAGCCGCCGGTCTCTCCGTCTGTGTGAGTAGCATGAAGAAAGTGTGTGGAGTAGAGTACGTTGCCCATGCCACTGTAGTCCAGGACCACATAACTAGCCTGCATCCCTTCACCGTTCTTCCCAGCCTGCAGGTGCTGATTGAACCCTTCAAACTCAAAGCCACCTTCACTGTTACTCAGGATTTGACCTGTGACCCAGCGGCCTCCGTATAAACGGGCCTGCTCTGTAGCCATGGCTATGAAGTACATCATGTTGTAAATGGTGCCAAAGAAAGGAGAAACCTGAAAAATACACACATGCATTTATTTGTGTTCTTGGCCTTTTCTCTTTATCTCAATAGAACTTTGCTGAAGCGTCTTACCTGCTCCGGTGGAGTGCTGCTTCGTATCTCAAAGCTGTCCTGAGCATCTCTGAAGGCCTCGTAGAAATTACGCTCTCCAGATTCCATTGTGATGGTGAGAACGCCATCATAGGCTTTACGGAGCCTGGTGTCGTTCCCAAGCTGATAGTAGTTCGTGTCTTTGTAAGGTAGTGCGTACAGAAGGGTGTCGTAAGGAATAAACACATAACCGCGGTCTATCATGCGCATTGTTAAGGCTGTCGTCAGGAGCTTATACTGGGCTTGGCCACCAATCAGCACAGAAGGCATGCACATGATGACCACTGCAAAAAAAATAAAACACATCTGTGTGATTAATTTTGAATAAAACATGTTAGGTTTATACGTTTGAAAATGTATACCCAACCTCTGACTCTGTCTGCTTCTCGTATTTTAGTCAGAGCTCTCCGAGGCCCTTCCTTGTCTGCCTCCATCGTGACCACAGGGTTGACAGGCAGGCCAAGAGCCCTCAGTGAAGAGGCCAACTCATGCCCGGTAGACTCCCACACGTCCGTCTCCTCTGAGATGATGGCCACATGGGCCCACTGGAAGTACCTCAACACAGTGAAAAGTACCTGGGAGGACAATGGAAGCGGCCTCAGGAAGGTACGATACATATTTCCTGTTTTTATGTCAGGGTTGAGACAACCCCAGGATAGAATCCCAACATCCCACTCTTTGGCATACAAAGCAGCTGAGGAGCAGTAGCCGGAGTTTGCTGGGCCCAATAAAGCAGCACCGTAACTTTCCAGATCGGAAAAGCGAACAAGACCTCGGGTTGCCTTGCAGTCCTCATTGATCAGCGTGTAGTCGTACCAGTAGCCTTTGTTGAGGTAGGGGTTCTTGTTTATGCGGCTGGTGGCAAGGCGGGCCGCCAAGTCAGGGAGAGCCTTAGAGTATAAGAGGTCACAAGTCCAGGGTCCAACCAGGGTCACTTTGAATGTAGTTGCCCAGACTTGACAGGGGTATAATAAGATTGTGAGTAATAACAGAAGAAACCAGTTCCCCCTCCATGTTCTGGTGGGCTGCACAGTGGACGATGGCAACGGTAATTTTGATGATAATGATGATGATAATAATCCAAACTGACTACACCTGCTAAAACTATCTGCAACCACTGTCCATATATGCCTTTTTCGTATCACTTTTACCGAGCGGTGCCGCCATCGCGGGTGGTAGGCAAGGTTGTGCAGACAGGGAGGGTCTCTCTGATTTTCCATTTCCTCACACGGTTTTTCTGATGCCTCAGACGGGTAAACAGAGAGTTTGTATCAGCGGGTGTGAGAGCCTGTGGCACTGGGAATGTCTCCCGTAGCACTCTGCAGACCTCTAGTCCAAAGGTGGACAGATGGTAGCAAGACCCCAAGCCATCACTGCCTCCAGGAAACAAGAGAGCAAAGAATTAGGAAAATGTTGACGTCAGATTTTACAACTTTTACGGTCGAGCTCCAACACTCGGGCTTGTCTCCTCATAGACACATTCCCTGAATCCTGCTAAGCTATTTTATTTAACACAAAGTGATTTTGAATCTTGTCAAAGTCCATCTGGCCTCATTGCTGCTGAGGACATTGTGCCCGCGCTGTCCCTTGGAGAATTAGCTTGTCTGTAACAAGCTCATTAGCCCCGCCAGAGCCACAGAGTGTAAATCGAATACCAGGTAGAAGCTAAATCTGGCTCCTAGCTTCTTTTTGCCTCTGATTGGAAATTTTCCTGAATGGCTTCAACTCTATTTGAGTTACATGCTTTTGCATTTAACTGTATGCCATGCCATGTCCTTTACACCGGCCCACTTGTTATTAACAAATCAATCATGTCTCATTATGCATGTTTTAACAAAAATGAAGAGATTTAGTTAAACATTTTACTTTTCACCCGTCTATCGTACGCTATGATTTTTAAACCACAGCTGAGAAATCTTGAGACAAGTGAATCTTCATGCTTGGCTGAAACAATTCTTAGTCCTAGCTCGACTCAAAGAGACATTAAAGAATAAAATATCCAAATACATGGAATTAACTGACATAATTTAAGCCTGAAAGCCTTTCGAAGTCTCTGGTAATGAGATCGCCCTATCAGAGAAGTCCTAATGAACACTTGTCCTGTTTCAGTTATTAAAACAAATAAATTAGCTAACTCCTCTCAGGTGTTTAGGTTTCACAGCCGGCAGCAAAGTTACAAGAGATTATAGAGAACTCTGTGTACCGACAGCCTTCCTCCTGCACAAATCTCACAAACTGATCTCAGATCTGCTACAAAACGACTTTGTTTGCATTTATTTCCTACACCAGTTTAAAGAACATGCCTTTGATATGACTGAAATCTTACCTGGAGCAGTTTTTTATACATCAGCCATGTCAGAGTCCGTGTCATGAAACGGCACCATCTACATTCCTGAAGGATTAAGGATACGCAGCACGTGAAGTTATCTTTGGTTTTTCATTATGAAAAATAAAAGTAATCCAAGTGTCATGAGTGGTGAAAAAGAACAAAAATATGAGTTTAATTGTTTCTTCTTGTGTTAGAGTTCCTGGAAGAAAGTGGCTAAAGAATAAAAAGTGTCCATATTCTCCAGAGGACTGGTCTTCTTGTCCCTGTTTTGGACTGGGACCCACCCCAAACCACAGGTACCTGAGAGACAAAGAGCAACCCCGTTCCAGAATTTGGATTGGTAAAAATAGATTGTCCAGATAGATCAAAAGCTGGGGAGAGGTAAAGGAGAGGAAAAAGTGGGAAGGAGTGACAAGCTTTTGGCTTCTCAACCTGCCTTAGCTTTTAATCCACACTAGTGTGGGAAAGCTGTGTGCGGAGGGGAGGGGAGGGTGAGGAAGAAGGGGAAGAAGGTGAAAGTAGGAGCGTACTCACCGTTTGCAAGATGCTCACGTGCAACAAAAAGCTGATTTGCAACGACTGCATGCAGACAGAACTTAAGAAAACTGCAACCAGCGAGAAATTCAATTCTCATTCCTCCTTCGTCATTTAAGCTTATTGACATCTGCTTTGGTTACATCTTGAAATGAACATCATGCATGATCTCACATGATCTGGAAATGCTTATGAGGGACAGGAGTATGTGATGAGGGTGACTCTCAGCTAAAATCCTGGTAAAAGAATTATGGAACATTTAAAGAAGAGCCAGGTCACATCTCCCTTTAGCATCTTTAAACCTAGGGCTGTCAAATTATTGCATTAATTGAGATTAATTCATCACAGCCACATTTAGTGCACAATTTTTTTAATCGAGTTAATTTTATTTTTAATCTATAACTTCACTGGGACTTTTCTAGCCTACCTGTTGGGATTTTTTATTTATTTATTATTAATTTTATGTAATTATATTTATATTTAACTATCATGCCATAGCACATGTCAGAAGTGAGAGAATGAGTGCTTAATGCTTTTTTTAGCATTTTATTTTATGCTAAACTGTCAGTGTTGATATGCTAACTTACAGCACTGTAATTTACAGGTCTATTTTAATTTTAGATAAATGTTTTAGTAACAAGTTCTGTGATCACTATTTGCATTGCTCAAAAATGCGTTCCTTGATGTGTTAACTTAGATTTTTCTATATGGACCTGATGTTTTATATTTAATATCTAATTATTCAAGACTGACAAAAGAGCACAGTATTATTCCACCATGGTGATGTAAAAGGAAAGTTTAGAAGTCTGTTAAACAATAAATGACTTTATAAAGCCAGTTTTTTTGTTATATATTAATATTTTATTCTGCCACAATAATGAATGAATTTAAATAAAAATACGTCAAAATGAGGGCTTTTCTCAGCCATTAGTAGGTGAGATTAAATAAGATTAATTAGATTAATTAATTACAGGTCATAATTAATTAACCTAAAAAATGAATCTCATGACAGCACTATTTAAACCTACAGGTTGTATTATGTTATTAGTTAACAGTCATCACAGACTCATGACTGAACGAGTTGATTTCTCACTGATAAACCTTTTAAAACCAATAACTCAGGCCTCTTTCTCATGGTTCTCTTAAACATAATTCCCTTTTATCAAATTCAGTTCCTTCAATGTCCACAGCAAGAAGAAAAATGTAAATGTAATATTTTTCAGGCAAAATGTATGGTAATCCATCCATTTTCCTCCACTTATCCGAGGTCGGGTCGCAAAGGCAGCAGCCTAAGCAGAGAGGCCCGGACTTCCCTCTCCCAAGCCACTTGGTCCAGCTCCTCCGGAGGAATCCCAAGGCGTTCCCTGGCCAGCTGGGAAGCATAGTCCCTCCAGTGTGTCCTGGGTCTTCCTTTAGGTCTCCTCCTGGTTTGACGTGCCTGGAAAACCTCACCAGGAAGGCGTCCAGGAGGCATCCTAACCAGATGCCCGAGCCACCTCAACTGGCTCCTCTTGATGTGGAGGAGCAGCAGATCTACTCTGAGCCCCTCCTGGATGACCAAGCTTCTCACCCTATCTCTAAGGGAGAGCCCAGACACCCTGCAGAGAAAACTCATTTTGGCTGCTTGTATCCGCGATCTCGTTCTTTCGGTCACTACCCAAAGCTCGTAACCATAGGTGAGGTAGGAACGTAGATCAACCTAAATCAAGAGCTTCCGGTAAAATATTCAACTTTTTAGGCAAACATCCAAATATTTTTCAAAATATTTTACTGTAATATATTTTGAGTGAACTTGGCGAGTGCTTCGATGAGATATATTGACTTAAATGTCCTCCAACAAATGGTTGACCTACTGATCAGAGCATTAAAAAAGTATCTAAATATCTCTTAAAATTCTAAAATAATCATAGAAAATGATTTAGACTGACTCAATATTTAAAACCAGGCTCCATTTGATGAGTTTTCCTCACACTTTGAACTCTCTGCCCCCACATTTTCTGCACAGACTCAAGACACAAAGTCCAACATGAGCATCTTACACATGTACATCAGGGCACAAGATGTATGTAAGCTAGAGCACAGGGCTGAAAATACCCTAGTGGTATCTGTGGTAAGCTACTGAAAGACGCTCTTTTGACCTGGCAGCTGGAATTTAAGCTTATAAGAGACGAGAAACGCCTCATGGAAAAACAAAGGTTTGCCAGCAAAGATGCTCAAAAAGGAAATCTAGACATGCATTTTCTGTGACCTCCGTATTATAGTGGTACATTCTACGTATGAAGATAGATTTGTTCTCGTTTGTCCTGCCTTGCACAGTGGTAGAAGACTTGTTGAAGTAATCAGATTAGTCAGGCGAGGCCTCGCTAAACTGATCTGCAGCACGCAAGCCTCTTAGTGACATGGCTGACAGCACAGTAAGAGATCACTCCAAAGCAAGGTCAGATGCACAGTCAGATGATTTCAGAGAAGCAGCGGCTCAAACAGACATTAAAATGAACCAAACTGACACAAAACCCGTCAGATCTTTGTGTTTAAGGGATAGTAAACCGTGCACTAGAAACACACAGGGTCATGTGATTAGTTTTAGCATTAGGATTAGCAGTATTTTAAAATCTTATAAGCATATCTGCCAAAGATCTTTACTGATTAAGAAACTTATGTTTCTAACAACACTGAGAAAATTGTCTGCGTAAAGAGCAGTAGTAAAGGAGTAGACTCTTTTTCTGGGCCACCTTAATTGATCAGGTGAATACGTTTGGCAGCGTCTCCCACCGTGACATCACTTTGTCTCTCCAGGATCACAGGATCAGAGCCGTGGAGGAAAGCTGGGAATCTTTCCTGAAAGCCACGTTAGGGTGGTATTTAGGATGAGTAATCCCAAACAACACTGTGCTCTTTATGCTGCCACCGCCAACCCTCAACTAATTATAACAATGTGAGGAAAAAAAATTCATGTTTTTGCTTAGTTTCAAATAGCATTATACAAGATGCTAGTGGTTGAAGTGGGTTGTAAACAAACCAACTCCTAATAAAAGTTAGAATAGAAACAGTTTAGCTCCCATGAGCCATTGCTTCAAAGGTAAAGCAAAGTAGGCTGGCCAGCCATACCAATGCTTCCTTATGGGAAGCAATGGGCTCTGCTGTGTAGAATAGACAGAGGGAGCGTCTGGCAGGCCAGGCTAAAAGCAAAGAGCCATTGGAATTGGTTTTGAAGTGGATTTCTTTTCCATGTAGAAACCATTTATTAGTTCAATACTCACATTTTCATATTGGAGCTTTCAGCACACGTTCTAAAACAGGGCTGCTCAATCCTGGTCCTGGAGGGCTGGTATCCAGCATGTTTTAGTTTTAACCCTGTTTCAACACACCTGATTTCAATAAGCCATTGATTAACAGGCTTCTGCAGAGCCTTGATGAGCTGCTGCACAGGTGATTCAACCACTGCATCAAGCGTGTTGGAGCAAAGAAACCACTAAAACCTGCTGGATACTGGCCCTGCAGGACCAGGATTGGGTACCCCTGTTCTAAAAACTGGAAAGGATTGTTGGGTTTTGTGCACCTTTTTAAAAAGGTGTTGATCACTATTTTGATCAATACATTTGCAGTGGTCTTTAGTACATGGGAATGAATGCCTTGTAAGTTGTACTCTGGGGAAAAAAAGCTCCGGTGCACCAGTTTCATGAAGTAGAAGTGAGCCAGATCGGAGTTGAGCTGCAGATGACAGGATTTGGAATTTTATTTTGTGATATTCTGATATCTCACCTCTGATTGGCTAACAGCAACACGACTTTACCACTGACTCTGTTTGCTCTGAAACACTGATGCTTTATCTCCACAAATAACACAGGCCTGGAGGAGTTCTGCTGTGTGGTGGAGTTGCTAATGCTAACGGTTAGCTTCTACTAGCTGAGACGTTCTCTGCTGTTTCCTGCACAGCAAATTCAAAAGTGGTAATTTTGGGTTGTTGGTCCAATTTAACACTAAGAATAGTTAATTTAACTCTAAAAGCGTTGATAGTTGATATGTAACACTGACATGAGCGTTAAACCCAAGTGTTAAAAGGAGTGTTTCCTAATTAACTCTGTAGGAGTCATTTTGGACAAAATAACTCCTGAAAAGCTAACTCTGAACTCCCACAGCAGCTGTAACACCTGCAGAGTTAATTCAGACTCCACCCCTTTATTCTAAAAGGTGGACTGGTGGCGACTGATTTGCTGCAGAGAGCTGCAGTGGGCGAGGTGCATTGTGGGTAGTCATGTTTTTAGTTTGTTCTATTTTGGGGTGTTTATGCATGTTTATTTTTGGGGGGTTGTGTTGTTCTTAGTTATTACTTTGTTCACTGTTGCAAACGTGGTGTTACTTGTTGTGTCATGTTGGTACCGTAAGTGAGGAGGCTGGTCTCAGGAATGGAACTGCTGTGCCGTTTAGCTGTCACAATAAAAAAGTGGTGCATGGAGTTAACTGGTGTTTTTCAGTGTGGCTGTTACACAGCAAGCTCAGCATGGTCAAATCAACACTGTCAGAGTTATCTATATGGGTCCTCACCAGTAAGAGTTAATTTAACTCCTTTTGGAGAGTTGGTACAACTTAACAATTTAACACTGGTGTTAGAGTTACTATATTAAATATAACACCAGTGTTAAATATGCTGGTAACCAGCTATGCTGGTCTATACTGTGCTTTTCTGCAGGGTGTAGACTATTTTCATGTTCAGCCTGTATGAAAAACTCAGTGACCAATTATGATCAGAAATAAGATTTAAAAAAGGGTTTTTCAGTGTTCCACGCCTTTAAACAAAACTGTTCAAGTGTTTCAGGACTGAGAACAATGGCTGCAGCTTTCAGATGCTTAAATGACTTGATTACCTTCAGTCTTTGGTTTTAAACATAACGTGTCAACAGTTTTCATTGTGTGAAACCGCTCTTATCTGGAGGATATCTTAACCGAGATAGAAAAGCCTACAAGATAAAAATGTAATGACTTTCTCTGTTGACTGTTAGAAAAAGAAGTGATATCCAGTAAATTCAAGTAGAGAAGCTGAACATGACACAGGACCGGATGAAATCTAGTTGTTTAAATGTATGGAAAGCCAAACTAGTTTTTCCACATTTAACTTTGCAGAAACGGCATTTTTTTCTGTGATCATTCACAGAAAATGTGGTTGTTTAAACAAAACTTTATGCTATGCAAAATGAGAAAAATGGAAATTAAGACGTTTCTTACAAAGACTATGCTTCTGTCATAATTATTCCTGTTCTGTTGAAGAATTTACCATCAGAGGAAGAGCTAATCACACTGACCAGCATCTCCTTTGATTAGGATGATGCACTAAGACCAGTTCAACTCAAATGAAATAATTACATGAATCATCTCATTGTCACTTCATTTGATCACCAGATCAGATCTCTTTGGGAAACACAAAATGCGGCATATGTTTGTAGACATATGGATACTTTTAAAATATTGCCATCTTAACTTAAGTGAGTGGATTCTACAATACCAAATACACTGAAGTCCACATATATTGTTCTTTTTTACCTTTATTCCATCTTTCTTCATAACAGCGTTTCAGAGCTGCTGTTGGACAGCAAAGCTGCAAAACATCAACTATTCCAGCAATAAAAAGTCTAAATCTGTTATAAAATTCTGTCCTCATATCATTTTAAGAAAATGATTTCTATTTTTAGATCCTAAATTACTATTTTGAAAAAACAATATATATTTAATATTGACCAAGCTGAGTAGCTTTTTAGTTTTTACTCAGTATTTATTCCCTGTAAGCAGAGGAGTGCCCTCTAGTGGTTAAATTGAAATCCCACTAAATGTAAATAAACAAAAATATTAAATAAATGAGTTAATACCTTTTTATTTACTCTAACAATTTTCCAAAAATAGATATGAAGACTTTTACGTTTGTTTGTTTGTGTGTGTGTTTATATATATATATGTATATATGTATATATATATATATATGTATATATATATATATATATATATATGTATATATTATATATATATAATATATATAAAATAAATCCAAATAACTATTTTAAAAATACTTGCATGGATTTCTTTTAATTTAGACATCTTTATTATAAATCCTAAATAATAAATGTTCCAATGTGCCTTTCTCTGTCTGAACTAGTAGTGAGTCATTCTTTAGAACAACTTAATTTTCTTTCTTCCTCATAAAACTGTTTAACTTATTGTAATAAGCACATATTAATGTTTTTAATAGCAATAATAAGCTCACATAAATGATTATTAACCCTTTGGTTGACTTGATACCTACTACTTAATACTGTGGACCACAACATTCTTCTTGATATGCTCATAAACTGGGTGGGACTATCAGGCACAGTCCATAGTTGGTTCAGATCTTATCTCGAAGACAGGAGTTATGTTGTTTCTATTGGTGATCATAAATGAAAGCAGATCACCATGACATGTGGGGTCCCCCAAGGCTCAATTCTTGGACCACTACTCTTCAATCTCTACATGCTCCCCCTGGGTCAGATCATATACAATAACAACATTACCTATCATAGTTATGTAGATGACTCTATCACCTAGCGACTGTGGTCTCTGACTCACTCTGTCAGTGTCTGGAGCAAGTTAATGACTGGATGCAGTCAAACTTCCTTCAGTTAAACAAAGAAAATACTAAAGTTATTGTCTTTGGAAATAAAAAGGATAGGATGGAGATTATTGCTTAACTTGGCTCCAGAGGAATAAAAACAAAAATCTTGGTGTCATAATTGATTCAGACTTGAGCTTCACTGGTCACATTAAGGCTATTAATAGATCAGCGTTTCATCATCTTCATCAAACAGCAAGACTCAGAGGTCTCATGTCCAGACCAGACCTAGAGAAACTCATTCATGTGTTCATCTCCAGCAGGCTGGACTACTGCAGTGGTCTTCTGTCTGGTCTTCCCAAAAAAGCTGTGAAACAACTGCAGCTTATTCAGAATGCTGCTGCTAGAGTCTTAACTAGAACCAAGAGAACCGAGCACATCACTCCTGTTCTTACATCTCCACACTGGTTACCAGGAAACTACAGAATCCATTTCAAAGTGCTTCTACTAGTTTATAAATCACTTAATGGCATGGAGCCAAAATACATGTCAGATCTCCTTCCAATAAATACACCCAGCAGGGCTCTGAGATCCTTAGGAAGCAGTCAGCTGGTAGAACCCCGGGTCAGAACCAAACAGGGTGAAGCTGCTTTTAGCTACCATGCTGCACACAGATGGAATCAGCTTCCTCATGACCTCAATGTGCCCCAACTCTACTAACTTTTAAATCAAAACTGAAAACTTTCATGTATTCATCAGCCTATGAATGTTTCTTATGCTGCACCTTCTGCACTGTAACTGCTCACCCTTTAACTTTGTCCTTTTCTTTTAAATTTATAAATCTAAATTGAATTTGTATGTATTTTAATTCTGCTGTCACATTGATTTTATTGTTCTTGCCATTCTTGCTAAATGGAAAGCACATTGAATTGTCTCTGTGTGTGACATGTGCTATATAAATAAAGCTGCCTTGCCTTGCCTTAATTCTAATTCAGAGTAAATGTTTACCCTGATACAAACAAAGACAGCGTAGGGCAGGGCAAACCTGTTTTAGGCGGTCAGATACAAAAAAACGATTATTCAATCATTCTATAGTTCAAACCTGACTGAGCCATGGTTTAACACAGGAAGTATAGGATGAAGGTACCTTTCTACTTCAACATAACCATAATGAAGTACTCACCATCAGCTACAGGACTCTTCGTGTGCCACTTGTGAATTATCACAAACGTTATCCTGAGGCCTAATCAAGCGCAGTATCAGTGTTCAGACGTAGATTCTGAGTCAATGGTCTAGGACTGTTTCTGCTGACATGATTGCAACCACAGCAGAGATCTATCAACGCTCAGGGATACTGTGTCATGTTTTATCATCTCCAGAGGAGTCACATGTTTGTTTGGTGCTTCTGTGATTAGATGTGAGCCGTGCATGTGCAATAAGGGGCGGGTTATTTAACCCAGCGTGTCGTGACCCTCAAACTTGAGCCCACTGGTTGCTGAAGATGCAATTCATCCATTCTATTAATCAATCAACGGAGAACAGAGCTGCTCTCTTTGTGGAAACAGCTCCTGAACAACTTTGGAACATGAAAAATGAATTTAGGAAGCAAGTAAATCAGTTTGGCTTCTTTCTGATTGTGTGTTTTCATCATATTTCGGATCAAACGTGTCAACACACACCCCACTACAGAAAAAAAGGGATTTCCAGAGGTGGAGCAGAGTGGGGAGGAGCACAAACCATCTTCATGTCTTCTTTATTGTAATTAGGATGAAACGCCTTTCTGAAACACTTTTGTGGATTGAGCAACATGGAGATGCTGCTCAGTCACAAAACATCCCTGACGGATGTTCTGGCGTTCTTTGGAGGATTAGCGGTTTTTCTCTACCTGCTGAAACTCACCTGGAGATGTTGGTGTGGACTCAGACAGTTTGTCTTATCGAAGCTTTGGCAGACAGATTTAAGGACATACGGACGATGGGCAGGTAAAGTCAGAGCAAAAATGTCAAAACGAATCATTTCTTTTCATTTTTACAATGAACAATGTACAAAGTTTGAGACATTTTGAGTTCATAAATCTGATGGAGATTAAAATCTCACTTCAACACTAATTTAATAGGTCTTATCCAGAGTAGCAACTCACTTTTAGCCTCAGATTCACTACATTCATCAACTTTCTTCTACCAAAAGCTGTTTCTTTGTTGGTGTGGTACTTTTTATAACTGACTGCTGTCTAACCTCTAGATTTGGGAGCATCTTAACCAGGGGTCCCCAATCCTGGTCCTGGAGGGCCGCTATCCAGCAGGTTTTGTGGTTTCTCTGCTCAAACACACTTGATTCAGTGGTTGAATCACCTGTGCAGCAGCTCATCAAGCTCTGCTGAAGCCTGCTAATCACTTGCTAATTGAAATCAGGTGTGTTGAAGCAGAGTTACAACTAAAACCTGCTGGATACCGGCCCTTGAGGACCAGGATTGGGGACCCCTGATCTTAACAATAAAGCAGGTTAAATGTAGAAGTGTGTCATGTTTCGTTCATTTGTTTTGGTTGCTATCACAAAAGATACAGCTGCTTTGATAAAACAGGAGGAGGATGATGCACAAGAAATGCATTTGTTTTATTTTTATTCATGTTAATCTAGTAAATTGGATGTATCTAACGTGTGCTCTGATAAATGCAGTTGTTACCGGAGCTACCGCTGGTATTGGTAAAGCTTATGCCTGTGAGGTGAGTCTGATTGTTTATTTACTTTTGGTCTAAATTTGAAATGATTTGCAGCCACAAGTGTCGTCTGTCTGCATGTCTCCCACCCAGCTGGCACAAAGAGGTCTGGATGTTGTTCTGATTGGCAGGTCTGAGGATAAGCTCAGAATGGTTGCCAAAGAGATTGGTGAGTCACACACACACACACACACACACACACACACACACACACACACACACACACACACACACACACACACACACATAGGTGTGTTCTGATGTTGTGCCCTCGTTATGCATGTCCAACCTTTGTGTCCACCTCAGAGAACGAGTACGAGCGAAACACTCGCACCATCCGAGCAGACTTCACAGACGGCTGCAGCATCTACCCTGCTATTGACAAGCAGCTTCAATGCCTGGAGATTGGAATTCTGGGTATTCGAGGATTTGTTCCTGTTAAGCATTTCCTGTTTTTTCTTTTAATTTCATTTATTTTTTATGGGACCAGTCTACAACAAAAGTCACTGAAATGCAAGAAGTCACGATCTAATAAAACCAGGAGATTACGTTACATTTTCCCTTTCAAATCAAATCAAATGTATTTAAATAGCCCCTTCTACCAGCTTAAAGGAGGCCCAAGGTGTTCAACAGTACATAAAAAATAAAAAGACATCACATTAGTAAAAAAGAGATAAAAATAGCAAAAAGCAATAAATAAAAAAACACAGGTAAAAACAATTAAAAACCAAAAATTAAAAAATAAAACCAGGGAAAATATAAAAGCCATGTCAGTGATGTTGGGGGATGGAGCTTGCTTTACAGCTAGAGGGAGCTCAGTCCAAATGGTTGGTGCCATTACAGAGAAGGCCCGGTCCCCCTTTGATCTCAAATTAGAGCGCGGGACTTCCAGTAACTCCTGCCCAGCAGAGCGAAGGGCCCGTGAGGGGACACGCCTGTGCAACAACGCAGCCAAATAAGGTGGAGCAGTGCTCTGCAGCACCCTGAACACATAAAGGAGGATCTTGAATCTTGCCCGATGGTACACTGGGAGCCATGCAGGGAGGCTAGCACTGGGGTGATGTGATCTCTCCTTCTAATCCCAGTGAGAAATCTGGCAGTAGAGTTTTGAACTAGTTGGAGTCGAGCAGTTGAAGTCTGACCCAGTCCAGCATACAATGCATTACAGTAGTCAAGGCGAGACAGGGTAAAAGCATGTACCACTGTTTCCAAATGGACTCTTGACAAGAGAGGCTTTATCTCGGAAAGCCGTCTCAAATTAAAAAAGCATGCCCGAACAACCATTTAAGGGCTGCATCGATTTTCACCCCTAAATTAGTGACCACACTTTAACCCGATCACCCATCCTGAGCAAGCACGGGGTGACAGTGGGAAGAAGTAGCTCACTTTGAACTGGAAGGACCAGAAGCAGGCTCGGGATTGGGAACTTTCTGCCTTGACTGCATCGTTCTTTGGAAGAAAAACAGAGAGGACATATTTATTATTAGCTCGTGTTGGATAAGCCTTTCTGGGAAGGGAGTTAAATTGTTGATCTTTTCAACATCCTACACATTAATATGAAGATGTCTGGTGAAAAGAATGAAAAATACAACTTAAGACTGACACTAACCTGACTTTTTGTGACCTAGTCAACAACGTGGGAATGATCAGTACGGATAATTTTGCCTATTTCCTGGAAATACCAGAAGCTGAGCAGGTAGGCTGTTTTATCTCTGGTGACTGATTTCAACTGTAAAGGAGCATCTCAGATTCAACCGTTTGTGTTTATCCTGAACAGAAAATCACGCAGATTGTCAACTGTAACATGTTGTCCGTCCCTCAGGTAGGAGATCCCTGTCAGTGAATGAGTTTCATTTATTCCTCCCACTACTGCATCTAATAGATAATCTGTTCTGTCGTAACTCAGATGACCAGACTGGTGCTTCCGAGCATGGTGGAGAGGTACCCAGATACATCAGAGTTATATGACATGGTGAGAGGATTGGATTAATTCATGGTTGTCTCTAATCTCCTTCTCAGAGGAAAGGGACTGATCATCAACATCTCCTCAGAAGTGGGTGTGCGTCCACAGCCGCTGTTGGCTCTTTACTCGGCCTCCAAGGTATTTTAATTTATTGATTTAAACTCATGCTGAGCAGCTCACCCACTCGTCTGCATGTTTTCTTCTTTATTGCAGATCTTTGTAACATATTTCTCTCAGTGTCTACATGCTGAGTACAAGTCAAAGGGCATTACCGTTCAGGTAAAACTCACAAAGCCTCCATCCAAAACTCACGTCTGATCTTTGAAAAGTCCTAATATGTTACCTTATGTAAAAGTGTTGTGAAGTCAAACATGAAAAAAGACCTAAAAAAAGCAGACATGAAAGAATTTCTCAAGTTAAATCTAAAGTTTAAAAAAGAAAAGAAGCAAAATAAACTTCACTAAACTCCAATCTGCTGTGTGAGGAAACAACAGGGTCTAAGAGGCAAACCTAGAAAAATTTGAATATGGAGCAAAAGTCCAAATATGTCAGTAGTCCAGCTCAGACTTAGAGACCATCTAAAGGCTCAGGAACCCTTTGCAGGTGTTCTGGATTCATTAGATGGTCTCTCTTAGAGTGAGATTTGAGGTTTTCATCAGCTGTAAGCTATAATCATCACAATTATAACAAATAAAGGCTGAAATATCTGGCTTTGCATGTAATGAGTCTGTCTCATATATTAGTTTCACCTTTTAAAGGAACACTTGGCAGTTTTGGTTTGTTTTTAGCACCCCCTAGTGTTCATTAGAGAAACCAAAAGTGGAACTCATCTCCTGGCTGTGCGTTAGTCTTTTTAACACCTTAATCTAACTGCTGAAATGTCTCCTCAGCCTTCATTAGTGTCTACAGGAGCGGTTCACCACTAAATCAAACAAATCAGCTGTGTTCATGATCTAAAACATGCAGGAAACATGCTGGAAGCAGACTGCAGCACCAGGCATGTCAGCTCCTTTTTCTAAGTCCAACAGGGACCGCCACTCTGAAGTTGCAAGTGCGGTATTCTGGCCACAGAGGGTGGTGGGGGTCAGAGTGACATTTCATTAACCCTGTAAAGGGTCATTTTAGCACATACTGGCTCAAGAACATGATTTAAGAATATGAAAAAGTGGCATAGTATGGCTTTGAGTTGAATACATGAACTTTTGCACAATATTCTGATTTTTTTTGCATTTCACCTTTATTTGCTGAGAGGGTAAACAGGGGATGTTGGTGATTGGCAGCTGGAGTTTGTAAAAATGCTACAAAGATGAATTAAAACCTCAGTCAGTCAAAATAAACATTAATATTAAAAGTGTGGTGCATGTTGTAGATAAACATAGGGTGTAGATACAAAAGTTAAAATGTTCAGCTGTATTAAAAACAGATTTAATTAAAGAACACCTCTAGGACTGATTTAGGTTATTCATCATCATTAATATTTTTTTTCTGTATTATTCTGAGGATATTACAGATTAAAACATGATAAGTTCAAAAACAATAAGGAACTATGTCATCTGTAACATTGTATCCTGGAATTAGGTCACATTTGACCTTCTGGAAACTTTGTTTTCAACGTTCAAATCAGCTGTGAGACTTTTACAGATAGACTTAGGCCCTGTCACTACAGATATTTTAAAAGCAGAGTTTTTTTGTTGTTGTATTTTTGTTTAGTTTACAAACTAAATATTTAGCTCCAAATTAAATATTTATTTTACAAAATAAATATTTAGATCTTAGCTAAATATATTTAAAACATTTAGTTTGCAAAATCAATATTTAGGTTTAGCTCCAAAATAAATATTTTTCTGGCATCTAAATATTTATTTTGTAAAATAAATATTTAATTTTGTGTGAAATATTTAGTTTGTAAACTAAATATTTAGTTGCAAATTAAATATTTAGTTGCAAATTAAATATTTAGTTAGTAAAAAAATATTTAGTTTACAAACTAAATATTTAGGTCTGATCTAAATATTTAGTTTGTAAAATAAATATTTAACTTTAAATGAAATATTTAGCTTGCTAGCTAAATATTTAGTTGTGAATCATAAAATTTATGAATAATATGGTAAAAATAACCCAAAACACTGCTGTTAAATTATGACTCTTTGACTTTACTTATGGCACCCCATAAAGTATGATGACATCTTAGAAACACTAAGACAAAAAAAAAAATACTAGAAAAACTCTTGAACAAAGTCAGAATGTTGGGGAAAAGGCTGCAACTCTAGAAGAAGATGGGTTCTTCTTCAGCTGCTTCTATAGCAACTTCCACAATGGAATTCAATCAACTTCCTTCAATTCTTCACAATAAAATCCTCAAATTAACATAATGCTTATTAAAATAGTTTAAAACTCAAACTATTTAATAAACTTCAGGTATTTTGAGGTACATGTGTAAATTCTAGACTCTTATTGTGAAGGACTGAAGGATGTTTGAGTTCTGCTTTAAACGGTGAATCTTATTTTCAATAAAAAGCATAATTTTTATAGTTTACTCAGTGAAATCACAAACATGCATAATAATGTAAAATTGATCAAGACTTCTAATGTTCTATTTTGTGTTTTTGTTTATTGCGTCAAGTAAAGAAAAGTTCCACCTGTCCGACCTTAATGTTTCCTCAGTGTGTGGCTCCCTTGATGGTGTCCACCAACATGACACACAACATGGAGGTCAACTGTTTGGTGAAGAGTGCTTCAGCCTTCGCCTGTGAGGCCGTGAACACCGTGGGTCACTCCACGTACACCAGCGGCTGCCTGTCTCACGCGCTGCAGGTCAGAGAAACCAGAAGCTGTGACCTCCTCCTGACCTTCGGCTGTTAAATCTGAATTTTTCACTCTTATTTTTGGACTCATCCCTACAGAGTGCAGCTCTCTCGCTCCTCCTGCCAGACTGGCTGCGTACGTCGTCGTTTCTCATCAGAAAGATGAAGACATTCCCAAACATAAAAACATATGAAGAAAGAAAAACGTGCAAAGAAAAACAGATGTTTAGTGCAAAAGAGGAGTAGTAGTGCTTTGGAAAAGATGGCTGTGCTCTTTTTTACATCTGGAAAGGAGAATGAAACCGATTCTTTACTGTAATGTATTGTAATTAAATGCAACATGACTGTATTGTGAACATTTTTTTTATTTCAAATTCATGCAATAAACTTGGTGTTTTGTTGGAGATTTTAAAAGGCCTTGATTCGAGGATTCTTTCTATTTACTGCATTTATAATGTAAATCCTTTAAAGCCTGATACACAATCAGAACATTTGTGTTTCAAAAGACTGCTCTATTATTTGGCTGATGTCAATAAGCATCAAGATAATTACTGAAAACCTTTCATTAAAGTAACAATGTGTAGTTTTTACCATTAAAGGGACACTAGTCAGTTTTGGCTTGTTTTTAGCACCCCCTAGCGTTCGTTGGTGAAACTGAAACTAAAACTTATCTCCTCGCTGTGCGTTGGTCTTTTTAACACCTTAATCTGACTGCTGAAATGTCTCCTCAGCCTTCATTAGTTTCTACAAGAGTTATTGATTACTAAGTTTAAAAAATCAGCTGTGTTCATGATCTAAAACATGTAGGAAACATGCTGGAAGCAGACTGCAGAGCCAGGTAGGTCAAGTCCCAACAGACTGGACCAGAAACTGTGAAGTTGCAAGTGGAATATTCTGGCCACAGGGGGCAACAGGGGCTGGGTGGCCTTTCGTTAACCATGTAAAGGGTCATTTTAGCACATACTGGCTCAAGAAAATGATTTAAAAATATTAAAAAGTTGCAAAGGGTCTCTTTAATCTCTGGAATATGAATAAAATGAAGTCCAGTCGTTAAAAATATTGGCGGTTTCATAACATATAACCATAAAAAACACATAGGGCGCGGATCTATAGTCTCTGGGGGGACGCCATATTAGACACCATGTTTCGTTCTACGTGAGTCGGCTCGTGGTTCTGCACCTGCCGATGACATCACACTAGATGATTGGCTGGACATACGACTTACAGAAGTTACGTTACCACGTTTGAAAACATGTAGATGGTAAGAAACATGAATTTAATAACGAAACTGCTAAACTCGTTCTAAAACCTATGTGAAAGAACAGAATCAAAAACGATATGCAATATATTTTGGCCGAGTGGTATTGCCGTAGTTTGACGTCATCGGCAGGCGCAGGACTTCTAGCAGATCCGGAACCTACACTGCCAGAAAACTAGCGTCAGCATTGCATTATCTCGATGGAATTAACAGAAAGACCATCAAACTCTGAGGAGTCACGCCAAGGTCGCATGCTTTCTGCTCCATAGGTAACATTTACCGTAATGTTTTTTTAAAATAGCAACAGTCACGGCGATATGGTGTAAAACAATCCTGAAATGTATATACTTCCCCCTATCGCCAGGAAACTACACATAGTCAATTTAAGTAAACATACAATATTACAACAGTAATGAAAAATATAATTGGCACTTCTCTAGTGCAGTACTTTGATCTTCCTCAAGGAGGCAGAAGACTTGAAGTACGAGGAATGTACTAATCCTGTTAAAGTGATAGAGGTCTAAGAATATAGGGGTATTTTTAGCAAATATGACACGTTTTGCTCTAAAGGGTTTTAAAATAATAATCAAAGAAATGGGACACACGTTTTAGGTCTGAATAAACTGAAACGATAACAAGGACATGCTGGATGTGTGTAGATGGATTTATTCCTGTCGAATACAAACAAGCATTTTCAAAGCATTCTCAGTGAGTCAAGTTAGCGAGTAAGAAAACACAAAATAGGACATTTGATCACAGTTTGTGAATATTGACTTTATGCTGGATTGTGTGACCAGCCTGGGTCTGGTCTCAGACCAGAAAGTATAAACAGGTCATTGGAACTCGTCACATCTTTAGCCTGAAGACTGCTGCTTAGAGCTTCAGATGCTGTTTTGTCATTCTGAGGTCAAATGTGCAAATCAGTTCCCTCTTGTGCAAAGCAGAAAGACGCTGAACCGCAAACGGAAAGTGTGTTACAAACAAAATGTCTCTGGAATGTTTAGTAAAAGGGTGGAGATTTAAAAAATTAGGAAAACAAGACAAACAATGATACAAAACGCTGATGAGAACAATTCCTGTTAAGTAACAAAATTCTGTTAAGAAATTGAATTGATCAAAAATTCAATCATTTCATTCCTGAAACTCTAAAACGTACATGTGCACTTTGGTTTTCAGTACTTTTGGCTTCTTGAGTTGCTCATAAGGAACTTTTTTTAAAGCGTGTTTTGACACGTTTATTTCCGCCGAACACAACTGATGCAAACAGGAAGTCACATCAACGTAAATCATAACCACATCTTTAGACACATAATTAGAGCCATTTATTGGCTTAATCTCACTTCAAGTAAAAGTAGGAATGTCATAAATGAATCCGAATTAAAAACTAAGTGATATATGAGAGTGGTTCAGACGAAAGAATAAAGATGTGTGAGGAATCATAAATACTCCACAATAAAATTAATATTATTTTAAATATCCTTGAATTCTACTAAATAAACTATTTGGTACTTTTGTCTAAATAAAACAACAGAGCTTATGATGCAGAAACATTAATAAATGACACTACATGAATAATTCTTATGACTGCATGTGCTCAGAGATCCGTGCACGTGACCGATGTGACTCCGTGGATCAAAAGGGTCGGCCCCAAGCCGCTGGTCACTGCCTCCAGCTGGGATAAGTACTGCTGTGACTCGCTGCGGGGAGCCGGAGGCCGAGGTAAATACAGGAAGCGAACAGCAGCGTGTGAGCTGTGCTCTGTCAACATGCGGTTCACGGCCAACAGGAAGTCATCAGACAGGGCCGGCATCGGCGCCGGCTCCTTGGAGCGCTCCCCTTCTGGTAGAGCGAAGTGCTGCACCACAGAGTCCCACGGGACGATCTTTATGCTCGCTCTGATCCTCAGCTTCTTCAGCAAGTCTCGGAACGTCTCCTCGTTAACCACCCAGCCCTGGTCACAGGAGCCCGTCTCCACGTTCAGGAAGATTCTCATTCTTGCGTGGCGCCATTTGCTGGACATGTTGAGTACACAGGCCATCTGCAGCAGAAAGAGGCTGCACACATCCTGGTAGTCACCGCTGCCTGGCTGGAGCAGGTTGAGAGGCCACACATCTATAGTTCGCTCCGATCCGTCGGTTTTACTGTCTTTATCTTCCCCCTGCAGCTGGTAAAAGTACCGACCAAGGCACACGTTTTTATTCATCTTTATGGCGTCAGAGATGATGCCGACGTACTCCTCTGGTGACAACCACCGAGGGCTCTCCATGTGTCGGACGGGGGGGAAATGAGCCTGCAACGAAGGCAGGTCAACGCCAAAATTATACTCCCCCTCACCGCTCTGTCCCACCGATGAATGGCAGAAGGCAGAGTCCTGCAGGAAGAAGTCATCAGGTGTGCAGTTGTCATAGAAACCCAGAACCAGCGTGTTGGGCTTCATGCCACCTTTCAAAAACACACAAAGAACCAACAGATCAGGCAAAGACACAACAATCTCCACAAACTGCAGGCAAAGAAGGAAGAAATACGTTTTTACCAAGTCCTGTGATGCGCAGCAGATGTTGTGTTCCCTGTCTGACTGATGGAGACAGAGTCAGGTCTACGAAGGCCTTCACCCCAAGTTTATCAACCAGGCTGAGCCAGAAGTTGTACTGGGTCTGGATAGGGTCTGATGGCAGAGAGTCTGGAACGCAACACATTTCATTAGTTGTGTTTGCTTTCAGAGGAGATGAATGTTTAGTGTGAGTTTCTATTTATCTTTTGCTAGATTAAATTTGAAGACGTGAATTTAAAGCAACACTAAAGAGTTTTAACCACTTTAAGCTAATGCTTCCAAACTGGATCCAGTGATTCTTGAGGCGGAAACTTCAGCAGCTTCACATTGGACAGCACTCTGCTGCCCTCTGCTGACCAGAAACTGCCTTTCAGGTATGCACCAGTGGGAGGTCTCTTCCTCCGTTACGTCTATAGCTGTTTACTGTGCCGGTAACTCATAGAAAGGCTAGCAGTTAGCTTTATCAGTTTACCGACTGTCAATAAAAAGCAGGAGAAGAAGAAGATTTTTGCGTTCTGTTGGCATCATGGCGGAGCCTGGAAGTAAAAGTAAGACAGTAATGTCTTTAGAGGTAAAGTAAAATTTTCGTTAACTCCGGGTTAACTCAGTTAGCTTGTAGCTACATTAGTTCCGATTTTGATGGGTGTCAATCATCTGCCCCCACCCTCACAGCCCCACTCTCAGCTCCACCTCTTTGCCCATTTTTGTAACGAGTGACGAGACGTGCGACACGGCCAAGAAGGCGGTGGTGGGAGCCGCCCACAGGGCTTCCATTAGGGGTGGGTGCATTTCATCGATGTGGCGATGCATCGCAAAGCTTCACGTGAGGATTCAGAATCGATTAATGAACGTCGATGCTTAAAAAAATAAATAACGTGAAAGCTTTGTTGCAAAGCCGGTACTAAAAAAAATACATGTAACCGGAGCCTTAACAAATGTAAGTTATTTGTTTTTGTGTAAGGAAGATGCTTTTTACTGGTGCACAATGTGGTAATCTAGGTGCTGTGGAGGAAAATAGAGGAACCAGCAGAAACGGTCCAAAGTTTGGGATCAAACGCGCAGCTACGGGCAGATTGGCTAATGCTAACTAAGCTAGCGGATAGCAGACTCACGCCGTGGGTTCCAAAAGAACACGATGATCTTGGAACTAAGAATGACTAAACTCTACAAGCGGAAGAAAAGTCCCACCATCCTGTTTATTCGTAGCTGTCTGCAGCTATGGAGCAGAGCCACAGCAGCTACCGGGACTCACGTTGTTGTTGTTGCTTCGAGATTGCGCAACACACCGCTCCAGGCCTATGGCAAGCCGTTGTAGTATATAATTCACAAACACTTCTATCTGTGAACGTAATTTAAACTGGATTATTACCAACCCGTACATTATAGACATTCCACCATTACATTGTTAGCAGTAGAAATTAAATGTTATTCAATATCTCAAAAGCTGTAAGACAGTTGAGGTGATAGCATGTTGTTTTGCATGTTATTGAACTGTTTTCTAATAATGTTCTGTTGTTAAATAAAGTAAAGGAAGGAGAGAAAAAATGTTTCCCTAGCAGGTTCTAAATGTTTAAACCTTTCCCTGATCGAAGTTAAGTTGGTCAAAGTGCAAATATTTACACAAGTCATGCAGTCATAAAATAAGATTTTGTCTTTGAAAAATAATTAAATGTAAAAAAAAAAAAAAGTATTTAGTTACTGAGAGTAGTTTTAGAGGAACTGAGTTGATTGATAGGTTATTTATTTACAAATGTAGACAAGGAAGAAGACAATCTCGTATGAAAAAAAGCATTAAAAATGTCAATAATCGAAGAATCGTGGCACCAGTAATTGAATCGAACCAACAACCATTATAATCGAAGAATCGAAGCATCGAAGCTCCCATAATCGAAATCGAATCGCGAAGTACCCTTTTTGGAACACCCCTAGCTTCCATACAGCTCTTCAGACACCTACATCATGGAGGCTCTGTCCATCTCATATATAAAGTCTATCGTTGGCTTGTCTTAGTAGCTCAGGAGGTAGAGCGGGTTGTCCAGTAATCGGAAGGTTGCAGGTTCGATCCCAGCTCCGGCCAGAGAATGCTGCTGTGTGTCCTTGGGCAAGACACTTAACCCGCCTTGCCTGCTGGTGGTGGTCAGAGGGACTGGTGGCGCCAGTGTTCGGCAGCCTCGCCTCCGTCAGTGCGCCCCAGGGCAGCTGTAGCTACGTTGTAGCTCATCCCCACCAGTGTGTGAATGTGTGTGTGAATGGGTGGATGACTGTGTTGTGAAGCGCCTTGGGGGGTTGTAGAACCCTAAGAAGGCGCTATACAAATACAGGCCATTTACCATTTACCATTACTGTTAGCTTGTCATTAGCGCTAGCTGCAGGTTGCTGCAGGGTTGCTTACGACATTTGTAATTCCGCTTTCAACCATTAGGAGGGAGTAACCTTAAAATATTAAAGGTGTGGTTGACTGAAAAGCCATTTTTAAATGTTTTTTCTAAATATAATCAGTCACTCTGAGTTTTTCATGCAGGCTGAACATGAAAATAGTCTTCTGCACCTGTCTCCTGCATTAGCTTCTGATAGAAAATAGATGGTGAAACTCTAGGATTTGAAAAGCCTGACAGATCTACATCACTTAACATTCATGGACTCACCCATCTTGACTCACAACGGGGAAGGCTGTTGTTGGTTTAGCGTCCAGGAAACAGCAGAGAACGTCTCAGCTAGTAGAAGCTAACCGTTAGCATTAGCAACTCCACCACACAGCAGAACTCCTCCAGGATTGTGTTATTTGTGGAGATAAAACATCAACGTTGAAAGTCATTAGTAGAGTCGCATTGCTGTTATCCAAACTGAGACGAGATGTCCAAATATCAGGAAATAAGACTCCAAAATCTGCCGTCTGAGGCTCAGCTGTGATGTGGGAAACTTTTAGGTCCAAGAAATGGTGCACCATTGTTTTTCTTCCCCAGAGTATGACTAACAAGGCATTCCTACTAGAAACCACTGCAAATGAATTGATTAAACGAGTGTTCCACTCCTTTAAGTGTTGCTTTAAAGAGGGTTTTAGTCTGCATGTGAAACCTGTACATACTTTGTTAGCTAACCTGAACACAATCCAGTAAAACACTTTTCTAAATGTTTATATTTCAGAAGAGAAATGAGCCTCACCCAGATCTCCCAACTGAACGTGACCCAACACATACAGCCCCCCCTTCTTCAGCTGGTTCACAAACTGGATGAGCTGACAGGAGGAGCGTGGGTTGGACACCATCAACAGGACCTGAGGCCTCCAGAACTTCACGTGATCTTTCCTCACATCAAGCATCAGCAGATACTTCCGCACCTAAACCAGAGGGGGCGACAGAACGGTTAAAAGTCAAATAAAAACATCCTGTCTGACTTCGCATGAGCATCTGTGAGGTACCTGGTGGAAAATGAGGGCCTGGCTGATGTAGCCCCAGCTGCTTGTGGGAGATCTGTAGTGGAGGAAAAGCAGCAGCAATAACAGGAGGACGATGCTGCCTGATGAGTACACAGGGTTAATGACGAACATCATCACCAGACAGCTGACGATCCCCAGCAGGCAGGTGTGCCACGAGAAGAGCTGGAAGGTTGGTCTGCCAGACACAAAACGATCAAAATATGAGATCAGAGAAAACCCACGCAGAGGGGCAATAAATGTTTAACTGATTCATAAATTATTCAACAATATACATCAAAATACAACTATGTATTATTATGATTTACAGGTTATTTCTCTGGTGATCTCTCTGGAATGAGAATACTGCTTTTCTCTAGTTTGTAAATGTGTGATTTATTTGAATGAAATCTGCAAAAACTATGAGGAAGTGCCTGGGTGACAGATTAGAGCACCAGAGGTTTGTTAAGTGGTTTGCAGACCTCCACGTGCACAGATTTACACACAGCAAGCGCATCACAGATTAAATCAGATTACAACACTGACAGGAGGAAGAAGTGGTTTGTCTCTGAAAAAGGTTGCTATAACAACACGATTCATTCTAAACATCAACTCTGAGTTTGATTTTGTAGCATCGGGTTTATGGGGTGCCATTTGTAAAATCAAACAGTCCTAACTTAAAAGTAATATTTTGGGTTATTTAGCCTATCATAAGAGAAAATGAATGGGAGTTTATTTTTCAAAGTCATATTTTCACCATGTTATTCATACATTTATAAATGTTAAAATTCCCAAAGAAATATTTAGTTAGCAAGATAATTTTTAATTTAGAGTCAAATATTTATTTTACAAACTAAATATTTAGGTCAGACCTAAATATTTAGTTTGTAAAATAAATATTTAATTTATTAACTAAATATTTAATTTGGAGCTAACTATTTAGTATACAAACTAAATATTTAGCTCCAAATTAAATATGGATTTTCCAAAATAAATATTTAGATCCCAGCTAAATATTTATTTTGGGGTAAAACCTAAATATTGATTTAGCAAACTAATGGTTAAACTCCAAAATAGATATTTAGCTGGGATCTAAATATTTATTTTGGAAAATACATATTTAATTTGGAGCTAAATATTTAGTTTGTAAACTAAATATTTAGCTCCAAATTAAATATGTACTGGTAGTTAGTAAATTAAATATTTATTTTACAAACTAAATATTTAGGTCAGACCTAAATAGTTAGTTTGTAAACTAACTATTTAACTCTAAATTAAATATTTAGTTAATAAATTAAATATTTATTTTAAAAACTAAATATTTAGTTCAGACCTACTAAATATTTAACTCTAAATTAAATATTTAGCTTGCCAACTAAATATTTAGTTTGTAAAATAAATATTTAACTCTAAATTAAATATTTAGCTTGCTAACTAAATATTTAGTTGGGAACTTTAACATTTATAAATGTATGAAAAACCCAAAAAACTGCTGTTACATAATGACGCTTTGACTTTACAAATGGTACCCCATACTGGTTGACCCCTTAAAGAACCAAGGCTCAACTATCCACAAGATGTCAATCGGTCACATTTTTAGGTAAATGTCACATCAGTGCTTACGTACAGCATTGATTAGATTGCTTCAGTCAGCCTAAAATGTGTGAGTGATGACTTGAGCAAGAGTATGGTGACTAAATGCAATAAAGGTCACCAGAGTGACGGGGTTTTCAAAAAGTCATGGAGATAACCTTTGATAACCAGAGGGTTAAATGCTGATCTGAATAATCACTACGATTCTTTAACTATTAGGACAATGATGTTTCTGGGTGGAACACCAGATACCAAAGCACAAAAAAAACTGGAAACTGCAAATTTCTCAGCGGCAGCTTGAATACAGAATGCAGGCTAACTTCCAGATTGGGCATAACAGCCACAAATTTAAAGCCTTCAGCAGCAACTTCTGTACAAAGACTGCCTCCACATGTACATCAGAGTAAAGAGCAATGTGAAGTGGCACACACACATAAACACAATTAATAAAAAAGCATCCTTTTACCTGAAATTTGGTGCAGATGCCCATTCAAGAGCCAAACAGGCCAGATCCACAGCAGCGTAGGCGAGCAGGTAGAAAACAGTCACCAGACCGGCTACGGCGTTGAGCTGGCCTGCAAACACCACACACTGACCCAAACACACCAGGAGAATTAGCACAGCCAGGAGATTCATTTAATCTCTAAAATTAAAGACGTCCGTGGAACACACCTGTGCCAGGCCCCAGGTGTACAGCACCGCCATCCATGGGTTCCCAGATTTTGATGTGATGGCAGCTGGAGCCAAAAGCAAACCTAGCAAAAAACAGAGTCTTTTTTTTTAATTTTCAGGGAAATTACTCAATGTAAAAAATGATTGCATTAAAACCCACCAAAGAGGTGGTCCACAGCGAGAGCGTGAAGTATGCGTGAAGCTCCGATCATGGCGCACATTGCAGCTGACAAGGAGGCACAGTAGATGCCAATGGTGACGAACGGCGACCATAAATTGATTCGCTGGAAAAACCCATAATCCTGAATCAACAGGGTCCTGAAGAAGAGAAAACGTGTTTATATGATCTGTCAAAACCTTACGTTTGATCAAAATAAGAAATACAACTCAGACCTGTCACAAGTGGCGCTGACCAGGAGGAAGAGGAGAAGGTAGACTGTGAAGGTGTAGAGGACGGCTGTGATGGTGCCTTTAGGGATGGACACACTCGGCGTCTTTAGCTCTCCTTTTAGAGATGTAGGGAATAAAAACAGCATAAATCTGTGATCTGACCAAGACATCCCTTCAGTCTATGCCATTAATGATGAGGTATCACCTGACATGTTGGCTCCAGCCATGATCCCGGTGCAGCTGGTGAACAGGACGGCAAACACGGTGGAAAAAGACATGAGAGTGTTGGTACTGTAGTCCAGAGAGTAATCAGCTGGAGAGAAGTAAAGAAAAACCTTACAGATGTGTAGAAATCCTGCAGCTTTGCTTGTAAATAAGTCATTTCCATACAAATAAGGATCCAGTACAAACTTACAGCCCAGGTTTTTCCTCATGGTGGCGGCGCTGAAACCCGTGTAGCTGGTGTTGTAGCGGAGGGTTTGATTATTAGGTCCCTGGTGGGTGATGACAAAGTTTTGAGGTTTAACAGCCACAGAACTGATGAAGATGGACAGCAGCGATACGGTGACCACCAGCAGGATGGCAAAGGCGGTGCGGGAGTAGATGTGGGCACCGACCAGACACACGACGAGGCAGAGCAGGAGGATTATCGAAGAGTACAGAACGGTGTACCAGTAACCCTGAGGAAGGGCCTTCATCCCCTCTGAGACAGGGGACTCTGAAACAGGAAGACAAACTTCAGCTTTGAAGGATGTGGGATGAAAATTTTAATTAAATTAGAAAAGCTAAATAAAACAGAGGGACCTTACCAGGATCTGCACCAAATATATCAAGTATGGCTTCCACAAGACCCAGAACGTACTCCCCACATGCAAACACTTTAGCCAGGAAGAACATCAAACCAATGCTTCCTCCAAACTCAGGCCCTAGAGATCGGCTTATCATGTCTGGTTATTTTATTAAGGTGGATGAACCAGAGGTCATCGATGAACAAAATCCAGCTAGAGACCAGAAACAAAATCTACACCCAACAGGTGATTCTCTGGTAAAGATACAGTAGGCTCCGCCCCCCTGTATCGCTCCGTTGGTGGAAATGGCACAGATGGAAAGTATTGTGAGAGAAATGATGGTGTAGGCTACAATCAGCATCAGGAGACCCTGCAGCAGCCCAGCATGACCAACCACAAACCCTGCAAAAGAAAGATCACACCACCACGTCATCACGGCTCAGCGATAACAAATCCGTATGGTCAAACCTGCTTCACACACACCTGTTCTCAGAAACAGTACAATGCTGAACATGGAGAGGATAGTCGGCACCATGACCCCGAAGAAGGTGTTCAGTCTTCGAGGACTCTGGGTTGGTTTCCCAGAGCTGGAATCCTGGGTGGAGTCTGATTGTGATCCGCATGTCACCGTAGCCAACGTCAGACCACACACCCCCGACGTGATCAGAGGAGTGCGTTCGTTCGGCATGGCTGAAACTTCTGATTAGCTAGCTTGCGTTGTGAAGAAGAAACCATTCAGATTCAAAATGGAGAGATGAGCTGCAGAGAGACGAGAGGCGATGTCTATTCTAAACAAAACCACTCTGGATCCAGTTTATTACACACAGATGTTTATCATCAGATCTGCTGCTCCCAGATGTTTGGAACAACCTACCAGGCCAGCTCCTTCAACAACTGTGTGCAAGTGTAGCTAGAAGAACTGATGCTGTTTGCTGTTTTGAAGGCAAAGGGTGGTCACGCCAATAATTGATTTGATTTAGATTTTTCTTTTGTTCATCAGTGTTTTTTGTTGATTAATGAATATAAATGATTAACACTTCCATTTTTTAATGCACTCTTTGTTTACAGCATTATTTCCACACCTGCCTAAAACATTTGCACAGTGCTGCACATAAAATACTAATAAAATATGGTAAAATCTTCTAAAAACAATATGAGGAATATGGGGGGAAAAAACAAATCTAATGTTGAACAGAACCTAAGGGGAACATCTCTAAGTTGAGCCTGATAAAGGCTTCAGTTGAATTAGTACGCCAATAAAACATAAACAGTACATGATATTATTAAAAGCATCAGTGGATAATATCTAGAGGCAGGTCAGATGGGTGGAACTCTGACCAGAATGAGTGTGATCTTTGTGCCCTGAGGCTGAGCAGCAATAAAAACAGAACTGATGAAAAGATCAAATCTGTTCAGAAAACACTCCTCAATGCTGCAGCTACAGATATGTTCTTAAATATATCAAAACTCTAACATGAAATACAAATAAAAGATAAAGAGGGTGCATCAGGGTGCATTTATATAGTTTGAACGTGTTGACAGTGGCGGTTTGTCCATCAAAAGTAAAAAGACCTACAGTAAATCTACATATAATCATATCGTCACTATAAATGTGGCAGTTTTTCTTAATTGTGCATGTCTACATGCAATCTGGATTATTTATACACCATTTTCACCAGCTACCTATTCTTACAGTGAATGTCCTCCACCAGACTCACTAATATCACTCCTGGGGTGCTGGACAAGGCACCCCTGACCTGCAACCCGCCTGCAACTAAACAGCCAATCACATTTGGTTGCTAGGGAGAACCGGAGATATTCTGGCTAATCAGATTCACTGAATTTAGGAACTCTGGGGCATAGGCCCATAGTGCCCCTGCTGCATAAAAAGGTTAGCAAGCTAAAGTCTCTCTCTCTATGAGTATTGCAAATTGGACAGACAATCAAGGTAAAAACAAGCTGGAAAACAAAATGTCAAAATAAAATGTGAATAAGAATAAAAAGGAACATTATGGTTCTTAAAGGCGTACGCCGTACACTCGTGTATTTATTTGAGTATTATTATAATCTAATTGCATATTCTATAGTAACTAAAAATAGATTGTGACATAACATCACAATGCATTGTGGGATGTAGCCCTAGACAAGCAAGTGTGTATTTTGCATGGGTGCCTATTGGTCTGAGTCGCTCCTCTCATCTCACAGTTGTAGTTTTGTTATCGAGATCCTGTTTTTCAGCAAGACACTTTCTGCATGGGAAAAGAATCCTGTTGCTAAACGAGACCAGCTAAATGATGATAAATGAAGAGCTGAAATACTAAATCAATCACAAATATGAAAGCTAGCTTTTGAAGCAATAGCTACTGGTCTCACAAATGATTCAACAGAGAGCTGAAAGGAGGGAAATAATAATTGTCCTTATTTGTATCTTTCTCATCTACCATTTTATGAATTTTAACGAAACGCACAGAAAGTGATCACTACACATACTGAATGACTTTTAGAGTCGATCCCATTCAAAGTGGTTGCTACCGCTAATCAGTCTTAGTAAACACAGAACTGTTGATAACTTGGTCAATTTGACAGATTTTGAGCTAAAAACTGATATGATAGTGGCTGAGAGTGGTTATCAACATAAACTCAGACTGCTAACAGATCACACAAGAGCTTGCATGGAAAACGATAATTCTATAATTTCTCAACACACACAATCATAAAAGGCTGTGGAGATACTGAGGACTTAAAAGACAACACACTCCCAACCCACACACACACACACATATACACACACACACACACACACACATATATACATATCTATATACACACTTTTTCTTAAGAATCCTAACTTTACAAGAGAATTACAGCTCATTAGACATCACTGTGCCTCACAAGTACTTTAGTACATTTTAGCTTGTTATATTATTTGGAAGCCTTTGCTCTAGGCATTACGCCCATGGCAGGCACCCAGAAAGAACCTGTGAGTCAAGCTTGTGTCTCATGCTCCTGCTCACACTGGAGGTTGGTATTTGCAGTCAGCTGACTCACAGCAACTTGTTTGTTTTTACATCTGCAAATCAGACTAAAGAAGCATCGTCCCAGCCAGGCTTCTCTGAGCACACGGTGTCTTCCTCTCTTTACTGTTTTATCCACAACAAGGAGACTTTTTTCATCACAAGAGCAGGTGAAATCCTCAGCTAGGAATCACATGATGCAAAAGTAGGCCAGAGTAAAGCATGACTGGGCTTGTAGAGGACAGAACATCATCACTGTGGGGAAAACTCCCAGAAACTGGTTCTAGTCTAATTGAGATTGGACAGGAACAACAGAGACTCAACTTGAGTTTATAAACATATATTTAATCTTAGTAAATATTTTATTCTTAACTGTTGTTGTGGATCAGAGGTGTTTTATTGGTTCTATTTATAAGGCGTCTGACCTTTTGTTTTTTTTTCATTACTTTGAGGATAATTCTCATTTCTATTGATTTATTTGAATTTAATCTATTTACAGTTGTTGAAAACATGAAGTTTAGGGCATTGAAACGTGGTCTATGTATAGATCTGTATCATTTAGCAGCTAGTTAGTTCCGTATTGAAGATGCAGTAATTATAGTGACGCACTGGATTTATGATGCAGCTGGAGGCCGTATGACGTCCCCCTCCTCCCCCCCAAAAAAAGATAAAAATAACAACAACAAAAACCCAAACCAGCGCTTCTGTCGCATGAAAAGTTCACATCTATGATCTAAGCCTGAATAAATGACAGGGTGGCGGGTTTGCGCTGCAGCTCAGAAACGTGAAGGTCAGGAAGTTGCGGCTCCACGCCCGAGCGACTCTAACAAAAACAAAAGCGATCATCACCAGTGTGTCATTGTAGCTGCAACATCCAGGATCTCCACAAGCATCCTGCATGTTTCAGTTCCCTGCTGAAACACACACACACACACATAGAGCTTACCTCGCTATGAACTTCTCCACTCTGTTTCATCCACTTCCTGCTTCACCACTGTTGTTATTAGGGGGTGGTCCGCCGCAGAAACCGGGGGTTTTATTTCTACAGTGACGTCCCGGAGCAGCGAGGAGTCAGATAAGATGTGACCAGAGCGGACTGGTGGACTATCGGTACCGATAGGAGCTGAGGTAGCCCTTCTCCCCGCCTCCCCCCGCCGACTGCAGGATGCTAGGAAGACGTGCAGCCCAATAAAAGCACATGAACCACGGCACGCCTCGTCTTTTCTACAGTCATTGCTCGTCCCCTGTTATTTGTTCAAAGGAGTCACGAGACACACAGGCACCACGTGACTTTTTAAAGAGGAGGGCAAAATATCAAAAACGAGGGAGAAGCACTCGGGAGCAGGCAGCACTCTCAGTCCCCAGCGTTCTCAGGGACGCGCTCTCAGACCTCCAAAAGTGTGCGCATGCGCACAGTCATCAGCTCGGAAAGTTTGACGCAGCAGCCCTCATATAGTAAGTAAGTAAAGTTTATTTATAGCACTTATCACAGAAAGAACAATCACAACGTGCGTCACAAAGATCAACAAAACAAATAATAAAGTAATAAAATCATAAAATATAGACAAGACGCACAAAAAATGTCACTTTAAGCTAAGCATAATCTAATAAAAGAAAACAAACGTAAAATACGTTTATGTAGCCTACTATTGTAAGGCTTTATTTTTTAGATGTTGAATGATTCTTATTTAGCAACAAAACACAATACAAAGACATGACTGAAAGTTTTGTCTTCTGCTTATTCCTCTTTAGATCATTTGATGAAATTACAACAAACTTTACCCATAAATGTAGAAAAATGTTCAAGTCATTGGTTTTACCTCATTTGACTTACGTAACACACCTTTTCACCATTCTTAAATGGGCTACATAAGCTGAACAATTATTTTCTTGGCAAAACACAACTTTTGACTTTTTATAGGTTATTGAATAAAATTAGAATCAGTAGTTATAGCTAATTGCGCATCCATATTATACCTATTTTGAAAAAATAAGTAGCTAAATAAAATTAAATGGAATTCAATCAAATGAACAGTGAACTATCTTGTGTCTTTTTGATCTCTGGCTTTTGCCGCCACTTAACTGTCGCCCTCTTGTGGCCATTTACTGACATAACAACAAACATGCTCACAAAATTTAGAAGTACTGTTAAAGAAAATCACAAATTTGCCTAAATTTAACTTTTTTGTTCATTTAATTTCCAATTCTATTCCAATTATAAAACAATGTATCAATCCCAAACCTTTTATTTCCTTTATTTAATAGTGTTTAATAATCATTAAAAATATCTTTCTTTTTATAATTTTTTTTTTCTGTAATGTCACTACAAAGCCACAATGGGCGGCAATTTTCAAAAATCAGTTGAAGCCATTTAAATGTTTGGCACTTTTCGTCCTTTTTTATCAAATTTTCTCCTATGTATCTCCACTGTGATTTAAAATGGCCTCACTTTTAAATTTCCTATATTTATACATGTCTTATGTAGTATTGTGTTTATTAAGAATCATTAGGGCCAGTCAGACAAACAAAGCAAGCAATCAAGAAGAAGTGGATTAAATTCTGAATTTCGAGGAAATTTGAATGTTCCCAGAATATAATAAAACTATCAAGTAAAGTTTTTTTTCCAGAAATAAGTGAAAAGTATGCAATTTCAAGGATAGCCCAGTTTATTTATTTATTTATTTGTATATTTCATTAACTTTGTTCTCTGTTAAGCCTTTAAGATTTTGAGATATTTTGGGCTCTTATTGTGAAGGGCTGAAAGAAGTAGTTCTGTTGTAAACATTGTTACTAAAGAGTCCCAGAGCCTTTATCCTGTTTTCAGTTAAATGTTTTGTTTTTGCTCATTAAAGCAGCATTCCGCAACATTGCAGTTATATGGTCTCTGTCGCCCTCTAGAGGCTTGCTGCATAACGTCACTGTCGTAAAAGCAAATCTCTCTCTTGGGCAAAAGTGGCATGTTTACATTCCTAATGTGAGGCAAAACAACGAAAACAAACTTTTCCACCTCCACACATTGAATAAATAGTTTTATCAGGAATGCATAACAATTATGCCCGACCAAACACAAAAACCCCGGTGAAATAATTTATTACTTACCTAGCCATTAGCAGCACGGCTAGGTCAGAGTCCATAGTTCATGCCTTTCTTTCTAAAAGAGCTCTCCAGCGAGGAAAAGACGGCCCAATAATAACTCTGGTCTTTGCTCTTGCTCTATCACGTTCTTCTTTTATTTTCCTATATTCCTCTGATAAGGGATTTCTAGCTTTCTTTGGTGAATCTGCCACTGCTACAGTGAGTCTACGTTATACAATTATGGCAAGTCAAAGGGTTAAAAAAAATGCGCGTTCTAAACTCACATTATGTCCGCCAAAACGTGCGTTTTGGCGGACATAATGCTCGCTTTTAGAACACACGAGTTTTTGCCCCCTTTGGCGTCAAAACGCGCGTTCAAGACGCACATTTTGACGTACATAACGCGCGTTTAGAACGCACGCTTTTTTATCCCTTTGGCTTGATGTAATTTGCCGTAAAACGACACCCAGTCAGTACTTCCGTCGCTATCCGATGCACAAAACCTGTATAGTGCAGTAAACAGACGTGGGACCCCCCAACACTATCACAGGTATGAAAATGAACATAATAGATAATACTATAATGCAAAAACTTTACAAAAAAGCATAATTTTAAGGTGTAAAAGTTGTGGAATGTTGCTTTAAAAAGACATCAGTTACTATAATAATAAAATGTAAATAAATAATGTTGGGTTCAGGAACAAAATGGGGTTTAGTTATTTTCTGGAAATAGTATTTTGACTTTAACCTAAACACTTCCTATTTATATTCATACTACTACAAATATGGACAATACCATTTGACAGTTCCTATTTCATTTATTCTTGTAGTTTTTTTCATTTTTCCTTCTTTCTTTCTTTTTTATAATGACTGTTTTGTCCTGCCTGTGTATTTGTTGTCTGTTGTCTATTTGTTGTGTACTGTTGTCCCTCCACTCCCCTCTCCCTCTCTTTCCCTGTTTGTGTTGAACGTCTCTTTTCTCCCTGCCTGTCCACTCCGGTGCAATCTAACATGCCACAAACATAATAAAGGCCATTGTGCAACAGGAGGAATATCCCACATTCCTCCTGTTGTAGAGTAAAACTGCTTCCTATTTATTTTTATTTCATACTTGTAAACAAACTAAATACACTATAGTTCAAAAAACATTTTTACCTGAAGCAATTTTGGCAAAATATAATTTTGAGGGGGCTATTTATTTTATTTTATAGTTCTAAATGAAAAAAAATCTTCAAAACCTTGTTTTATTCAAATTCATATTTTGAATCTTAAAACAAATATTAAATAACAATTACTTTTTAACTCACTGGCCTCTAATGACAAAAGGGCACGTCATTATCAAATGTCACTGTGGATGTTTCACTGTTGTATATATTTTCTATTGAAAAGGAGTAAATGCTCAACCTGCAGGAACTCTGAAGTAAAATGATTTTTTTTTGAGAAAGGAAATGCAATACTGTGTTACTTCCACAAGGGGTCACTGTTTTACAAACAGACATATGGAATTTCTTAAATATATCATCATCAGTCTCCTGTTAAAGTAGCTCTCTGGAGTATTTCTTTTATCTGATGGCACCATCTAGTGGCTGACAAGCGTATCACACCAATAGTCGAGCGACTCGGTAATTTAAGATGGCGACGGCCCGTTTCTTGTTTATGAATGTGCTTCTGTAGCCAACAAACAGAGCTAAAACACGTTGTTTTACAATTATTATTCTCATGTCATGTTGTGTTTTCATATATTCATATTTTAAAGACTTACTTGTTCGTGAAAAGTTCATCAACTCAGCATCAGCCGAGGTGCTTCCTTAAATTTGAAGCACGTAAGCGGTAGTCTAATGCTACTGGTTAGTTCTGGTCGGCGCTCAGTTTCCTATTGCACGGATTTTACGGGGCAGGGGGCGTTATTAGCAAAAAAAAAGACGTTTCGCTTACATTATCTCACACTATGTTAAGACAATCACTTTTACGGATTTCTGAAAAATCATACATAATTCCTGAAAGGGGAAAACTCCGGATTGCTGCTTTAATTGAGAAAATTATGGGTCTGTGCCTTCTGAATAGTTTTTATCCTGATAAAATGCCTGAAAAATATAACTTTCAAATTTCCAAAGTCAAAACCATGTTCTTTTGGGTGGGGGGAAAAAAAATCATGTTTTATTTTTAATCCTGGATACACAATAGGCTATATACTGCATGATATTTCTTTTGTAAGATAAACGACATTAGCTGCTGTAGATCTATGAACACACACGTGTTAATCTGAAATCAGATCTTTATTGATGTGAGGATTACACGGTGTTTACGGGTGCTCCTACTGTCATTCAGCATCTGCACCACCTGCTCCCTGTTTGAATAATATTGATTAAATATCATTTGCGTCATGCGATTCAAACAAATATAAATATCTAAAGATCTATTCAACAGTGACCTTGCATTTCATTGTCTATGTGCATTTAATTTTGTGTCAAACAATGTATACATTATAGTTTTGCTCCATGGTGATTCCCAAACAGCTATCAGCTGAAAATGGCAACAGTAGGTGGTCTTGTATTTTAGATTTTGCTTCATCTCGCTGATTATCAGTGGGATGTTTCTGCAGTTATCTCTCAGGATGTCTCTGAGCTCTGACAGCTGCTGCCACATCCTCAAAGTACCTCAGAGGATACTGAACGGGGATGAGTTTCAATGAGCTTGTAGAAAAAGGTTGTAGTTTTGCTGCAGGAGCTTCACAGAGTTGCTGCTCAGACAGCAGCAGTGGATTCCCTTCTGATCCTTTTCATCCCAGTGGGGTTAGCTGTGTCCACAGGAAATAGTTACTGGATCTTTTTGTAGAACCAAACAAATCAAAGTGATCGATCTACCTGAACTCTTTTCTGCTCCTCTCAGTGTGACTGCAGTGAACGCCAGGTCCTTCTCATGTTCAGACTTGATCTGAAGGGCAGGGACCAAAAGATATTTTCATCACAGATTAGCTGCTGTCATTGAAAACGTGTTTGATTATGCATACGGCGGAAAGTCTGGGTAACACTAATAGCTACAGTGGGGCCAAAGTGGGATTATTGTCATAAAAAATTAAAAAGTAACTTCAAAGAACCTAAAAAGGTCACACAACCATACGTACTTATGAAATCTATTTGGAGAAAGTTTGTATAATTTGGGGTTAGAATTTCATATTTCTGCTAGAATAATCATGAAAACTGGTAAATAGCTTGTATTTGATATAGCGCCCTCAAGGGTTCTACAACCCACTAAAGGCACTTACACACTAGCATCGGCTCTACACGGCCTAGATGGGGTAAGGAGTGTTCCCACTCGGGTAGCCTGGTAATTTTCTGAGCACAACCGGACGTCTTTTCAGCCCTCTCCCCAAGGCGGTCTGCCTCGGGCTGACCCGGTCCAACACACCCACTGCCGACTGACTGGTCAGCTCAAATTCACGCCTACCATTAGGGGGAGCCTCTGATTGGCGGATAGAATCAGTCAGCGGGGGCTTCCCGCATGCGGGATTCATTATCATCCTGGATGCTGTGGAGGTAACGAGCCTCTGACTGAAGCCATTTTTTCTCTATCTCTCTGGAGTGCGCGCACACACACACACACACACACACACACACACACACACACACACACACACACACACACACACACACACACACACAGACAGCGCTGCCAGGACACACAGCAGTATGCAATATCAGTGTCCTAAAGCAACACTGCTCACACCGCTTTTGTTTAATAATGGAGACACCATGGACTTCTCCGTTCTCTTTTGCCCCGCCCACGTGCTCGGAGATTTGCTCATGACATCATTGATATCTTCACGCCAATTTTGGAGACCGCCCATGTGCTCAGTCCCATCTGCATTCCTAAGGCGGTGTGAAGCGAACGCAGCCAGGCTGGGGTCGGCGGTGCAGAGTTGGTCATCGCTGGTGGTGATGAGCTACATTGTAGCCACAGCTGCCCTGGGGCACACTGACGGAGGCGAGGCTGCTGATTGCCACCGGTCCCTCTGACCACCACCAGCAGGCGAGGTGGGTTAAGTATTTTGCCCCAGGACATGACTGCAACAGATGGGGCTTGAACCTGCAGTCATGGAGCGGGCACTTAACTCCTCTGCCACGTTACCCCAAGTTAAACTCAGATTATGAGATTAGAGCATGACATAAATCCACCTTGTAACATATTCTGTTGTGACTAATCTGTCTGGACAGAACAAATCTCCGTTTCTCCAAACTGAGGCCGTTTAAAGCCTTATTCACATGACATTTCCTCAGAACCCCACTTTAGCAGATATGAATCTGACAAAATATTTAGTCGTCATGAACCCAGCTCCTTTAACTCTTCATGCTCTGATTTAGAGTTTTTATGTTTACGTGCAAAAACTCACTATTTTGGCAAAGATGAGCTGTGAGGTGAAATGTTAGACCCACGAGGCTTAAATCCTGGAGCCAGTCGGAATTTTTCTGCAGCAGTTTTTGATGCTTTTTGCAGGTTTGAGTCAGTGAGTGGAGTCGGAGGAGGCTGTCGGCAGAGGAAGGGAGGAGGCAACCAGAGGGAGGAAGGAAACGAGGATAACGTCACGAAGACTCGGAGTAAAACGGGCTGAACCCATTTAATGGACGATCCTTGAAACGGGCCGGAGGAACAACCGGGGCCAATTGTGTCGGTTTACACCGAATTGGACAACAATGTTCTGGTTGGGGTTCTGGCCGTGAAGAGGTGCGAACCCACCGGAGCGGAAACAGGAACCCAGAGCAGCGGATTTCATCCTTTTGGTGGTTTTTCAGCCCTATTTTCTCTCCTGGAGCTCCACCACCAGAGAAATGGAAATGTGTGGAGCCTTCCTCCTCCTCCTCCTCCTCCGTGTGCCTGTTTACTGAAAGGGAAACAGCCGGATCGTGACACTCGGAACTTTTCTTTCTGGATCGCCCCAGAACTGCATCTTTAATGCGCGAAAAAGGCTCCGATCCTCCGCGGCATTTTGGGGACGTTGCTGTCAGATTGTGTTGAGAAGCATCGGGGGATTTAACAGGTAGCCACCCTTCATGGAGAGCTGTGACAGCAGCCGTAGGTCAGCCTGGCTGCAAGATGGCTGGGCGATGGTTTCCCAGCATTTATACACCAAATGATCTGAGCTAGATGGATGTTTATGCCTCACATGCGTGGCAAAATCTAAAAGAGAGCTAAATGAGAAGATGCGTTTGTGAGGGGGGGCAGGTTTGAATGTGCAGGGCCAGGCCCCTGATGGGGCTCCAAATGCAGTGAAATAAAATCCCCATGAAGCGCATCTGCGACCTTTTGCTGCTGACTTTGTAGCCGCTGCCTCCTTACTGGGGCTTTTATTTCAGGCCTGCACGCATCGATCCCGCACGGAGGCTCTGAAGCCTCCTCCAGCTGCAGATGTGGCCGTGCTGCATCAGATCAGGGCGCCCAGGGGCTGGGTCAGCTCTCTGTGGGAGCTTTGGGTTTCTGTCACCTTGTGTTATGAAACATGTTCTGAAAGGTTAGGAGGCTCAGCTCGGTGGTCTCTGATTCAGACCTGGATCAGTGCAGGTGGGAGTCTCCTTCACTGATATGGGGTGCTGATTGTGCAGTAAGGCGTGTTCAAATATTTATTTCAATCTAAATATTTGGAATAAATCTTAATATATGAAGTTACATTTAAAAATGCAATTTTATCTCCTGCAAATGCACTAAAACAGAAGTGGCCTATCAAAATAAAAGCAGGGTAAAGAGAGCTCAAATAAGGTCTGAGTTCCTTTGACTGATTGTTTTAAAGCAATCTGAATGTTCATTTCAGCACATATTTAGATTTAAAGTCTTCGAGATCTAGATTTTTTTTCTAAATATGCATTTTAAACATTATTTAAAACCAAATATTTTTTTAAACCTTTACAATCGGCACCCCATATTTCTTTGTCCACAGTTGATGCTCCAAAGCAGCTAAAACATGCTTATGAGCATCTGGCTGGAATCACCCAGGCCTGATCTCTGATGCCTCCTCCTCCTCACTCAGCTTTTCTTCTCCTCATTGGCTAAATGAGCAGCTGTGCCAGGAGACTGAGACCCACGAAGCACCTCTTTTGGCTTCCATTAGTGCCGTGTGATCCATCTGGTCGCCGGTCCCTCCAGGGAAAAGTCGTCTACTGTAGCTAAATGCTCTTCCTTGTGGTGCATACTGTATGCAGGGTCCTCAGAATTTGAATAGCTGCATAAATGCAAATGCCAGCTGAATGTTTGAATGTATAACTGGGCTCTTACACAGCAACAGGAAACTCTGCTTCCTGCTGAGTGTGATAAACATCAGGTTTGACTGCAGGTAAGCGGCCCAGAATGCATTCACATCCTGTAGTATCACTTAATGATGTTCTGACAGGAGATGTGTGAGGACTGTGTGTTTCTGTTTTAGAGGGAACGTTCAACCGTGGCTTAGTCACTACAGATTATTCTCCCCTGTTAAACCACTCATAAACAGATTACAAGTGTTTTTCTCACCATAGCTTTAGAAAATATAATCTGGGCATCTATTTTTTTATTTATACCTCCTAATCCAGGGCTGAAAGTATTTAACGTAAATGATTTTACTTAATTAAATGTTTTTTTTGTACAGTTGACCACTGGATTACTGAAACATGACACTATGATAATCCCAAATGAGAATTTGGATGGATGGATGGATGGATGGATTTAAGACCTTATAGGTTGTTATAAGTAAATGTATATTACTGATTGTGTTTACGTAACTAATGGAACCAGTTGACATAACTTGGTTAAGTAAATACGGTGAGGGGCGGGGCTTGTCCTGGACAAAACCCCGCCCCTTCAGCTCATTTCAAGGCCTTTATTTTGATCAGATTCAGGAAGATGTTGTGGTGCTGATGTGATAGCGAAAGTTATGCTCCAATCAACAGGTGAACGTTCTGACGAATTCAAAAATGAGCGAGCTGGAGCAGCTTCGTCAGGAGGCCGAGCAGCTTCGGAACCAGATCAAAGTCAGTCTTGAGTTTAACGGTTGTCCTTTCAAATTAAAATGCAGACATGCTCACATTTTGTTCTTTCATTTTGGATCCATTAGGATGCCAGGAAAGCATGTGGAGATTCAACGCTCACACAGGTAAATGAAACTAAGACGTGACAAATACTAAAGATAAGTAAAAGAAATTTTAATGATCAGGTTGTGAACGGATGCAAGCAGATACAAGATCACCTCGTGTCAGGTGGAAATCTCCACCTCCTGACTCCAACGTAGCCTAAAACTGAAGTTACGCAGAAAATAGTGACGCTGTTTTTGTGCAGGGCAACTTTTGAGAATTACAGGTTTATGTGTATGATAATTAACTTATTTAAATTATTACTTTAATTTCTGTTGCATTCATAATCTCAAATTTTGCTTGTTTTTTTTTTTTTAGATTTTTAAAAAAATCAGATATAGGTGGATATAATTAAGGACACATCTTGGGATTTGAAAGCTGCTGCATTAAAAGCCTTCAGTGTAAACCATCAGTGGTTATCACTCAGATGTCTGGTCAGACTGTTTCCCTTCAAAATAAAAGCCATAAACCACTGGGTTACTTTTCTCCTTCTCATCAAATAATTTGGTTTTCCGTTTGTTATGTGTCCTTTCTCTGTAGAATTTCACACCACATCATTAAAAGCAAAACCAATTTTTATCCATTTTCTCACTCAGATTGCTGCTTCTATGGATCCCGTGGGGCGGATTCAGATGCGAACAAGACGCACCCTCCGTGGCCACCTGGCTAAGATCTACGCCATGCACTGGGGTACGGACTCAAGGTGAGAGTTCATCCAAGCATGCCTAAAAGCTCCAGAGCAAGCCCAGTTTCTCTTGACTTTGAGTCAGGATGAACAGAATACACAGATTCACTAAGAAGCTCATTAACGGACATTTGGTCACATTTGTTGAGCGGGACATTTGTACAGGTGTAAGGTAAAAGTAAAGTGTTGTTCCCACCTGAATGATGCTTGGATGATTGAAAAGCTGCAGGGATTGTAAAAATAAAATGGCTAAAATGTTTTTTTATATCTCCTGTCCCTACAGAAATCTGGTTAGCGCCTCTCAAGATGGAAAACTGATCATTTGGGATAGCTACACCACCAACAAGGTGAAGGCTGAAATATTTGTCTTATGAAGTCAGCGTGGTAACCTGTCTGAACTAGAATACAGAGAGGAGTTAACTTTTCTCACACTAACATCTGCAGTGACTGGTCTCAAACAGAACAGGGAGTGTTTTAGTTACTTTTTTATCACAATACTTCAGTGTCTTTTTGCATTTAAACCATCTGCAAGTTAAAAAGGAGCCTGAAGTAGCAAAAAATAACTATTTGTAACACCTGCTTTTGCACACCTGGACAAAACACTTATTTTATTCAGATTTCGGCCTCCTGGGAGACAGAAGCTTCAATAGTTCCCCCATCTCTCCTTTCATAGATCCACGCCATTCCTCTGCGCTCCTCTTGGGTGATGACCTGTGCTTACTCCCCCTCTGGATACTACGTGGCCTGTGGAGGTTTGGACAACATCTGCTCCATCTACAGCTTAAAGACACGTGATGGCAACATCAAGGTCACCAGGGAACTAGCTGGTCACACAGGTGAGCGAGGACTTCGGCTGTTATTTAATGTTTATTCCATTACGTAAACATTTTAAATGTGTTTGTGATTTCTGTGATTTCAGGATACCTGTCATGTTGCCGTTTCCTAGATGACAATCAAATCATCACGACATCAGGAGACACCACCTGGTGAGTCCTGCAGGACAAAAATACCAACCTGTAGGGTAAACGTGTCCTTCTGAGCTGCTAATTGTTTTTGACCACCTCTTTGCGTCTTGCCCCAGTGCATTGTGGGACATTGAGACGAGTCAGCAGACCACAGTTTTCTCTGGCCACACCGGTGATGTCATGAGCTTGGCGCTGTCGCCCGACTACCGCTCCTTTGTGTCAGGAGCCTGTGACGCCTCAGCGAAGCTGTGGGACATCAGGGACAGCATGTGTCGGCAGACCTTCACAGGACACGAGTCAGACATCAACGCCATCTGTGTGAGTGAGCCGAGGTTACCTGTGAGCAAACCACACAAGGTGGAGTTTGGCTCTTCTCTAGTTTAAAGGTGCATTAAGTAAGAATTTTATAGAGAAATAATCACAAAACAGACTAATGTCTCAATCATAGTGGAAGGAAGGTTACATTAAACAGATTTCCTTCTCAAGACAGTTTTCTCCTTTTAAAAAGGCCAAAGAGGGACATAGTCTTTGTTTACGTTCTGTCCTGCCTCAATACTTCCTGGTTCCAGAGCCAATCATGTGAACCTGCAAAGTTGCCAAGTCTTCAACGCAAACACTGAGCCGGTATTTCTAATTCAACACTGGCTGGCCAAAAAACTAACGAGACAGAGAGCGCAAGCTTGTGATTGGCCAGGACGCTGCTTCTTTTAAATTGGTCAACAGCACCGCCATTAACCCCTCAAAAACAATGAAAAGAGAGCCGAAGATATGTAGTGGCAGACATGGAGCAGCTTGAAGAATACTTTGCAGAAAACTCAGAAAATATGAACGTTTATTCACCCGTGACTGCGGGAGTATAAAGATACGCAGCACGCGTTTTATTCGTGGATGGAAATGACGGGAAACGTGGGTTTAAAGGTGGCGAGCGCATGAAGAGGTGGAGGAGAATGAGGGACACATTTGTTCGTGTTAAAAAGTCTTTGAAATACAAAAAACACAATATAAACACAATAGTAAATGTACTATCTTGGACCGGATACATGAGGATACCCCAGAAAAGCGCTACGCCCTCTGTTGTCCTGGCGTGGAATTGCTTTACAACACTTGTCCGAAGGCAAAACGTCTCCATCAATGCATGCACATCTATCCCTTGCGGAGCAGAGAAGCATAAATTAGGTTTAAGAAGCCATGGCATCTTTTTGTTTTACTCTAATATTGACTAGAGGTTAATGTTGAGCTAACAATGGTAACAGTGAATTTAAAAAATATCTCAAGCTACTTTTTCAATTACCAACAACTCAATATTACAGTGAAATGTATTTATCTACTTATCAGTGTACTGTATATGATTTATCTTCGCTCGTCATCTAGAATCTTCTGGCAACTGGCATGAAACTCATAAATGGGAGCGGGAGTGGCTGAGAGTGAACTTATTTGTTTTGATACATGGAGTGCAGTACTCACATCTGACCACAAGATGTCCTTCTTACTTCATGTACCTTTAAGCTTCAATGATCAGGCTGAAGGTTATTATAAGTGGTACAAATTTAGGTTAATTAGGTAACGTCAGGGTAGTTTACAGAAAAACAGATACTTGTGAGTTCTCGGACTCTTTCTGACTCATCTGCAGCTTTCAAAAGTAACTGAGTTATTTCTCATATGTTTTGTGGTCTAAATTGCCTCCAAACCAATTTAAAGTCATACTATGCAACTTTTTCATATTTTTAAATCATGTTCTTGAGCCAGTATGTGCTAAAATGACCCTTTCAGACTTTATGAAATGTCACTCAGACCCCAACCACCCTCTGTGGTCAGAATACCACACTTGCAACTTCAGAGTGGCGGTCCGCTCCCTGCTGGACTTAGAAAAAGTGGAGCTGACAAACCTGGCACTGCGGTCTGCTTCCAGTATGTTTCCTGCATGTTTTAGATCATGAACACAGCTGATTTGTTTGATTTAGTGATGAACCGCTCCTGTAGACACTAATGAAGGCTGAGGAGACATTTCAGCTGTTAGATTAAGGTGTTAAAAAGACGAACGCACAGCGAGGAGATAAGTTTCACTTTTGGTTTAACCGACACTAGGGGGTGCTAAAAGCAAGCCAAAACTGCCAAGTGCGCCTTTAAGAGTATTTTGGTGTAGTTTTATTTCATCAGAGACTTCCAAATGTCCTGCTTCTTCCTCAGTTCTTTCCCAACGGCAACGCCTTCGCCACCGGCTCAGACGACGCCACCTGCAGGCTGTTTGACTTGCGCGCCGACCAGGAGCTGAGCATCTACTGCCACGACAACATCATCTGTGGTATCACGTCTGTGGATTTCTCACGCTCAGGCCGTCTGCTGCTGGCCGGTTATGACGACTTTAACTGCAACATCTGGGATGCTATGAAGGGAGACCGAGCAGGTGGGCAGAGCAGGTGTCTGTGATCAGGTCTGAAGATTTTATATGGGAAAGTCTAGGAAAAATTGAGTGATGCACTGTAAATAAAAGTGTTTTAAGGCAGAAAGTAACGCAGGCTAAACGGTAAGACTTACACAAACAGCTGCTGTGTAAAAACTAAAAACCAAATTAAAAATTCCTAAACTTTGGCGGGTTTTCCCACCTGTTTGACAAAATCCCAAATTTGAAGTTTCCCAGTCGTTTGCTAGTTTTGTCAATTTCATAAGTTAGGGCACACTATTCCAGATTGAATTGCACATTATGATGCATCATTTAAACTTTTAATCAAAGCTGCAGGTGGTAAAAACAGACAGAAATTGTGACTGGAATGTGTACAGAACTTTTAAATACCTGAAGCTTTAAACCGTTTAAACACAATTCTGATTTCTAAACTCAAAGTTAAATTATGAAATCGTAAGTCCAGAAGTAAACAGCTCAATCATTAAGGGAACCAGAAGTAGACAGTCATCACGTTGGTTTGATTTCAACACATTTAGCATTCAGACAATGCATTTGTCAATCCTTCAGGAGTCCTGGCTGGCCATGACAATCGTGTGAGCTGTCTGGGTGTGACGTGTGACGGCATGGCGGTGAGCACCGGGTCCTGGGACAGCTTCCTTAAGATCTGGAACTGAGCTGCACACGTCAGCGGGAAACACGTGCACGTCCAGCAGCCTCGGGACACAACTCATCCCCCGTATTCACACTCTATTTAAGATTTAACAGCAACATTTTACTGTACATAATATAAATGACTTGCATATGAGTTTACACACTCACACACACACACACACTCTAAAACACACACACAAACACACACACAAAATTCCTGGAGATGGAACAAAACCTGAGCACATGCTTACACCACCCACTGCTGACAAAAGTGCACAGCAGCATATGTGCGCGCGCACAACACACACACACACACACACTTAATCTGTAAAATATCCGAGACCAAATACAGTTGAATTTTCAGCTGCTCCAACAAAATAAAAACACAAGAACCACTGTTACCTGAAGCCTTTTAACACATCTCGACATGCCCATTCTCTCTCTCTTTCTCTCTCTCTCACACACACACACACACACACACACACACACACACACGTTTCTACCAAGACGATTCTGTATTTGTTTACAATCAACTTCACTTTTTTCATTTTCCGTACCGTTTTTTTTAGTCTCTGTATCATATGATCTCATTAACGCTAATGTGAAGGAAGAGTCTCTCTCTCTCACACACACACACACACACACACACACATCCTTGTACTTATCTCTTAGTGAGGACCATCCATTCACTTCCATTCATTTTTTTTTCATTTTAGTGACTGTATTATGCCTAACCCATACCCTAATCCTAACCATAACCAGAGTTGCTGTATTCCTAACCCTAGCCTCAACAAAAACCTAATTCACACCATACCTCTAAACCCAACAGGTAAGCTTTTAAAAAAAAAGTGAGGACCACAAAAATGTCCTCACTTTGAAAAATGTCCTCACTCTGTTGGTAAAAAAGTTTTTTGGGTCCTCAGTATGTAGTAAGTACAAGAACACACACACACACACACACAACGCTTCACTGTTATTTACAGCATATCATGTTGATATAGATATGTACCATCACGTTTTTATGTTTTCATTTGCTTACCATTTATTTTTTTTACATTTATTTGATCGATGCTTTCCCTGTGTGCCTCAGATACACGATGATTAGAGACAAACTCAAACTGATCAGAAGACTAATGACAACATAAGCCGACCCATCTAACAAGGGCAGGAGCCAGTATTTGTACTCTGACTTTGTCACTGTATTATCTGGACATTAATATGAATTAACTGTACATAATATTAATAAATATAAGCCTCTCCTGTCAGCTGTTGTACTTCTTTTCTGCTAAAGCTGTGGTTCTAACATGATGCCTTGTTTTATATTTTATTTGCTGATTTATTAAATTTCTCTCCTGTAGTGTTGGTGTTTGGCCACAAAGGGGCGCTGCAGTTCATTCTGGAGCTCTGACTCCATGAGTAGCAACAGGGGTCTCAAACTTAGCTTTATGGAGGACAAAATTAAAAACCTGGTCTGTCTCATCTATTCCTTTAATTAAAAAAAAGGAAAAGTGCTTCAGTTCCTTTTCTTAGACATCAAAACTTTATACAGAAATTTGCCTCTCTACACCAATTTTTAAAATATAAAAGACAAACATGCTTTAAAGCAGCATTCCGCAACTTTGCAGATATATGGTCTCTGTCGCCCTCTAGAGGCTTGCTGCATAACGTCACTGTCGTAACATTAAATCTCTCTCTCGGGCATAAGAGGAATGTTTACATTCCTAATATCAGGCAAAACAACGAAAACAAACTTTTCCACCTCCACACATTGAATAAATAGTTTTATCAGGACTGTATAACAACTTTATGCCCGACCAAACACAATAACCCTGGTGAAATAATTTATTACTTACCTAGCCATTAGCAGCACGGCTAGGTCAGAGTCCGTAGTTCATGCTGTTCTTTCTAAAAGAGCTCTCCAAGCGAGGAAAAAACGGCCCAATAATAACTCTGGTCTTTGCTCTTGTTCCATCACGTTCTTCTTTTCTTTTCCTAGATTCCTCTGATACGGGATTTCTAGCTTTCTTTGGTGAATCTGCTGCTGCTACAGCGAGTCTACGTTATACAATTATGGCAAGCCAAAGGGATAAAAAAAAATGCGTGTTCTAAACGCGCGTTTTGGCGGACATAATGCTCGCTTTTAGAACATGCGAGTTTTTGCCCCCTTCGGCATCAAAACGCACGTTCAAGACACGCATTTTGGTGGACATAAGGTGCGTTTAGAACACGTGCTTTTTTTATCCATTTGGCTTGCCATAGTCTGCCGTAAAACGACACCCAGTCAGTACTTCTGTCGCTACCCGAAGCACAAAAACTGTATAGCGCAGTAAACAGACGTGGGACCCCCCAACACTATCACAGGTATGAAAAAGAACATGATAGATAATACTATGACGCAAAATCTTTACAAAAAAGCATAATTTTAAGGTGTAAATGTTGCAGAATGTTGCTTTAATGGTACATTAAAACATGCCAGCCAAATTAATTCCTCTTCCTTTCTCTGGATTTTTACAGATTGCTCTCAGCCCTTTAAAACTTCAAAAAATCGCAGAAAATCCTAATCTGCACATTTAAATATTCCATTTAATAAAAGGAAGTATATGAGCAGAAGTTCAAACACTCTTTCATGCCTTTTCTCAGCTTAAGTTTTTCCATATTTGGCATCAGGGATGCAGTGAGACTCATTTGCATCAAAACTATTTATCGAAAATTTTAAATTTCATTTTCTTTGCTTTATCAGTCATCTGTGCTTTAAAGAGGAGCTAGAATGCAGTTAATCAACAATCTAAAACAGCTTTGAGCCTCTAAAAGCGTAAGAAAAGTGAGCTTAGTCATTTATCTACAGCTGATGAGCTGTGGCAGCCATCGTGACTTTGGACTGACTCAGTTATAAACAAACATTATTACTTTCTGAGAGTTCTATTTAAAGTGGACCTAGAGTCTCTAAAAAGCATCAGAAATGTTCTTTTGGCTTTCATCTGTGCCAGGAGCCCTGATACAGGCCATTCTAAACCCCCTAAACCAGCCTTGCTGTGAAAAGAGTTGTTTGCCCCTCCCACTTGGCCAGGACATGAATATGATAATGAGCTGCTTGCTGATTGGTTGGTTTCCCCAGAAGGCCTCAGACACTGGAGACATGCAGGTTTGAGGAGGAAGGGCTCCCCCTTATGACGTGTTAAGGAAGACTTTCTCAGATCAGAAGTTTTTCAACTTTCTTCTTTCTACTACTTTTTAATTTATACGAAAAGTAGGTCACACATGGCTTTGACTTTTTGGAATGCTACTTTTGACCACCCAAGCTGTCTTTATTCAACAAGGAAAATGTTGGTTTACATTCTAGGTCCTCTTTAAAATGACTCCAGGTTAAAGCTAAATGCTCAAATATAGGCCCAATCCCAATACTTGCACCCTTCAATTGCACGTTCCCGGCCAGGGGTGCGAGTGCGTAGGGTGTCCCGATCGGTCCCGATTCTCAAGTGCGGAAGTTGACTGCGCCCCTTTTGCACCCTTACCCTTCACCCAAGTCCGCGGTGATGCGGACTTGGGTGAAGGGCATTACCCACAATTCATTGCTGAGTGGGAATTTTGAGAAGGCGGAGCAATGACTCAAGTGCCTTTTCTGAAAACATGTATTTTCAAGTGAAATAAGTTCATTTTAAGACGATTAATGTTATTTATTCATGCTCTGAATGTTTTAGACTAAGATATAAATGTGGACAGCAATTAATTTAAATTTAGTCAAATAATTGTGTGTTTGAAAGCTGCTAATAAAGATTTTTTAAAAAGCACAAACAGCGACCGACATCCCAGCATGCGTCACTGTCGATGACATAATGCTCACTGTCCCAATTCAGCAATTATTTGCACACTTGTGTACTACGCAGTCGAAGCTTACTGCACACTTCCTCTAAGCGCACTTCACAGAAGGGTGTATGGCGCAGTGCGAGTATTGGAATTGGGCCATACTCTCACTTGTTTTTGGGATTATTCCGTGAGGGTGCCCTGGTGCATTCTGAGACCTGTAGTATTTGTACAGTACACCTCTGGGCCGGTTAAAATAATACTAAATATAATCTCATGAACCAGACACTTCAGAATAACTTCTCGTTTCATGTTGGTAACATTTGAATATATTTTGTTCAAGTTTATTAAAACCTGGAATCTACTTACTTTTTCAGAGTACTACAAGTACTACAAGATTTATTTGGGTGTTGACTACAAATTGTGCAGCCAATGAAAACAGAGAATTTCTAAATTCCAACCCAAGAGTGAAAATAAAAAGCATCTTGTTCCCATTTCAGACTTCAGTGCTATGTTGCATCATGGTTTAAATAGAAATGAATATGTAGAGGTTAAAATGGGCAGCTCACTGACAGATATTTGTGAGTAAAATAATCTTTGCGAAGACAAAAAAATGAAAGGAAAGAAAAACTCTTAGACAAAACTGAGATCAAGGAATTTTATTTTTCAAACAATCTGTATTAAGACATGAAGTCATTCATCACAATCTCGAAAGATTTAAGTTTATAAGTTTATGAAATACAATCTAAGAGTAACCCTCTGACAAGAAACACAGATGTGGGCACATTAAAACATTGCTATAATGTAAAAAATGAATTGTTGATCCTGATGATTTAGAGCTCTCCCAGTTTTCCTCTCTGCAGCTACATCCGTTCATTCACGTGAGCAGAAATGTTAAATATGAGTTAGCGCCTTGTGGGAATATCGCTTCTAACCCGACGATAAAGGCAGTTTCTGACTTATCATCCCAACAGGTGATTGTGTCAAGCTGACAGAGCAAAGTCGTTTCTAGAGTTTCCAAACAGAAGAGAATGATTTTAAACACAAACCCAGCCGACATTAATTCTGCCAAAGGCCACTGAAGAATCGCCACCTGCAAGCCACCCAGAGATGGACATTCAGGGTTTAGATTTGATTAAATGCTCGTATTGCTTATAAAACAGAGGCATCGGGACATTTCTGTAAACCTACAACTCAATAGTGCCTTCTCCATCCAGCTCTGACAGGATTTCTTTTTGGAGAACAAGGTGCTTCTAGGAAATTCTACATCCATAACTGTGCTTCAAACCAGAGCTACAAGTAGAAACTTCTGCTTGTTGAGATTAGCCAATGGGATTAAACCAGTACCTCACTGGGCTGCTGTGACTAGGGTTCTTATTTTCTTTGTGTTGTTGGAATTCATGTCCAAAAGGTTTTCGACTGATTTGTTGCAGGGATCTGGAACCCTTCTCCATCTTGGTTACAGGAAATGTGAGACAACTCTGGGAGTCGTGGGTCACCCATGAAACTAAACCACGACTGATTAGAGACAGAAAAATAAAGAGATTATGGCCTTCCTGGAGACAGAATAGCTAATGGCAGCTCAGTGAGATACTAGATTCTGAAGCAACTTTACTTTTGATTTGGTTTTATTTTCAGTCTATGGAGACCCGTTTTCAATTTAAAAGTCTCCTTGTATTTTATTTTGAAGTCGTGTGTGTTGGGTGTTTGTAATGCTTTCATGTTACGTTTAAATTCACACGTTTTGAATATTTTTTCTATTGGACTTATTAATTAGCTCATTTAACTTAATTATTTTGTAACTATATACGAGCACTGAATTTACAAACCTTCATGATCAACATGTTTGTTAACATGAGCCAAGAACAGAATCATAATTACATCAAAGTCAGAAAATAAACACCTTTTTCAAGTGTTAAAATGTTGAATATGGAACATTTTAATAAAAATCTATATTTAAAAAAAAAGAATCTCTCCACTGGTGTTTAGAGTTGTGGAGAATGAATGTACAATTTTCCTTTTAAAAGCTATATTAAAAAAAAAAAATCAAAATTTTATTTTGACGGGCCAAACTCTGGGTTTGTTTACATCTACCAGCCACTAGAGGGCACTGTTGCAGTAAAACGTCCGCTCAGCAAGGCGAGGCTGGGACTGAGTAAAATGGCGGACTCGACAAGTCAAGCAGCTGATTCTGAGCCCAGAAGATGTTCTAACGGTAAAAACTGTTGTAAAATAAACTTATTAGTAGAAATTAGTCCTTATCCTGTACGATTCATCACTGGGCATGGTGCTGGCTGATCACTTCACGTGTCAGCAGTGAACCAACACGCCGACGGCTGGAAAATTTGTTCTGTTGTTGCAATACCAACTCTGAACACTAGATGTCACTATAGAGTCCGTGTTCCATATTCAACCTTTAAAGGAGTGTTTAAGTCACTGACTTGGTTGATTATTATCTGGGTTGTAGTTTTGTTTTACAGCCTGTAAAACTTCAGACTGACGTGTAAAATTAGATCTTATATTTTAAACACAAACATTGTCTAAACCAACTTGTCCCTTTTATTTGCACCGATTCTTCTGTGTGATTCTCTCTTTTATCCATAGTTAATATTCTGAAGTCCCCGCTGCACCACCTGAGAATATTAACAGCGAGCAACGGTGCGGACTCGTCTGCTGACTAGAACCTCTCTGAGCCCTGCCACGTGCACACAGCTGACTCACTAGAACAACTAGCACTAGTCCATCATTTAGTCAGACTGGATTCAAGCTCAAGCGCTGACGGGATGAAGGGAAAAATAAAACTCCATCTCGGTTATGCTCAGATATATTCCACTGCTCTGCTTTAAAATACATTGTGCTTGGATTAACTGTATATAAATACAAACCGGTTTTATTGAAGTACATTCACTTTCAGTTCTCAATAGACTCATTTACATGTTTTATAAAATAGGCTTCTCAGAATATAACAAGCTACTTTCCCCACTACCACACACATCACAACAGAATAAGCAGTTATTTTATCTGTGCAGCATGAACCATTGTTGTCTGAGCTGACGACACACACACACACACACACACAAGTTTCATGTACACTTAATGACATTTCTACAAATATGTCTCATTAATGGCTTTTCTCTATGCTGGCTTCCTCTGAGTAGATCCATTACACATCAGATCTAATAAATATCTAATACATTTTCTGTTATTGCCACTTTTTCATTTTCGGTTTGGGTCATTCATCTGTGGTGCCAAAAAAAAAAAAAGCATCTAAACTTTATCTAAGGGGTATTCTGGATTTTATTTAATCGCACTTAACTGGCACCGAATGTTAATCCTGATTAGGGAGCGAACAGAAATTGAGGTGGGGTTAGGGGGGCGGCTCTTGATGCTTCCTAAAAATTCTCATCTTCCCAACTCCAAGGCACTACTTAAGCTGTAAACATGATGGCAGATTGATCAGTAAAGTAAAATAAGAAGCCTCTGGTGGATTGTAATGAGAGAATCTGTAGCTCATGGCACAAAAGATATGAAAACAAAAAGACACGAGGAAAAAACGACATCTGATACAGTACTATAGAATCTATTTCAATGGCTTACATGCACACAGAACTATCTATAATATATACTGATATCTGTAAATGTATGTCTACTGAAGTGAAAGTGCTTCCATTTACATTTGTATAATCTCACTTTGATTTAACGCTCTTTAACCTGAACCTGATAGTTATCTTTACAGCTGTGTGGAATCTCTCTCTGTAGCTTAAAGCGAATCGTTCTGCACTTCCCCACAGATCATCCACCAAGATTAATATTTGCTTCAAATCCATAACAAAACTTTTTTTTTTCACTTTGGTAGGTTTCGAGGGAGACTCGGGCGCTGTGGCATCAAACTTCATTGATCAGCTTCCCTCCCTGCTGTATGACCAACCCTAGCTGTCAAAGTTCAAACCTCTTTTTAAAAATGACTGAAACCTTCAGAACATCGTGATCCTGGTAATAAAAACTTAATGTTCTGGGTTCATACCGCCTCGGTCAGTGATCTGTGGGAACAATCTCCATTGATGCTCTCCTTTCTTTGGCCTTAATTCAACCCATGTTGCAAAATACACTGTGAACTTTGGCAGAATGTAAATATATAAAATATATATGAAGTCTCATGAGTTCCAGCCGTGTTCTTCAAAGTGCTCCATGAGTCGGAGTTTGACTCCACGTCTGATCGTCCTACTGGCCCAAAGCGGATCAAAAAGAGAGCAACTCCAGGGACTAAACACCTCTCACACAAAGATCCACACCAACTAAATCATCTAAGAACTAAAATATAATACAGCAGAGCAGATCTCGCTCTTCGTTGCGTCCTCAGACAGCTGATCCTCTCTAAAGCCGTCTCCGTATTGCCAAGCTGAACCAAAGCTCTGATGACTCCATGAGAATATATTGCAATAGTATGGCAATATTACAGTAAAATTAAGAAAACCAGTATGCTAACACTAACACAGAATCACTACATATAAATATTCAGTCTGTGTATTTCATAAACGTGTGACACGAGTCTGATGAGACGAGTCTAAACTAGGAGGAAAAGCAGGAAGTTTCTCCAAACTGATTTTAAATGTGACAAATACATCAGACTTCGGATTGGATTGATCATTTATTCATATTAAAGTGTAATTTATTAGAACTATATAAAGCCTGGTTCCTGCAGTGGCAGCATAATTTGACATTCAGGCCAGAAAACAGAAAGCAGTTCTTGGTTGTCATCTACAAGCTGTTTGAGCCAGATGAGGCCCGCAGCAGCGTTATTTTATCGGACGTCTCTGGGAACGGCGGCTCTACAAGAAGCTGGGGGATGACTCTGAGCCAAGTGTCAGGTGAAAGATATTTACAGTTTCATCTGAAAAGAATGCCTTCCTCAAAATGAACGGCGGAGCCACCAAGGAATGCGGACGTACTTCACAATTAGGAACTAAAATAGTTAAAACTAGACAGGTTCACCAAATAAATCAAGGTAGGTTATGTACACACTTCAAATCACATCTGAGACTCGTCAGCAATGTTTCAGGATGATTCCAGGGAGCCTGTCATCAGGGGGCCTCTGTTGAAACTGCATCATAAGGAGTGTAGGCTGGAATGGATTCAGAGAGCGTGTGTGTGTGTGTGTGTGTTCTGTGAGACTGTGAGTCTTTGTCTTAGCAGTGGGAACTCTAAGTATGTGAGAAAGAGTGATGTTCACAATCGTGTGCATGCGTTAGGATGTCAGATGCACTTGGTTCTGACCCTGTCGGGGTTCACACACCGACCCGGGCGGCTGCTCCTTCACCAGTTCATGATGCAGTTTCTGTTCAGAGTCATGAAGTAAACCTGGCTGCTGCCTCCAGAACGCACCGAAGCAAAAAACACCTGAGGAGCAGCACAGACAAAAAGGAGTTGATCATCAGTCAGGAAAAACAGAATAGAATTGCTGCTTTGATCAGATTCATCCAGCAGCTTCAGGATGTCGGAGCTGGGAATATTTCTTGATGAAAAGCACGACTTCTTGGGATTTCTGACAGCTCGGAGACGCTTTCAGGCAACCGGACATAAATCTCACTGCTTCCAACCAGGAAAAGCCCAACATGTTCCCATTCCCTCCATGTCACATGTGTTTATAACCCCAGCTTTCCGCAGGACGTGAAAGCAGCGAGCAACGCAATAGCGCCATTTTACCCATGAGCTCATTCCCAACTGGGAGCGATTCTGACAAGAAACGGGAGAGAAAGCGTTCCACACAGCTGATCCCGCAAGGTCACAAAATCACATAAGTGCAACACCACGCGTGACTTTAGAAATCCACACAGCGACTACGTTTACATGCAGCCAGTATTCGGGTTTCTGAAAAATTCAGAATAACCAGTTTACATGCACAAATAGAGTGTTACCTAGCAGGACCAGGACGTACGGGCTACGTTAAGACGCAATATGCATCATTTCCTGTTTTCCTCCTGTATCCAAAGACGACAACAGCAGCAGCAGCACGCAAATAATGGATGGTTCGGCGCTAATAGTGATCGCCTTTGTGCATTGGTGCCGTTACTGACCTGGTTTCTTCATCGTTCCAAAAATGTGGTGTGCTGCGTTTCGCCATGTTGAACTCAGGTTGAACTCTACGTGTTCACTTCTGGGTTACTACATACAACAAGTTCATCTACTCAAAAGACCAAGATTCCTTGCGAATAGAACATGCGCTGAGCGCACCTTTTGAAAGGGTTATCCTGATACATGACCTGATGTACGGGTTAGAAAAGGGTTACCCCAGGGGTAATAACTCGGTTATGCTCATAACATGTTTACATGGCCTTGCGGAACCGGGTTATTGCAAATAACCGGGTTTTGAACGGGTTATTGGCTGCATGTAAACGCGGTCAATGATAAGCAAGGAGAAAGACAGCTGCATGTAGCCAAAAAGGTCTGTGGTTTATTTTCTGGTCTGTTTACATCGGCTACGGGGGTTTCACAGGAAATGACGTACTGCACGTGACTTTTATTTTGGAAGTTTCCAGATGTGCCTTCGTGTTTGACTTCCTGTTTGTCCCGATCTAAACTGCTAAACGTGTTAGCGTCCTGTCGCTTCTGGGACGCGTCCAGAATGTTACACATAGCTGCTGGTGGAAAGGACCCTGTCCACTATAACGGCGGCTAACTGCCGCGTAGTACGTTTTGCGTCAGTTTTGCGCCGCTTTCACGTCCTGTGGAAAGCCGGGGTAATAGTTTTTTTTTTTTTTGTTGATTAAAAGAGTTTGATTTAGTTAGCTAAATTTAGTCAGTAAATATGTCATAATAAAGATTTTGGCTCTCTAGGTTTACAGTTTGAGCGCTTAACTGAACCTTTTAGGTGTTTGTGTCTCTTACTTTGTCATTCCTCTCACAAAGGAACTTCAGCCTCTGAGCTCTTTTGTGCATGAAGACACCGTCCAAATGACCGGTCTCCACTGAGCGGATCTCGATGGCCTTCTCCCCCCAGCCCATGATCTGGTTTGAGCAGATGTGAGCTAGAGAACAGAGAAGCATTAGCATCACAAAACAAGATCCGTCTCTGAGCATGCGGTCGGTTTGAGCCGTACCAACAGATGTGGGCATCTCGCCCCACTGCAGGACCACGTCCTTTATGATGCGTCCATAGGTGTTGACATAAACGCCTTCGTCCTCGTAGCACAGCAGCATCTCCATGCCGTCTGAGTTGGGCAGGAACACGATGGCGTGTGGGGTCACTTGGCTTTGAATCTGTTCCAGATGAAAGTATAAACTCCAGGTTCCACTCTTGCTCAAATGCTGCACACCAACAGCTTCACAACTCACATGAACAGGGATGTAAATGTCGTAGTTGTTTCCAGAGTCCACGTCAATAGCATGGAAGCCAGCGCAGGACCCGTAGATCACCTTCAACCTCTGGCCCTCTTCCACCGTCAGGTCCACCAGGACAGGCCTGTGTGGCAGGTCTGCAAACGACTGTTTTCCACGTGAATGGAAGATAATCATCAGAAATGCTTCTCTGGTCGACCGACCTCACTAATGGGGCTCATATGAAAGGAGAAACTTACCTTGAAGGCCATAAATTTGTGATAAGGTTTGGGCGCCCAAGCATAAACTTCCACTGCATTCTTTAAAGCGATCACCAGGAACTTTATCCTCTCATATTTCACTGAACACAACAACATCATCTGAGACTTGGAATCAATAATTCACTCATTCACATCTATTCAACAGAGTTTCTCTGGAGTAGAGCAGAAGAATAACAGCCACCTGCTACCTACCCACTTTGTAGTGCACACAACCCTCCATCTCCCCCACGGTGGTCCAACCCTGCTTCTTCTCCACCTCAGGATCATTGTGGAGGATCTTATTCCTCAGCCATGCCAGGTAGTAGACGCGCACCTTGTTTTTCTTGCCTTAATATTCACAGGGGAAATATAATTTAGAGTTGCTAAATGTTGGGGGTAAACTACTTTCAAAACCCCCTTTTTGTACAAAATGTCGACTTTGAACACATTTTAGTTAATTATTGATTTCTAAAAAAATCTCATCAGAAATAAAAACATGTTTTTTGTGATTTTTTAGCTCAAATATTCTAAACTATTAGATTTTCAACATTTGGAATCACATTCCTTTGAGCGGCCTTTTCCAGACGAGCATCTTTGAGTTGATGAGATAAGCAGCAGCTCTTATACCTGATATGGTGATGAGCAAGTTGAGACCCTCCAGGACATCCATCTGTTGGAACCTGCGGGAGTTGATGAGGGGGTAAACCTTTCCCTGACCGCTGCGGTCCAGCAGCTTTAAGCCGTTCTCTGTGCCCACCAACAGGTTCACACCTGGAGACACACGCGTGGAATAAATGGGCATTAACCATTATGTCTCCCGTCGTGTGCATCCATTTTCCAATGTTGTTTCCAAATCACAACTGTAAAAACTCAACTGTAATGCACTTATTTATGAAGCAGATTCAGAAACATGATGCCATTGTCAGTTTGTAATGTGGGTTCATAACCTGAACTCAATGACCGCTAAACTGTCTCATAATCTGGATTATATAAATAAACACACAAGTGAGTGTGTCCTCACCCCACAGTGCAGCACACAGGATCTCAGAGTTGAACCTCTTCTTGTACTTGCGGATCTCGGGCGTGTCGTTGGGAGGCCGTGTGTTGGTAGGATTGACGTTCACCATGGAACCTTTTCTCACTTCCATTTTCAGCTGCTCAAACCTGGAGCCTAAACACAGATGGGAGGACTTATTGGGAGGAAAATTTGTCAAACATGTCCAAAATGTAAAAATAGAGTTGGATTTGTTTTTACATGTAGTTTAAAGCTGCAGTGCCAAAGTTGGAGCTTAAAACATTTTTTCATGCCTCTTAACAATGTTCTAACCTAGTATAGCTATTAATACACTGCTCACAAAAATTAAAGGAACACTTTTTTATTGGGCCTGGCATGAAATCAGTTAAACCTGTCTGATAATTTTCTGGTTGATTAAGCAGCTGAGGGCATTGTTAATCACTTTCAGCTGTATTGGTGTTCATGGACTTAACGACAGGTGCACTAAAGTGGCAACAATTACAAAACCCTCAAAACAGGACTGGTTTAACATGTGGAGGTCAGTTCAAGTTTCTCCCTCTTGATCTTTTTTGGCTGGTTTTCCACTCGTGCTAGTTTTGGCTTGAGTAATTATCTCTACTGGCAGCATGAGGCGATTCCTTAACCCTACAGAAGTTGCACAGGTTGTCCAACTTCTCCAGGATGGCACATCCACACGTGCTGCAGCAAGAAGGTTTAATGTGTCTCCCAGCACAATCTCCAGAACATGGAGGAGATTTCAGGAGACTGGCGGTTATTCTCGGAGAGCTGGACAGGGCCGACAGGGCCACAGATCTGGGAGGAAATGCCACAAGACACCATCCGTTGTCTCATTAGGAGCATGCCCCAACGTTGTCAAGCATGCACACAAGCTCGTGGGGGCCACACAAGATACTGAAAAGCATTTTGAGTTGCAGAAATGAAGTTTTTGAAATAATGGACTAGCCTGCCACATCTTCATTTCACTCTGATTTTAGGGTGTCTACACAATTGAGCCCTCTGTAGGCTGAAAACTTTTATTTCCATTAAAAGACTTGGCATCCTTTTGTTCCTAAGACAATTCCCTGTCGTTATTTGTATAGATATCCAACTTCATATTGAGATCTGATGTATCTAATGTGTTTCTTTAAAGTGTTCCTTTAATTTTTGTGAGCAGTGTATATTGTGGAGATGGAAAAAAAAAAAAAATATATATATATATANNNNACACTGCTCACAAAAATTAAAGGAACACTTTTTTATTGGGCCTGGCATGAAATCAGTTAAACCTGTCTGATAATTTTCTGGTTGATTAAGCAGCTGAGGGCATTGTTAATCACTTTCAGCTGTATTGGTGTTCATGGACTTAACGACAGGTGCACTAAAGTGGCAACAATTACAAAACCCTCAAAACAGGACTGGTTTAACATGAGGAGGTCAGTTCAAGTTTCTCCCTCTTGATCTTTTTTGGCTGGTTTTCCACTCGTGCTAGTTTTGGCTTGAGTAATTATCTCTACTGGCAGCATGAGGCGATTCCTTAACCCTACAGAAGTTGCACAGGTTGTCCAACTTCTCCAGGATGGCACATCCACACGTGCTGCAGCAAGAAGGTTTAATGTGTCTCCCAGCACAATCTCCAGAACATGGAGGAGATTTCAGGAGACTGGCGGTTATTCTCGGAGAGCTGGACAGGGCCGTAGGAGGTCCACAACCCATCAGCAGGACCGATAGCTGCTCCTTTGTGCAAGGCGGAACAGGCTGAGCACTGCTCGTGCCCTACAGAATGACCTCCAGAGGGCCACTGGTGTGAATGTCTCTACCCAAACAATCAGGAACAGACTTCATGAAGATGGCCTGAGGGCCCGACATCCTGTAGTGGGCCCTGTGCTCACTGCCCAGCACCGTAGAGCTCGACTGGCATTTGCTCAAGAACACCAGAATTGGCAAGCCCGCCACTGGCGCCCTGTACTTTTTACAGACGAGAGCAGGTTCACCCTGAGCACCTGTGATAGACATGAAAGAGTCTGGAGAAGACAAGGAGAACGTTATGCTGCCTGCAACGTCGTTCAACATGACAGGTTTGGTGGTGGGTCAGTGATGGTCTGGGGAGGCATATCCATGGAGGGACGCACAGACCTCTACTGCCTAGGAAATGGTGCTCTGACTGCCATAAGGTATCCAGATGAAATCCTTGAACCCTTTGTCAGACCCTACGCTGATGCAGTAGGTCCTGGTTTTCTCCTAATGCACGACAATGCCCGGCCTCATGTGGCAAGAGTATGCAGGCAGTACCTGGAGGATGAAGGAATTGAAACAATTGAATGGCCTTCACGATCCCCTGACTTAAACCCAATAGAACATCTGTGGGACATTATGTTTCGGTCCATTAGGCGGCGCCAGGTTGCTCCTCAGACTGTACAAGAGCTCAGGGATGCCCTCACACAGATCTGGGAGGAAATGCCACAAGACACCATCCGTTGTCTCATTAGGAGCATGCCCCAACGTTGTCAAGCATGCACACAAGCTCGTGGGGGCCACACAAGATACTGAAAAGCATTTTGAGTTGCAGAAATGAAGTTTTTGAAATAATGGACTAGCCTGCCACATCTTCATTTCACTCTGATTTTAGGGTGTCTACACAATTGAGCCCTCTGTAGGCTGAAAACTTTTATTTCCATTAAAAGACTTGGCATCCTTTTGTTCCTAAGACAATTCCCTGTCGTTATTTGTATAGATATCCAACTTCATATTGAGATCTGATGTATCTAATGTGTTTCTTTAAAGTGTTCCTTTAATTTTTGTGAGCAGTGTATATTGTGGAGATGGAAAAAAAAAAAAAATATATATATATATATACATATATATATATAAATATAAAATAAAGTGGTTCTCTCGCATTTGTCTAAAAACCTCCGCCAATAACGTGATTCGAAACGAGAGCAACTATTGAACCATCTGGTTGTCGGTCTCACTGAACCGCCGCACCGCCCTGGGTCCTCCACTCATTACACACTCATGTATTTACCAACAGAACACCACTGGTGTGAGAGGTTCTCCGCTCAATTAGGGCTGTGCGATATGACGAAATGTTTCGTCTGTACGATAGAAAATGTCTATCGTTTAATATGAAGCTCTATTGTTTACACCACGATACAGCGTTTTACGGCAGTATTTTACGTCATGATGCCTTATGGCATGTCCATGCACGCGCAGCGCGCCACGCTAGCCATGCATGAACAAACATGGAGGAGGACGGTAGCGGACGCGGTTCAGACCAGGGTAATTTTCAACAGGATGACCTGCCAACCCAAACGGAGGAGCTTGTACCTAAAAGAGGGGAAACTTCTGTTGTATGGATGTGGTTTGGGTGTAGGAAGGCCGACGCGGACCAGAAAGCAGTTGTTTGTAAAGTTTGCCGGTTCCTGGTGCCAACAACAGACTCCAACACTACAAATGTATTTTATCAGCTGCGCAAGAACCACGGAAAAGAATACAGAGAGAGTCAACAAGCAAAAGCCGTAAAAGCAGCGTCGAGTGGTAGCGTAAGCGCTCATAACAAACTCCAGACACAGACGCTGCAACAGGCGTTTAGCCGGGTCACACCATATAACCACAGCTCCCGCAGATGGAAGGAGATCACTACTGCAGTTGCCAAGCACATCTGCAAAGATATGGTTCCAATTTACACGGTCGAAAAACGTGGGTTTGGTGAGTTGGTGCAAACACTTGCAATTTTATATTAACTATGAATTTAATTAAAAGAAACAATGCTATATCGTTATGTATATCGTTATCAGGATATAAAATGAGCTATATCGGGATATGAAATTTTTGCCATATCGCCCAGCCCTACGCTCAATAATATCAGAGAAGGAGAAACAGCCGGCTGCTACCACTTCAACTTTAGGACAAACTACCAGAGTCCCAAAAAGAAAAACACCATTTGAAGTCACGGACAACAAAAGATGTTTGGACATAGAAAACGGCGACTGGTGTTTAGCGCTATCTTGTTTACTGTGGTAATGTGGGTTTCTGGTTCCAGCAGAAGCATCTCAGGGAAGATACCCGGTGAGTGGTCCATGACCGTGTTAGCGTTCAAAGCCTAGCTTGTTTGCAGATTCGTTACAACGGCTTTGTGCATCAACAGCTTCATGTATAATCAAATATATCATAACTCCATAATAACACCAACACTCAATCATATTTACTTACTGTTTTTACTGCAAATGACAAAAAAATGAAAAGGAGAAGAAAGTATTTTGTAAGAAATAAAGGAATATTTGATTTAAGTAGAGTTATGTGAAGTGTAGAAGCAGTCAGCGTCTGTTTATAGACAGGATACTGGAGATCAGATGCTTAAATTTGTAAAGCGCTTCGAGTTGCCTTCGGGTAGGAAATGCACTATATAAATAAAACTGCCTTGCCTTGCCTTAAATTGTTTTAAAAGTTGCAACACAAGTTTTTAGTTGTAGCTTATTTTTTAGTAACTACTGATAAATGCTTTAGGAAAGAGAATAATGTGACTACAGGTTTACTCTAAGCTGATGTTGTGGGACATGTAAAAAACTCACTGCTGATTGACATGTTGTCTCCTGTTCCTCCTGGAGACTGGTACATGCCAAGATCTACAAAGGTAGTGAAGGAAGACTTGCCAGATGCCTTCACCAAACCTCTGGACTGATACTGGTGAAACAGAAAGCGTGGATGAGATAAACAAATCTACATCAACTCACCTTTTTCATATCAGAGAATCACAAAAACATGTGCTACTGATGATAGCATCATACTGAAATAATGACATCTGGCAGAAATGATGGCATACATAGAAGAAATAAAAATAAACCATAAAACCAGGGCCGATATACTTAGCATCAGGACAAACTTACATCATAAACAGAGTCTTTCCCTGGAGAGGAGTGAGTGGCTGATTCAGTGGGAGAGTGGGAAGGCTGCACCACATCTGGCAAGTTAGTGTATCCGTTATGGCTCCTCTTCTCTGGGGTCTTTCAGGTGAAATAAACACATATTAGTATTATGTAACGACATGGTAAAGAAACTGCTCCAGAAGGGGCAACAGTAATCCCTTTAAACTGAGGTTGTGCCTTTATTATTATAGATCAGCTACTTTTGCATTCAGCTTCTATCGTCTCTGCAGTCTGGAAACAGGAGCTCAAATCTTTACTGAGTAACTTCTAGCTGTCGAGCTCGATCTACATGTCAGGAAGTTCTTCAGACATCCATGTTTTTGTTGTGAAAACTGAAGAAACAAATGCAAGTCGACAAACTAACTTTTCACATTTGCTGTAATTTTAATAAATACGAAGACTTTCATTTTTCCAGAGGGCATGAAATCCTATGAGGATGATCGCTGACCAATCCAGATGGTGACATAAATATAGAACAGCCACTGCTCGTCTGTGTTGTAGCTGAACCTCAGAGCTGTCAGAGAGACGGCTGTGGAGACCTACTACTGTTAGCATGAAGCTAACACGCTGTAATGACTGTCATTGTTTCAATTAGGACAACAAAACTGTAATTTAACCATTTCCTCTGATGTTTAAAAAACTCAGGGGAAAAAATGCGTGCACCCCCCCAAACACACACACACACACACACACACACACACACACACACACACACACACACACACAACCACTCAGTCAAGGAGACACGTCTCCTATTCAAGTCATTAGGAGCCATCCAGAAAATGCATGCTGTCATGGTTGTCTCCATAAATATCTCAAAGATGCTTTATCTGACAAACTAACAGCGTTTAGCTAGAGGGGAGCTTAAAGCAACTTTCATTATAAAACTTTACAAATATGTAAGGGTCCAATAATAAGAAACCAGCAGATCACATGATAAAGTGAAGAATTTAAACAAATGCATTGCGTGAACATTTAATTATATTGTTTATTCCCATTTTATCTTGTAAATGAAATAACTGATTAAAAATATATCCACAAAACAAATTACGGGACCTTTCCCACTTGTTTTTGTTTTAGTGTTGTTCTAAATTCTGTGTATTAGTAAGACCTGACAGATTAGGTTGCATAAAGAAGAAAAAAGGTCTTTATGGAGGCAGATTAATAAGACTTTAGAATTAAAAAGTGTTTCAGGCTCTTTTTATAGTTTATTAATACTTAATAATGCATAACATTAATAAAGGGACCCATTGTTTATTAATGATTAATAATGCATTAAGTAATGTTAATAAAGGGACCCTTATTGTAAAGTGTTGCCTACATGTCTAACATGATGAATTAAATGAATGTATCTTCCTGCTCTATAATATTTGCCGTCCTGCAGTGTTCCTCTCTGCAGAAATCACATTGCATTTTAAACATGATTACAAGTTGGCGTGACTCACCCTCTGCACCAGCATGGTCTGATCCCCATAACCTCCTGCCTGCTCTCCCTCTCCTGCCTCGCCTTCGTCTTCATGAACCACCATGGTGTTGACCGAATCGGTGTCTGCATCCCTGTGACTGAACATTTAGAGCTACTCAGTTTTTGGTTACCTTATTGGTGAAAATATTTTGGTGCGAGCATTACCGATCTGTTGGGCTTTCCTCCTCCTCTGCTGCCTCGCCACTCTCGCTTTCTTCGCTACTTTCGCTGCTCTCTGAAGAGGAGGAGTAATCATTGGCCTTGACAGGAGGCCTCGGTGGCTCCTCGGCACGCTCCTTGGCATAGAGGCCATGGTCCTGCACCCACATACAGTTCTGTTCACTTTGAGAATGCAATCAAAACACTCTCAACTATTAAAGATGTAAAGAATGACCACAACAGGAACAAATGCATATTATAGATGATCAAATACATGAAAAGTGAGGTCCCATCAAGAGAAAGTACTCAACTGGGAATCAAACTGTTCACAATTCAGGGCATTCACATATTGGGAAAATGAATTAAAATAGTCCAATGGCATAAATTATACACAGAATTTTACTCGATTCAAAAGAAAAACGATGCATCAAATGAATGAAGGCTTTACAGCATGCAGTCAATTCTCCATAAACACGTAGAAGTCAGGGAACACCAATACAGATCCATGCAGGAACACAGAGCCTCACATCACACAAGACGACAGTGATACTAACCTCCCCTATAGCTCTCTTGTAACTCTGCACATTTGAGGTAAAGTCAAGAAACAAAACATCAGGGGTGATGTCATGAGTCAAAAAGTCCTTTTCTACCTGGCAGCATGATACTAGTGATAACAGACATAACTAATCGACTCAAGACTTTCCTCTTTCACTGATGAACTGCTTTACTGCATGCAGAGATGTGAACATCTCAAGGAAAATAAACATTTATTCTACATGAGTTTACTTCCTCTGCCACTGCCTTTGTGATGTTTGGTGTGAGTTAAACCCATATGTCGATGGTTAAACCTCAACTTTATTTTTCTGTTCATTCAAGACCAAGTTCACTCATTTTTTCAACACATTTGCAGTGGGTTAAAGAAAGAACCCCTGCTGTTAAATATATATTTATTATTGCAGCGTTAGACTGAATGCCAAATTAAGACACACTGATGTGCTTGTCTAAGTAAAAGTGAGCATCATCTGCTGGTCCAGCCTTTATGCAGACCAAGGAGTCCAGAGCTGAAACAGACCTATTGTAAGGAAAAGCCTGGTAGTCATTCTATGTTTGAGTCACTTTTCCCAACAAATATCTCTGAAAACAAACTAAAGGATGAGGAAGTTTATCTGCAGCATGTATAATTTTAATAATGTTTGATAAAAACTCATTAGCAGGTGATTTCTGAAAGTTTAGATGAAGAACTTACAGCAGGGCGCCCAGGACGGGAGGAGGTTCGAGACTCTCCCGGTTTATGGCGACTTTCATGAGAGAGAATGGGCGATTCCATTTTGGAGGAACCTAGGAGAAAAAACAGACAAAAAACAAAAAGCACACATGAACTAGTGACTGAGTGTTGTTGTACTTCTGAAATCAAACTTCCTGCGAAGACCATCTGTTCCAGAACAGGGACTCACTGAGGATACGATGCCTCTCCAGGGAGCCAGTCTGGGGCAGATTGGAAATGATGCTCATGCTGTCTCCTCTCTCCCAGCGATCGTTGCGGCTCAGATCTGGATTGCTGCAACGAGAATACAGTCATGTCAATATGTTATTACTACTACTACTCACTGCTTAGAATGAAATATTGAATCCAAACACTTGGCGGTCTTCAGTACCTGGCTCTAACTGGGTGCCTGATGCCAGAGGTAAGGTTGGTGTTGAGAGCTGTGGCAATAGATGCCGTCCTCTGGGGAATCTGGATAGAAACAGTACAATTTTTTACTTTTATACTAGCTAAAATACACCCATACATTACTCAAATGTTTTGATTTGAAAGCTGTGTTGGAGATTAGTTCATCTTTTGCATTGTACACTGTTCTTTTAAAAATCAACCCCTGGATCGTACCTTAGGTGGGAGTTCAACATCTGGCAGGCGGATCCAGGGGCCACGATCCTCCCTGATCTGATGCGCCTGTGGTCCCGGAGTTTCAGAGGTGGGGTCCGAGTTCTGGCGTACAAGCTCCCTGGAGTGGATGGGGCGAGGAGTGGGGGTGAGGGAGGGATCCTGGGTGGGGAAGGCGGACATGTTCTTAGTGGGCTGGTCACAGAGGGACTGAGAGCGAGGGACAGGGGCAGCGTAAGGCTTCAGCGGAACCAAGTGAGCCATCTGGAACTGCAGAGGTGCAGGAGAACACCAGGAGGGAGGAGGAGCAGCCGAGGAAAAGGGAGCGTGCACAAGACAGTCGGAGAAGTACGCCAAAGTCCAGAAGAAGGTATATCAAAGGGGGATTTTATATGCAGAACCAACGTAAAACAGAACGGTGGAAAGGGAAAGTAGAGAAAAAGAAAATTAAGATTGTATAAAAAAACAGCAAGAAAATCAAGAGTAAAGCAGCTGGAGTCAGGAAGAGAAAGTCAGCAGCAGTTGCATGGTCCATTTAGTTTTCAACAAGGTTTGAAAGAACATGAAACCCTTAAACACCCACCTTCCCCTGACCACCCTGGGGTTCAACTGGCCTCTGCATGGGTGGGGTCTGAGCAGACTGGACCATTCCTGACTGGCTGATCGAGTCGGAGCGAGACTGGATGGCCGTGTCAGAGACAGTGGTGCAGATTTTGGGGGAGCCCTGTCTGTTCAGCTTACTTCGCTCCTCCACCTGGGAGAAGACCAATGATGGGGTGATTTACTGTATCTGTGGAAGCTGCCTGCAGCACTTCATGCTTCCAAAGCAGATAGTGCCGTTACCTCACGGGCCCAGGTCGGCTTGTTGTTGGGCTCCAGGTTTTTGTTGTAGTGATAGAGCTGGGGCTTCTTTTCTTGTTGTTGCTGCAGAGACACCAGGTAGGCATGCTCCTGCTGCAGCTGCCTCTGCAGCCGCTCCGACTGACGCTGCTCTTCAAGCTGTTTGCGCTTATACTCCTCAGAAAGGAAACGTACCAAACAGTTAGCGCGGGCAAAACCAGAAATAATACAGTTTAACGTATCGTTTGATCCTAGAGATTACATTCCTTTTTTCTTCTTTCATAAAAATCCAGATGAAAAGATTATTCAGCCAATCTGTTCATCACTTTAACCACAAAGGAAAGTCAAATGATGTATCCTTTTTTCCTCTTGTGAGGTGCAGAAATAGGTTTCTGCAGTGTGGTAAAAAAAATGTAGCAAATATAAAAGTCTCAAAGCTTCATAGACAGAACTAAAACTGCTCTTTCAACAATTCAAGTGATTATTTTAATTTACTGTAGGTATATGTATTCTTTATGAATATTGATACAGACATGAAGTAGTTTAGGTAGGAGTTGTCCTCTTCATGCTTTCATTGTCTAAAATTATGGATTTGGCAGAATAATCACCAAAAATAATGTGCTGATGAATGGCTGTGCATGCTTTGGAATCTACATCAGCCTAACGCAGACAGTCGATAGTTTTAGGTTATAGCTTAAAACTAAAACAAAGAGTTTGCTCTTAATGGAAGCCACTCCAACACACCACAGGATGTCAGGACTGGAGCAGCTTTATCTTTTAAATGAAGAAATATCTGCTGAAAATGGCCGAACCCCCTCTGGAAATCTAGGTCATTGAATATCTTTTAAAGATACGCATTCATGAGAGCTGCAACCATGTTTTAGAACATCTTTGAGCATATTTACACACCGACTGTGCTGATCTAAAATCCACTAATCCATGCTTATAGAACAGTCTTTCACAGCATTCATCTCAGTTCGCTTAGGTTTGTTTTGACAAAAACAGAAGCAAGCCACGCTGACACAGGACTCATCCATTTACAAAATCATATCAGACAGACAAGACAAGGGAGGCTCTGTGAGCAAATCCTGAAATGATTAGGGACTAGTTACCATTAGCAGTGCCTGCTCCTGAAGCAGCTGCTGCTGGAGGATTTCTAACTGCCGCTGTTCTTCTTCTAACTTGTGTCTTATGAACTCCTGCAGCGAGGTGAAGAGGTAGGGAGGAGGGTTTAGGTAGGGATGAAACGATGTGGGAGAGGGGCAGAAGGCAGACACAGATAAGAGGTAAATACCTTCTTGCAAGAAAAAAAACGAGTGCTGTAATCATTCAAACGTGTAGGAAAACGGGTATTAAATGTTTGGAATAAAGGTAAAAGGGACAACTCAAACTGAAAAAACGATCAACACTGCATTAATTTCGTACTAAAATGATGCAAGTTTAATATTTAGGAGCTTAATGTGAATGTTTTAAAGCATCAGACTCTTAAACCTGGTTAGTAGCAGTAAGAGTTGATCTGATGCCCGACTGTTGCTGCTGAGGACAGACGCAGAGAGCTCACCCACAGAAAACTCATCTCTGAGTAAATACACTAATTTAGACCCTTGCTGCTATGGCAACCTACTCGTGGAATTTCACCACCAGCAACTTGCATTGTGCTGCTGGTGGACACGCCCCCCCACTTTGCTGTGATTGGCTGAGCGCGGCTCTGCTCGTCCTGTGGTTGGTTACCTGCTCCCTCTCTGCCATCCTTCTATCTTCCTCCCGTCTCATATCGTCGAGTCTCCGGTGGGGACCTTTTTCTTGCTGCCTCACCATCTCTCGCTCTTTTCTCTGTTGCTGGGAGAGGGGTGACAGGAAATGGAGAAATGAGCATAGAGGCTATGCCTGCGCAGAGGAATTATCCTGCTTAAGAGCAAATTCTGCTCTGAAAAGAGCTGGAGGAAACAAAACAAGGAAGCAGGAGGAAAGGGCAGAGTACAGAAACAAATACTTCAAATCCTAGTGTGTGCTGCAAACTTAGTGACAGTTTCACACATTTGACAAAAACAGCCTTATTTACTTGTATTTGGGTCACTGAAAAAAACAAGATTTGTTCTTTGAAGTGAGATGAGACACAAAATACCTCAGTTACTGAGCTGTTAGTAGCTTTAATGGTGGACAAAAGGGCAAATCAAGACAGAATAAAAGGTCAAGGTGGATAAATGCTGTGCCACGTTACTGCAGTACAATAAATACTGCTTAAATACTGCACAAAGTTTAGAGCAACTGCAGCTGTACAAGTGCTGTTATGTATGCCACTTTCAAACCCCACGTACTTCCTTAAAGGTTTCAAAGCAGCTGACACTTTGCTGGCAGCCCAACAATTAGCAGAGGTTTGCAGGAACGTCTTTCAAACTCTTCATTCTTTTTGTATACGTAATGTCTGACATAACAGCTCAATAACTACATGTCACCCTGAAATCAAGTTTAAACGTGATGTAGAGAAGACTGGATATACAGGTCATGTATACATCAACACTTTGTCAGCTGCTATAATATTTAACCAGTGTGTGTACTTTTGTACACATCGATCCAGAGATAAAATGATAGAGGATTACATTTGTTTCTGCTTGACCTTTTTAACCTAGAAATGTCAAATCAATATCTGTCAATTCTTAATTATATAGCAGATTGAGTGAAAATTGTTACATAACAGCAGCTAAACTGCATTAGTCAGATTATAACAAATGGCCCGCGGCGCTGGTTTAAGTTTATCCAGGGAAGCAGGTTAGTGTTAGCAGACAGAATGCAGAAATACTTGAGGAAGTGATGCAATCCAATAGATTTTGCATGTCTGAAGGGAAATACTAATGCTAAATCTACAATGCATTTACCAAATCAAATAAAAAAGTGCCTTGTGTAACTTTATATTTGAATAACTGATACCATGTTTTTAGTAACAAACATGTCCTTTACTTTGAATAAAAACTATTTTTCAGCATTTATTCTTCTATTAGCACCACTTTTGTTTAAAATAATACAAAATTTACTCATAAGAGGTTTTCAAATGGTTAGAAAACAATGTTATGTGCCATGTCATGAAGCATTTACAGACTCTACAAATCTAGTATAAATCTTGCCAATTTTGCATGTGATTATTTAAAAAGTTTATTTATTGCTTGGACATTTATTTGTGACTGAACAACAGGTTTGTACTGATCAGTAAAAAGGCAAATAAAGTAGTGATTGAACTTTGTACAACGAACTTGATCATTTTCATAATAAATGTGAAGTTAGTAGCCTGTTAGCTTAGCTTAAACAGATTCAGATCTACACTCAGGGCAGTGACCCCCAAACTGGAGGAGTGGCTAAAGCAGATCCCAGAAAAAACATCAGACATCTCAGTCCAGAAAAGATACTGCGCAGAACCCTCAAGCTCCCAAGCCGTGGTGGGTGAGATGGGAATTTATGTATATATTTATATATATTCTTATGCTGCTAGTAAGTCTCTTTTGTCTAAAATCTGTGTAAAAACCTTTAAATTTGAGCTTGAGCTGACCATTACCTCTTCAAGTCGACGACGTTGTTCCTTTTGCTCCTCGATGCGTTTTTGTCGATCGTGCAAAAGTTGCCTCTTGTGCTCTTCAGGGTCGCGGCGCTGAGCTGCCAGTTGGGCTTGCTGCCTCTTGTGAGCCTCCGAGCGCTCCTTGTTTTCCTGCTGCAGCCGCTGGAAGTCTCGCCTTAAGGTGGACTCACCAGGCACGTTGAGGATCGAACTGACCGTGAAAATAAAAATTACAAAATGGAGATTATTTTCATAAGTTGACACTAAAATGTCAATTTTAATGGTAGGCTGAGGTTATAGCTTGAGCTCAGTGGAAAAGTACCAGAAAAGCTGCCAGTAAGGACATTTTGACCTCCGACCTAACTGGGAACTGTTTTTCTAACACAAGACACATGAGTAGTTATGCAGCCTGTCATAAGATATTATCAGTGAGCAAGCAGGTGAGGGTATTGATCCTTTATTTCCATGATCTGCTCACTAGACTGATCTGCACTCATCAGGACCTTCACCCAAACAGGCCCTACCTATAAAAGGAGCCAGAAAGTCTGTTAGGCAGAGCTGCAGTAACCTTGTGTTAAAGTGTTGTTCTCTTTTGTACAAGGTTAAAGAGCAGGTTCACTGAGAAACCATTTCTTACTTATTTTTGAAAATGATCAGTCACAAGAGTTTAACATGCAGGCTGAACACAAAAATGGTCTTCTACCCCTATTTCCTGTATTAGCTTCAGAAAACCCTGACAGATCTACGTCACACTGTCAGCATTTAGCATTTATGGAATTACCCAGCTTGGCTCACGACGGGGAAGGCCGTTTTTGATTTAGCGTCCAGAAGAGAGCAGAGCACATCGACAAGCAGAAGCTAACCATTAGCATTAGCAACTCCACAACATGGCTGAACTCCTTCAGGCTTGTGTTATTTGCAGAGATAAAACATCAATGTTGCAAAGCAAACGCAATCAGTGGTAGAGTCGTGTTGCTGTTAGCCAATCAGAGGCCATTAGTCTGAATATCAGGAAATAAAACTCCAAATCTTGCCGTTTGCTGCCACCTTCTCTCGCACGCTCTCACTCACTCACCTCACTCACACATTAACACATTAACAACGATCTTACAGCACACATATTGGAGTTCAACAGTCTGACCCCTGTTGCCATGAGCGATTTTATAGTAAGCTGTTCTACATCTCCATCCTGACGGCAAGAGTTGAAACTCAGCTACTATTGGGTGGCTGGGATCGGATATAATAATTTTAGCTTTTTTTAGTGACCTCATCTAGTAAAGGTCACTAACATTATCAAAAGGAATACAGACGCTTTTAGTACATTCTAACAATGCCCTGCAGACAGTTCTTATTCCTGACTGAACGTGACCCGAGCCAAGAGAAGAAAAAGTAAGAACTGACTCAATAAAAAATGAATAAAACACTTTCATCATAACAGGATTTATATCAAAAGTGCAAAGTTGCCAATAAAAGTGCATACGCTGGTGTGATTTCTTAACCAAAGATCAATAAGTACCCCCAGGTATTTATACTTTGGCACCAGCTCAAATGTTTGGTTGCTGATCACTGCTGGAGTGATCAGGATGTTTTTTTTTTTATTAAATCAATGCATATTTCTTTCATGGTTTCCACATTAATGTTTAAAAAGAAGGCTTCACACCATTTAAAAAGTCAGTAACTACCTGGCCATGTTTTGTGTTTTTGCTACTTAATGAAAAAATGATAGAATCATCTGCAAACTGGATCATGTGGTGCCCAGTGAAACGGCTCAGCAGTCACTTGTGTATAAAACAAATAAAAGGACTTTATAGAACTCAGAAAGAAACCATCAGTTCAAATTACCTCGACTCTCTGTCATCTCCACGATTTTCTTCATCCTCATCGCTACCACTGTACTCGTACTCTGTCTCCTCTATAACACGAACCATAAAAAAAAGTAAACAGTTTAACTCAACTTTTATAGCGTATAAAGCTGCTGTCAGTTAAAAAGAGCTGATGTTACACTTTAACTGTTGCTCCATCTCGTTAGCTTACCCTTTTCTCCCCTCTTCTTGCGCGTACGGTCGATGTGGTCCTTGAGCTGAATTCGGACCTGCCGCTCAGTGGGCTGATCTCTGATGAAGGAATGTTTGAGCAGCTGCTCTGTGGACGGGCGGCTGTGATACGTCTTGACCAGACAGCCCTCAATAAAGTCTATGAATTTCTTGGACCTGGGAGGAAGGGGAAGGTTAGAGGATGATAAACTTGATGGGGAGGAAGGAGAGGGCGGGGAGGTATGATAGCTGACAAGAATCCTGTTTTAGAAATGATCAGAAACCCAATTAAGACCTAAAACTTTGGTGTATTAAGCAGAATTAAATGTGCCAGTTTACAAATTATAGATGCATAAATTTCTTTGTTACACAAGTGAAACAAATATCACAATTAATTTGGCTTAGCAGGAAAACTCCATTGATATTAACACAAGTGGCTGCAGTTAACTAGTCAGAGAAGAGAAGACTGTATTAAGATCTGAGAAACTACTGATGAAGTCACTTTCTAAAACTTGTGTTTTGGGTACAATATTACAATTAAATATAATTGAACTAAACTAATGTGATGAATGTTTAAAAGCAATGACCAACAATTGATTTTAGAATTTCTTCATTAACTTGATCATTTAATTGTATGGTTTCTGTTTTCAGAGCTGTTCACTGACTAAATTATCCACATTAGATCAGACATCAAGGGGAGAAGAAACAGTGAAGCCTGAAAGCTGTTAAGATTATAAACTTCTCTGAATGAGTCAATAACAGATGTGGGAAAGGTAAGAGGAGCAAAAACACAGGGTTGGACAAAGAGCGCAGCAAATTAATTTCAGAAATCTCAGCTCTTTGTTTCCATCTTAACCCTCCCGCATTCCTAAAGGGGTCAGATGGACCACAGGTAGGTTGTTTTTTTAGATTTTTCATTACATTTTCTTAGTTTCTTCAGTAATCCAGATGTGGCGAGTCCTCCTGTGAGCATTTCCAGGGTCTTGGTCCAAATTTTGCCCCGTGCAGTCCTGGTGGGGTTCAATGGAAACCGTGTGCACCGTTTCAAGTTTTGCTTGTCTCTCTCCCAGTTTCTTGACTAAACCTGCTGCAGCAAGCCCTCTGTTCAGAGGTTTGGCCTAATGGCCTAATGTAGTGTTTGTTATTTCTTTTTGAAGAGTGAGCACCACTTTACACCTGCCAGGTGACCCAAGGAATAAACCAGGGGTATTAAATTCCAGTCCTGGGGGGCTGGTATCCAGCACGTTTTAGTTTTAACTCCGTTTCAACACACCTGATTTCAATCAGCAGGTAATTAACAGGCTTCTGCAGAGCTTGATGAGCTGCTGCACAGGTGATTCAACCACTGAAACAAGTGTGTTGGAGCAGAGAAACCACTAAAATGTGCTGGATACCGGCCCTCCAGGCCCGGAATTGAATACCCCTAGAATAAACCATCAACTATGCTCAACCATAACCATGTGGTGGCCTCATGGAGGGGGCCATCGGCTGGCACACAGCTGCCAACCACTTAACATTCTCCCTCTCCTGATATTACATCTTACTTTCTTTAACATAGAATGTGCTACTATTAGTTCACCTATTGAATTAATTATAGATTCACTCAGATAAAGACAATAAAGTTTCTCTTACTAAATAGAACTTCTACTAAGAAATCACAGTGTAGCCATAGAAACACTACTTGATCTATATGGTGTGTGTGTGTGGGTGTGGGATGTGCCTGTGCCTGCTCTGTCTTCTCAATCCCCAGTGAGTCGTAGCGGATGGCTGCTCATACTGAGCCAGGATCCTCTGGAGGTTTCTTCCTGTTAAAAGGGAGTTTTCCTTCCCACTGTCGTTACATGCTTGCTTAGTATGAGGATTGTATCAACACACAGTCAGTGTCTTGATGCAATCTGCTGGGTTCCTTATATAGGAAACTTTTTTACTGATTGGCGTAATGAACTGAACTGTATTGGAATGTTTACTTTGTGAAGTGCCTTGAGACGACTCTTGTCGTGATTTGGCGCTATATAAATAAACTGAATTGAATTGAACCATCTCGTCCTGGAGGGCTCACCCAATAGGACAGTGGGAGGGTTAAAAGACATTCAGCTAAATATCCAGCAATTTCTTCCAGAAATCATAATCTCCATTCAGTGCTGCTCTCATCAAATATTTATTTTTTCCTTGCAGTTAAGAGTCTATCGTTGCACTGAAAAAGACAACACTGCTAGAACTACCCCCCCCCCCCCCTCACTGTAAATTACATCATTTGTTGGAAAAATTTCAATTCAAAGCAAATAGATAATTAAATTCTGTAGAGAGGGAGTCTCTAAATGCTCTGTATGATCTTTCGTCCCACTACATGGAAATTCACTCTTGATCATTATGCAGCTCATCTACTGCACAATTCAAAGTATTTGCAATGCAAAAAAGTGAGGAAGACATGAAAAGGTCTTTTAGACTTTCTGAGAAAGACTGCAGGATGGTTGCTCACTTACCATTTTTTGGATTTAAGTTTTGGAGGGGGGTTCCTGGGAATCAGAAACAGGGCTCTCATCGGGTGCATGTCGCACAAGGCTGCAGAAATAAAGAAGATTATGGGAGTTAAATCCTACTGCCAATGCTGAGAGCAAAGGAACAAAAGAAAAAGGCAGAATAGATGTGTTAGACTGCTTCCACTCTGTGTAGTTTGGAAAATAATCCTAAACACTCTTATCATTTCCTTTCTATGCTGAAACAAGGTTACAGCTGTTGTTATCCAATCTTCCCTGGTGCCTCAGGCTTATCGTCAGACTCGGTGTAAGAGCGAGGACTGTGAGTCACTGTGTTCCCAGTGTAGGTAGGTAGCTAAACCGGACCGGTTAGCTCAGAGTTTCACAGTAAATAGGCTTTCATAAACAAAGGCTTTTAGACAACGTGACTCAGACTGCCAAAGGCAAGTGGATTTTTCCCCCTTATCTTTTAAATGGCCGAGTGAAACGTGAAGAAAGACAGTCTAACTGACAACACGATGCACGTCAACAGAACATGCATTCATTTTTAAGAATGGATGGGCTATTGACAATATGCTGGCAGCTCTGATCATTTCCTGTCAGTGTGAAGGATCCACACCAATGTCTCATGTAGAGTATTTATATATACCTGGAGCAGGACAGGGTCTGTTTACTCCGGACTTATCAAACAGCTTTTAAATTATTACTTTTAGAAAACTGAAAATCAGGAGAAAAACTTTAACGTCTGACAAGGCAAACTAAATGTTCACATTTGGTAGCATGTGATTAATGTCTTTATGCATGCTGAATAAAAACAAACAGATATTAAGTATGACCAAAGTTTATTTGCTGTTCAATATCTTTAAAAATGAGCTTAGTCATTTATCTACAGCTGATGAGATGTGGCAGCCATCATGACTTTGGACTGACTCAGTTATAAATAAATATTATTACTTTCTGAGAGTTCTATTTAAAGTGGATCTAGAGTCTCTAAAAAGCATCAGAAATGTTCTTTAGGCTTTCATCTGTCCCAGGAGCCCTGATACAGGCCATTCTAAACCCCCTAAACCAGCCTTGCTGTGAAAAGAGCTGTGAAGCCCCTCCCACTCGGCCAGGACATGAATATGATAATGAGCTGCTTGCTGATTGGTTAGTTTCCCCAGAAGGCCTCAGACACTGGAGACATGCAGGTTTGAGGAGGAAGGGCTCCCCCTTATGACGTGTTAAGGAAGGATTTCTCAAAAGTTTTTCTCTCGTCTTTTTCAACTTTCTAATTTACATAAAAAGTAGGTCACACACGGCTTTGACTTGTTGGCATGCTACTGTTGACTACCCAAGCTGTCTTTATTCAACAACAACAAGGAACATGTTGGTTTACATTCTAGGTCCCCTTTAAATCTGTCCAGTGGTTCATGATATTTCATGTTATCATGCACACACTTAGATGTGACTATGGTAATGTCAAATATTATTAGTTTTTAGGAAACAAATAGGGATTAAAACAGCAATAGTCAAATGTTTTTTTTATAATGAAAAAAGTGACAAAAAATCTAGAAAAGACTATTACATACTATAAACATACTTCAGTGTTTAGATGGGTGAAGTGAGGACACTGCATAATTTATGACTGGACACCAACACCAGCTTGGCCTGAAAAGCCCACTGCAGGTCCTTCACAGCAGCAGGCTGAAGGAGCTCCATGACCTCCATCATCGATGTGAAAAAGGTCTCCAAAATAGTTATAATTATCCAAGTGACTGATAAAAACTTGTTTTGTGATCAAATGATAAAATCAGAGTACACAAACTGAAATACCTTCTAACCACAGAAATATTTTGATATTTTAACCACTCACCAAAACATGTTAAAGCTGTTCAAGAAAGTCTTTTTACAACTGGAAACTGTTTTTTGAGCATCTATAAGGCATATGAAACTTTGTTGCACCCTGGATGTTTACTGGTGAGTGAGGAGTGTTTCTCTGTCTATCTGGCATTCATTCATAGCGCATATTCCCAGTACATCCTGGACCGTGAGTGGTGCTTCAACATTCTTTGTTTTCCTCTCATCCAACAAAGAAATTAGCAGGTGTTCTGCGGTTTGCATTACTGTGGCCAACATTTATACATTGCTGCTGAAATGTCTTGGTACATGCAGATGTAAGGCAGTGTGTCTGAGCTTATGGCGTGTTAAACCAGATTTTCTTAGAGTGAACCGTTTCTCTGCGGCCATTACAACACACTCTTGTGCTGTGCATCAAAAATAAGTGGAAAATTCCTTCAGAGGTGTTCATGGAATGGTGTGTGGACTACAGTTTCATTACTTCCTCATCAATAAATGCAGATAAGAGTTCTGATTCAATTCCAAGCGTGGCACTTGAAAAGGATGCTAAAAATAAACAAAATGCTGTCAAGTGAGGAAGAAAGTAATTAAATGTTCTGATCCTCATCCAAGTGAAGAACCCTCTGCAGAAAATAGATGTGTTATCATTATTTTTTATGTAATAAGATCTTATAATAGCAAATCCAGGAAATTTGCCACAAGGTGTAAAAAATTGATAGCTGTCAATAAAAATAAATCAGCTAAACCAAATAAATAATTACATACTAAAAACCCAGAGCACATAGAACAGCTTCCTTTAGATCAAAGGTCAACAACTCTAGCTCTCAAGGACTAGCCTCCTGCTAAGTTTAGCTGTTTCCTTGCTACAAGACACCAGGTTTAAATAAATGAATAATTAACAGGCTTGTGCCGAGGTCAGCATAAGGAGGTAATTAAATCATTTGATTGTGATGTGTTAGAGCAGGAAACATGGAAAAACTTGTAGGGTGGTAGCCCTTGAAAACTGGAGATGGTGACTCTGGCTTTAGTTGAAGTTAAGATCATCCTGTGGTGACAGCATGGTGTGGACCTGAATTATTTAAAATAGAGCAGAACCCTGGTAAATTAGGGTTTACTTCACCTCAGAATTATCCCAAAACAGCTAAGCTGACTGGATGAATGGAGCTTTGCAGAGCAACCCAAGAGGAATCACAAAATATTTATGACATTCCTAAAAGCTGTTTGAGGTCAACTGAAAACCTCTGCAGTGGCAGAACTGATAGTCAATCTCAACACGATGAATTCACCAGCCGCAATTAAAAACACAAAGGCAGATGCAATATTTGCAAAAAACATCAAAAAAACATCTAAATGATGAATTTACTACTTGTTATAACATCTTAGCCCCTTAGAAATGGGGCATGTGTATAAAGTTGTCTAAATAAATACAGTTGTGTTAAGCTTCCTAAATGAATGTGAATAAGTACATTTTAATTCTATTTCAATAGCTTTACTTCAAATTTACTGTGGTGTGGAGGTCAAGAATGATATAAAACGAACTGAAACTAGAGAGTGGAGTAAACGGATACACTGTGAAAATGTTCATGTTGAAAGACGTTCTCCCTATCACAGTTTATCTCATTAAACAGGAAATCATAAGAGTTTTTTTCCTCAGAATGTACCAATTCTATTTTTAATGCGTGAAAACTGTCAGATTCAGAATTTCACAGCAGTCTTCCATAAAATGTGTTTGACTTCCAGAGTAGCTGTGATGTTCCAAAACAAAATGTGAATCACAAGTAAATCCCTAAATGAGATTTCATGTGAAAACTTTCAAACCGTGCACAAGCAGCCATTAGCTCACCAACACACAATAAGCAGCCGGGTTTTCACCCAGACACTCCATAACAAACGTTTACAAACAGGTCATCAGATTTTCAATGATTCTTAGGGATTGCAGCAGATCTCCAGACAGGTCTCCTCACGAACCAAAGAGAAATCTGTGCAATCAGCCAACCGCCAGCTCACAACTCCACTATCCTAATTAAAGTGACTCAGCTGTCCATCTGAAGACACAGACAACAAGACTGAACAAGACAACCTCTTTCATTGAGTCTTTTTGAGATGGCAGGATGTCATCCATTTCCGAATGGACAGGAGGTTACAGCAAACAGGTAGAAAGAACAGGCAGGCAAAGGGAAGTGTACTTACGAGGAGCTCCTTCTGCCATCTCAATGGCTGTTATCCCCAAAGACCAAATATCACTCTGTCAAATAAACACAATTCAGCAACAGTTTTAGTATTTTATCCCTGCAACAGAATGCACTCACTGGCACACAAAAACACTACATGGTGCAGTTACCCTGAAATCATAGGTAGAGTCCGGGTTCTCGTCACAGGCAATGACCTCAGGCGCCATCCAGTAAGGGGTGCCAATGAAGGTGTTCCTGCGTCCAACGGTCCTGTCCAACTGGGCACTCACCCCAAAATCCACTGTGGAAAAGAAAAAATGAGAAATAAGTGAGAGGATTGCATAAACCAGACCAATTTTAGCTAAACAAACATTCAGTATATTGATGATTTAACGTACCAAGCTTGACCTCTGCATTCTCCGTTAGCAGCACGTTCTGCCCTTTGATGTCTCGATGGATAACTTTATGGGCGTGAAGGTGAGAAAGGCCCTGCACACAGACACAGAAGTCAACTCTGAACAGGGAGAAGTGAATGCAGCTACATAATTGATTTGACACGTGCAACTAGGATTGCTCACCCTTAAAATCTCCCTGCAGATGTAAGCAATCCAGTCCTCCTTCAGAGAGCTGCCTTTAGTGTTCTTCACCAGGTCGGTCACTGATCCTGCTCCACAGAACTCCATCACCAGCTGTGCACAGACAATACAGAAGCTTGGAGATTAATGAAGAAGACTGCAGTGAAGCTGCTAAATCAGATGCAAACATGGACAGACCCAAAGCTGGTCATCGTGTCCTGGTGGACTCTTCTTCACAAAGGCACCATAGTACGTGGCTATGTTGCGGTGGTGGCTGTATTTTTTCAGCATGTTGATCTCTGCTTTGATCTCCTCTTCTTCCTCCTCTGTAACATCCATCACTTTGATGGCAGCCAGTTGGCCTGTCTTCACGTGACGGCCCTGAAAAAAATAATAAAACAAATTGGAACATGGTGACAGTATTTGCTATGAAGTAGGGCTGGACACTAATTCAATAACGATATGTATCTATTGATAGAAAAAAACTTGGTCAATAAAACCTTTAATAAAAGTTTCCTTGCTTTTTTCATTATAGCCTATCAGACAGCTTAATACCAGAGTCATTACTTACTCCCTACCAATCAAAAAACACATGCTCCGTCACCAAGCCCTCCCCTCTCAAACCAAAACAGAGCGCATGTGATTTAAACAAGATGTCGCATCAAGTAGAGGAGGAGCAAATTTTCCCAAAAAGAGGTTACAGTAGGTCACCAGCATGGCAATATTATGATTTTTACAAGTCTAATTAAAAACAAACAATGGTTGTTTGCAAAGCTGGCCATTTACCATAAAATGGCAAGGGTTGCACTTAAAATACATTTTATACATTTTTTATAGTTACTAATAATAACTGATATTGGTCAATAGGATTTTATTTTTTTTTATTTATATGCTTTTTTCCCCCCTATATCGTCCAGCCCTACTATGTACCTTGTTTCAAAGTATCAAGTATGGCTAATTTCTAATCACATCCTTTTTTGTTTTTCCAACATTTTATTATTCTGAAGGTTCTTTAAAACCATTTATTTAGTCACCACTTCACATCTCATCATCCAGACAGCTGAAAAACCTACTGACAGCAACAGACTAAAGCTTGTATAATCAGAGGGTTTATTACATAGAACATTTAACAAAGAACAGGCACTAAAGAAGGTTTTGTGCACAAGTTTCAGCTTCTGAAGAAGAGCCGGGCTGATTACAGCAACACAAAGATCAGACTTCCTATGGATCATGTAGGATTAATGGCTCACCTTGTACACCTGCCCATATGTGCCATTACCAACAACCTCGACCAGCTCGAAGATTCCTGCTGGGTCCTAAGAAAGAAAGAGATTCAATTATTTTACAACAAATAACCCCTAAAGCACACACCATTTGCATTTTTTACACAAGTAAAATTAAAATAAAACAATTGATACCAAACACAAATCACACTGTTTACTTTACATTTTCTGTTTATCTTTGCTTTGTTTTCATCCAAATCCTCCACACGTACACTTCAATGTCAAGGTTGTGCGTCGAGTTGTTGAGTACACATTTCGTCAGTTGAGTCTCCCTCAGATAATAAAATGCTACCCTGTTCTTCTCAGTTCTGCAATCTGGCTACAGTTGTATCGCCAGGTAATTAAAACAGATCTAAAAACAAATATCGTTAAGGACTGTGATAATAATAATAAAGTGAGCGTTACACCAGATTTGAAGAAATCCCTAAAACGAGTGGATTACTTGTTTAATCAATACATTTGCAGTGGTCTCGAGTAGGAATGAATGCCTTGAAGGCAGACCTCAGGCCACTAAAAAGCCCACAAACCCCTGGCTCAGCAGGGCCATGTCACACATCACAGGAGAGCTCGGCACGGCAGGATTTGGATTATTTCCTGATATTAGGACATCTTGCCCCGGATGGGATAACAGCAACGCGACTCTACCACTGACTTGCAATGTTGTTTTACCTCCACAAATAACACAAGGCTGGAGGACATCTGCCATGAGGTAAAGTTGCTAACGGTTAGCTTAAACTGGCCAAGACTTCCGCTGCTGATTACCGGACTTTAAAACAACAACAGCCTTCACCGTCATTAGTAAAGATCGATGAGTCCATGAATGTTAAGTGACAGTGTGACATAGATCTGTCAGGATTTTCAAATCCTAGAGTTTCACCGTCTATTTTCTATGAGAAGCTAATGCAGGAGATAGGTGTAGATTATTTTCATGTTCAGCCTGCATGAAAAACTCAAGAGTGACTGATTATAATCAGAAAAATATATATATATATATTTTTCAGTCAACCACACCTTTAAACTCTTTCCCCAATGTCAAAACATTTTTGAGCAAAACATCTATGCAAAGCAAGCGATAACCCAGATGTTTCCACATTGTACATTAAAGCAATCTCAACTCAAAACTTCATTTATTAACTTAATCTTCCTACCAACCCACATAACCTGACATTAAAAAGCAGCTGTATGAATGATTGTACTGTAAAGCGCATTGGAGACCCTGACACACATGCACTCTGTATCTATATCTAGATCGATCAATCGATCGATATCTCGATCTATCCAGAAAGATCGATCAATCATCTGATATATCCATTTATATCTATATAGATATAGATATATATCTATTAGGGATGTTCCGATCACATTTTTTTGCTCCCGATCCGAGTCATTTGATTTGGTATCTGCCGATACCGAGTCCCAATCCGATACTACAGCAAAGCATTAAAAAATAAATGAAGGGTTTTCCTTTAATTTTTTTTATTATTTAGGTATGTCTTTTTTTCTGTATTTATGTCATTTCCTTAGTTTATCTGCCAAAAACATCACTTGTTTAGGAAGTACATTAATATAAAAACGTGTTAATATTATGAATAACTTTAAAAGTAGCTGAGATGCTCATATTTTAAATTGTTTATGTTCTCATTATGCGGCTGTGGAGTGATGCGCGTTTCCATGACCAGGAGGCACGTGTGTTAACAAAACGTTGTTTTCATGTTGTTTGCTGGTTGAAATCACGCAAAATTTTCACGCGCAAAGTATGTGTTGTTGACGCGTTGATTGCTCGTTAAAAACTTGTACTTTTCGTGTGAGAGTCGCACGTAATGTTGCGCGTTTGTGGCACACTTTGGGTTCCATAGCCACGGTGCCACAGCAGGCTTTCCCCGCAGCACCACGAAGCTACCAGCGTGTTCAGCTCAGGTGCTGCAGAATGAGAAACGCCGACGTTTTGTTGTCGGCAATTTCTCTGCTTATTAACGTAATTTTTTACTGTTGGCTGGCTCCGTGTTTTTGTTAGAGATGCCGCTATGAACTGGGACTTAACCCAGACCGATGGTTTGCTGTGGTGACGCCTGAAGGGAAAAAACCCGAAGGAGAAAGTATTTTGTTTTGAAGGCTGCTATCATGCAGCTATCTTTTCCAGCATGTTGAATGCCCAGTATGAACACATTACAAGTGGCTGTTATACTGCCTTTGCTGTCCGGTTTAAAATACCACCAACATACAAATATTTTAGCTCTCCTGTGGAGACAAGTTAGCTCTGCGTTAGCCTGCTAGCTAACAGCTGTATGGTGTCTGAATCCCCACCTGCCGTACATTGTGTGATGTAATGCTGTTGTTTTTGGCCAAGAAAAAAATAATATCGATATGGAGGAACATGTTAAGATATCAGAATGAATTTAAAATGTTGTTTTATAAGGTTAAATCCGATCTTTGAAAGTCACATGATCGGGCCCGATTTCCGATCATGTGATCGGCTCGGAGCATCCCTAATATCTATATATAAAATTATTGATTTTCAATCAAATACACAAGTATGGATTCTGACTAGACCTTCAGCCTTCCTCTTGATTTGTTCAGTTTGTTTCAATGCAGTGAGCACACATTTCACCGACACTAATAATGAGTAGGTTGCTCTGACTAAATTATGCAACCCCCCTCTCCGTCTACAGAGATGAGGAAAAATGACAAGCAGTTCCACGTTCATGTAATTTCAATATGGCTTTAAGAAGGTGTGTGGGTGGCGAGACTGCTGCCTTGGGTTTAGAATGTACACCATGACCTATCCTGCTTTCATCTATTTCCAGTCATCTATGTTCAGCCTTCAAAATAAAGATTTTCTTTCAGAACAAGGAATACAAGAAAAATATTTCTGTTTAGAAAAACTCTGCCAGGAGTTGATCAGACAGTTGATGTAAATGCAGATAGCTGATGACATAAACATAATGGACAGATGTATAAGCAGGTTATGTATAAGGACACAAAAGAGGAGCAACAGTGATGTAAAACAGGAAGCAAGAGAATGATGGTATGGAAGGGAATAATGTAATGATTGAGTGGGTGGTGAAGCAGAGGCGGTAGCTTCACCCACATCCAGCACAGAGAGTGGGATGAGAAGAATGAGCTGAAACAAGGGGAAGGGTACAGTTATAGTCAAGGAGTAGCGTCTACAATGTACAGTCTGACAAACAAGGTCCAATTATCACAAAAAAGGCAAGAAAATAACGTCCTACAGGAGAAGAAATCTGCAGTTACCCCGCTCATAACACTGCACACGTAAGATATGTCAACTTAATACGAAATAATGCAACAAACAATACAGTTAACCAACACAAATATTAAGCTTTGATGTTCAAAAAGCAACATGAGCTCATAAGACACTTGTTAGCATCCAAGGGGAAGTTGATACCACATTTCCTGCAAGGGCGCTAACTCTGCTGACACGGGAAGTCTTTCAGGAAAAGGAAAAGAAGATAGGCTGTGTGGTTAAAAAGCTGCAGCTATCAACAAAAAACACAACCCAAACAGATGAATATCAAAAAGTCATTTCTTCATTTTGTAGAGAAGTGTTTTAAAATTTGAGGGTCTTTGGAAACGATGACCCAAATTTAGCATCCACTACTTCAAGCATATTACGGCTTAATAAAACCTTTATTAATTTTACAGCTACCCACTTTTTGCAAGGACTTTTCAGGCAAACATAGCAGCACTCTTGAGTTAATCAAAACAAAAATCACAAGACTACATTCCTCATGGGTTTCATTTCCAGAGGGCTGGTTTTATTTGCTGATCAGCATCAAATGTTGTTTTTATACTCAAAAAATGTTGCGCAAATCAGAAAATAAGACATAAAAAACTAATTTCTAGCAACTAGCACAAGCGTGTTATTTGGATTTTGTCTCATTTCTAATATCTACAAATTCCAGCAGAAATAAATGCCAATCTCCAGAAGACTTCGATTTTGTAGTGCTACTGGCATTTGAATCAAGTGTTTTGGTCCAAATTATTTGTTGATATCTGTGTGCAGTAGTTTGTTATGCAACGCTAGAGCCCTTCAGCATTTTGCTGCAACATTTTCTCAAAGATGCAATAATTAAGCCACTGAGACGATCTCGTCTCCTCCCAGAAGAACTTTAAAAATGTTTCTTCTGAGCGTCAAAGGCATTTTATCGATGCAGACATGAAAGGAATAGACATGTATGCATGCACATGCCAGCACGCAGGTGCGTGCGCACACACACACACACACACATCTTTCAGCACAGACATGCCAATGATTTCACTACTTTACAGGTGATGGTAACAGTCTATATGATGGGAAGCATCAACAAAACGACATGACAAACATGGCTGAAATGGTAAAAGCTGCTTCTGATCATTTTGCATGAAGAGTTAATTATTTTAAATGTTTTTGCAAAACTTTAAAAAAGGAACAACTTTTATTTGGAGAATTAAAGTGAAAACTTTTGATCAAACTCTACACGGCACATTTAAGTGGTCAATTTCCAAAATCACAAGAACACTTTCACACTTGTATTTTGTGGGTGCTGGCCAAGAAGACTTAGATGAAAAAAAGAAACCTTACAATAGAAGCAAATGGGACTGATGGTGTTCAAAATGAAACAGCACAAACACCAGAGACGGGCTTATCTGGTCAGACAGCAAAATGGCTGACAAAATACACCAAACAGAAGTAGTGGGACTCAGTGGAAAACACAAAACAATAAACAAAATCTAATTAAACCTGAGCAAATCATTAATCTGGATGATTTGTGTACTTACCTCCCTAATCTACAGGACACAGCAGTATGGTATGGTGTGTACATTTGCATTTAAAGCAGCTATCCGGAGTTTTCTCATTTCAAGAATTATGTATGATTTTCCAGAAATCCGTAAAAGTGATTGTCTTATCATGTAGTGTAATATAATGTAAGCAATACGTCTTTTCTTTTTTTTGCTAAGCCCGCCCCCTTCCCCATAGAGCTCTGTGCAATAAGAAACTGAGCGCCTGTCAGAACTAACCAACAGTGTAAGGCCCAATCCCAACACTCGCACTTGCACCCTTCAATTGCCCGTTCCCGGCCAGGGGTGCGAGTGCGTAGGGTGTCCTGGATCTCAAGTGCGAAAGTTGACCACACCCATTTTGCATCCTTAATCTGCACTTCGCCCAAGTCCGCATCGATGCGGACTTCGGGCAAGAGTATTACCCACAATCCATTACTACGTGGAAAGTTTGAGAAGAAGGCGGAGCAATGGCTCAAGTGCCTTTTCTGAAAACATGTATTTTCAAGTGAAAGAAGTTCATTTTACAACGATTAATGATATTTATTCATGTATTTATTCATGCTCTGAATGGTTTAGACTAAGAAATAAATGTGAACAGCAATTAATTAAAATTTAGTCAAATAATTGTTTGTTTGAAAGCTGTTTTTTAAAAAAGCACAAATAGCGAACAGCATCCCAGCATGTGTCGCGGTCGATGACACACTGCTCACTGTCCCAATTCGGCAATTATTTGCATACTTGTGTACTACACACTCGAAGCCTTACTGCGCACTTCCTCTAAGCACACTTTAAAGAAGGGTGTAGGGCGCAGTGTGAGTATTGAAATTGGGCCTTAGTCTACCGCTTACGTGCTTCAGCGTTAAGGACGCACCTCGGCTGATGCACAGTTCATGAACTTTTCACGGACAAGTAAGTCTTTAAAATATAAATATACAAAAACACAACATGACATGAGAATAATAATTGTAAAACAACGCGTTTTAGCTCCGTTTGTTGGCTACAGAAGCACATTCATAAACAAGAAACGTGCAGTCGCCATCTTAAATAACCGAATCGAACGACTCTTGGTGTGATACGCCTGTCAGCCACTAGATGGTGCCATCAGATAAAAGAAATAAATAATATACTCATTTGCTTTTCAGCCAATTGCACATGTTAGTCTTAATTTGATCATATTTTAGTTAATTTGTAATTTCTTAAGTTCTGGTGATGCCTATTTTTTCATATAAATATGTAATATTTATACATAGGAAAGGTTAATTTAAACTCATTAAATTGATTTACAAACTAAATGTTTTAAAAGTCGATTATTTAACTGAATTTGCATTAAGTTTTAACACTTGGATAGGTTTTGTTTTCACATTGTTCCTTTCCGGCCTGCAGCAGAAAAACTAGTAGGAAAAGCCAGGTAGATTTTTCAGAATTAACACCAGTTCAAGAATTATTTTGACTGAAAATCTCAGGTTAATAAAAAAAAAAACACACACAACTAAATTTAAGAGCCAGTAAACCTGTCATCGTGACGGGTTGCAAATTGTAGTTCAACCTGACCTACTAAATACAACATTTACTGTTGATGTGATTAAAAAGAGAGATTACCTCCCAGCAATCACACTGACATGACAGCGCATCTTAGACCGGAAAAGTCAAAAATGTCATCAGAAAAAATGTGCCAGGGCCGTTTGGTTCTTCAGATAAAGAAATCAGAAGACATTTTCTGCAGATCTCTGTGATTTTAAACCGCACAGCTGCCTACAGCACAGGGACCAGGGGGTGTTTATTTCACCTCAACTTTGTTGCGTGGGCTGCAACTAGGTTGTGCTTGTGTCAGAGGAAAACTCAGATGACATAACATCTAAAAGAGTCTGTCTGCGGTGATTTTACAAATTGCTGCACATTTATCTCGCAGTAATAATGATAATACTCACCCTCAGAGCTGCGAGGTCTATGTCGTCCAGGCTTCGTGTGGGGGCGTTTTCAGACATAGCTGACAAAACTTATGACGTTAGCCAACAAGTAAGCCACTTATTCAACAAGGAGAACTTTAGGGAGAAAATCCGTGGCTAATCACGAGGTTATAGCGGCCGAATCTACAGAGATCATTAAGTGAACCAGCTTTTAAATGAACTGTTGCGGAACAATTACATTAGCACATCCATCTCAAGGAAAGAGTCAGACGCACCCAGCTGGCTAGCTCACATCAACTGGCCGAGACCCGGGGTGTTATGCGCAGGAGTTTTACAGAAAAATCCGCTGCTAAATCCGAGCAAAAATAAATAGAAATTAAAGTTTTTAAAATATTTGTTAGCGTGCCAGCTGGTTGGCCATGAGTGCTAATCTAACAGCTGGCAGAATGCACCTCCACTGTTGTTGAACACCTTGCTGCGTTGATTTTGACAAGACGTCGCGTGTCTGCTGCTGAACAACATCCCAGCTAATGTTAAATTTAATACACAAATGCATGCAGAGAGAGAAAAACACTACCAGATAATGTCCCGCTGGAACATTAACTGTGCTGACAGAGTATGAAACATTTACGCCATTGAAACGCAGTGGTTGTTTTTAAGAAGAACGCAACGTCTGATGTGATGGCGTCCGGGTCCGTCCGCACCAGAACCGATCGTCAGGCTGTCATGCCTTACATGGATGTGCCGCCGCAGTTACTCAAGAGCGGATATTTTATAGTAAATGCCTCGTTTGAAATGCAGTTCCCTTTTGCTCAAAGTTGTTATCGCGACTTAAATATCTTCCAGTTTTTCACCCGAGCCCAAAGTAATCGGAACAACCCTACTCAGGTGAGCACGTTCACGGTCCTCGCGCTAACGCTGCTAAGCTAGCAAGCTAAACTGTATTTTCCAAAAAGAAAAGAAAAACTTTCCCTCTCAATCCATTTGCGGTGTTGACAGTCGCGCCTAGCTCTGCCAACCTTCCGGGGAAAACACAGACGGACACTAAAATGTTCACGCCAGCCACCATGAACTCATAGGCTAGATAAATCAGCTCGTTTAAAGTTAACCGTTGCTGTCGTTCTCCGGTGTCCGCACTGTTAAAAAAACTGTAGTCCAGTGGTGAAATATATGGTGCAGTTTCTACCTGCCGATAAGAGCGAAACTTGTTATTTCGCCATGTTTTGCCTCCTGTCCTCCCTCCCACCAGCCTTCATGTAGTCCTGTGGGTTTGTGCTGACGATTGGCTGCACACAAACACTCCTCAAGTGTTTTGTGCTCTTCAAGGGATACGGCGCCTCAGCAGGGACAAATTATCTCAGAACAGATTTACTGTGGGCCTCAGCCGCTGCAGCTGTCAGTTCTGCTATGTTAAATGTCTAAAAACATAAAGTCTTCTACTGAAGTTATATCACTCCAAATGCTGCCAAATAACTCCAACAGCACATCTGAGTATCCTCGGTTCACCTTTTCTCTAATCTCGAGTTTTCTCAAGAGCTCATAACTGCTGTAGCTATTTTTCCATTACAGCATGCCCACTTTGTTTTCAACAGATCATAAGGCTTTTTAATAATGCATGATTAAATTCTAAAGCTGTCCACCACGATTCCAAAAGAACTATTTGAAGGAGAATAATAACTGAGGTTGCATTGCAAAACCTCAAATAAATACTCTTTGTGACGTAAAGCTGAAGGGAGGGTTTCTCAAATGGGTTTCTGTTGAAATGTTGTAAATAGTTAAAGGTTGAATATGGAACAATTTAATAATCCTTCTCAGAAGAGGAGCGACCATAAAAGATCTAAAACCAGAGTGAGTTTAGGTCGTCACTGGACATGGTGCTGGCTGCTCACTTCACGTATCGGCAGCAAACCTGGCATCCTGACGGCTGGAAACCTTGTTCTATTGTTGAAACCATAGATATCATTTATATCACTAGATGCCTTACACGCGCTGTTTGTTGATTGGACGAACGTCCTTATGGCGGCCATCTTACCTCGGACAGCTGCCCCCTTTCGTAACATTGGTGTCAATGGTGCATGTACTATTTAAATAACTCTAACTTGCTCAATTTTCAACCAAATTTCAAACGGTTTGATTTGTTATAAACGCCAGAGATGTGGCTCTAAAATATGACTGATTTGGCCCATTAATTTAAAAATGTGAAAGTATGTTCTATCAAGCCTATGTGTCATAAGGTTTGTAATAAGGCAACCCGCTTGAAAATCCGTTAATATTTCATCGAGTTATGAGTGTTTTTGTTTAAGTTGTTCAATCACCTTCCATCTGCTACCATTGAGAACGGAACATAAGCTGTTCGAGGTAAGATGGCCGCTGTGTAGGGATGCTGTCGACTCCCAGTTAAGGCATCTAGTGATATATATATCTGTGGTTGAAACTACAACCTCCACACACTAGATGTCGCTTTGGTGTTCCATATTCCGCCTTTGATATCTCTCTTGGAGTTTGGAGAAACAGAAATGAGTTCTGACCAGATTGATGAGCCATTGACTTGTCACTGCAGAGCCAGTAACAAAAATATTTAATTTGTCATCTCAACTTAAATTGAAACATTTTTAGTGTGGTTTACGTGAACACCATTTTTAAAACATATAGATTTAATTTATTTTTATTTTTATATGATTATTGAGCAAGGAAACTGGCACTTGTGATGCTGCAGACAGATAAAATTGTGTTTGCATGAACTTATGTTTTAACTCACCTTAGTGTGACCAGATGTTAGCTCGTTGATCCTGTCAGAAGAAAATCTATTTCTCCAAACTGAGGCCATTCAAAAGAGCCATCAACATCAGGTAAGATAAGATATCATGTCTGCCAAGTCATTTGAAGGTTTCTGATTGTATTAATCAGTGTTGATTTTAACAGTGCTCTTTTGTCCATATTTCAAAAACTACTGGACAACAAAATATAACTGTGCTTATGGTTAAAAACACGTTTTTATTGTCAGTTGTGTGAGTTTTTTATAAACAAAATAGTGACAGTTTTAGATCTTATATAAAATGCAGTTTTAGTTCAAATGATTAGAGGCTACAATAAATAATTTCTACTTAACATTAGAGCTGATTTAAAGTTCAGTTCCATGAAAAAAAATGAATTAAGAAAAACACAAGTTAATGCATAGGTTATTCATAAAAATCTCTGAATGTTTGAAAACTCTCTTACTCCTGAGTTAGTGGTCCAAACAGTGTTAAATAATTAATCTACAGATGTGCAAACAAAATATTTTTACACGATAACTGTTAACACTAATACACAGTAGAGATTATTGATCTAGTAGAACATGTAAAAAATGTAGTGGTGCTGACTATCAGTCCAAAAATAAGAATGTTCATAATAAAGGCAAAAAATATAAAAGTCATTTCTGCACATCTAGCATAAAAATACATTTTTCAAACATTAATTTTCTGCTACATGAAAAATGGTAGAAAATATCCAGCTTCTGTGAGTGTGTGTGACTGATTATGTAGTAAGGAGTGACTATTATTGAAGAAAAGTGTCCAAACAGATGGTTTTACTGGCTCATCTGGTGCTATATGTAGAGTCAGTGCACATGTGCAGCTCATGTCAGTAGTTGTTGACCTGCAGGAATCTATCAAAATATTACATAACAGTCTGTGCAATTTCACTTGCTTCTGAAAACTGCAGGTTCAACAAGCTAACTTATTTTTGGATATAAACTTATTTAAGACAACACTGTGAACCTCAGTGAGTCATTCTGGGAGACTCAGGCATCAAAACTTTTGTATACATGTATATAAAAAAATCAGTTTTTCATTGGAGTGTAAAATCCGAGATTACAGAAGCATCCTCACCTACGTGACCCATTCTGAGGCCCAATCATCCTCAGAAAGCAGCATCTCTGTAATGATGTAACTTTTGAGTAAACAACATTTCAGAAGGGGGAAGACTGCCTTTCTAATACATCAATGCAAAAATGTAACCAAAACAAGATGTTTGCTAACATTTCAAAAGTGGAACGTACACAAAAAGTGATAAGCAAACGTAAAAAGTGCTTTTGATTATGAAAATATAACCCGACTGTGTCCAAAGCTGGCAGTCTCAGCAGTCAGCGGGAGCTCCGTCAGACACATTCGATCACGTCTCAGTTGGACCTCAACAAATGCCTCGTGCCTGTGAGCAAATATAACATAAGGTAGACACACAACACACTTCCATGGCACCTAGACACGACATGGAAATAGCTGCTCAATGCAACAGTCAGTGGGAATGTTCTGTACTTGACTGCTGACAACGTGGTAAAATTATCATCCACTTGGTTGTCATGGTGACAGAGGAAAATGCAAAAATTAACAGTAAATCAACCTAGCACCCTTTAATCATCTTGTCTCCGCTTTTCTTTTCCCACTCACATTTCTTCTTTACATAAAAAAAACAGAATTTTACAAAATATGATAATTCCTCGTATCCGATTACTCTCTAGATTCAGGAGAAGCCGTTCAGATTTGGTAAGCCATCCTTCGAATCAGCGCGCTGCTTTCCTGCCCTACTGAGTCTTTATTTCAGCTACAATCCAGTCATCTCTTTATAACCGTCACCATAACAACCACAAATGTTCTGACAGGTTTTCTGGCGCTGCAGTAAGAGGTGAAGCCTCGGAGGGAGACAGAGAGAGCGTGAGCAAGAGAAATAGACAGAGCCACCCACCCAACCAAAAATCCTGCACCAATAAATGCACACTGTGTTCCCAGATCATGGGTGATGCTTGATTTCCTCTCCTGACTCATACATGCATTTAGGTAGGCCTTATATTAGAATCGGCCCTGCAGAGGTTGGGATGATATAAACTCACCAGCATCTATACATTCACCTATTGTCTAAACAGATTATCGATCAACCTTTACTTATTTTATCAGGATTTAAGTGATTCTGTCCAGATTAAATGTTCGATTGTCTTAAGGCTTTGCCTTCAGCATGCTGGGTGTTAGGTTGACACGTAGAGGTTAACTCTGGGCAGAACTGTGATTACGTCCACAGCTCTGAGGGAGCCAAGCCTTCTTTAGTGTTCATTGGAGGCTGCAGGTTTTCCTCACACAAGAACTTCAAGGGGAAATGAACCAGCAGCCCTCGAACCCCCTTCAGCTCCTCTACTGCCTGCTCTGGGTCTGTGTTGCAGAGGCGTTCCTGGCAGGAGTAGTCCTTCAGCTGCAGCATGCTGTGGACACTGTTGCACGGGAGGCATCTGAAGACCTGCAGCATGAGCACAACCACAAAACAGTAGAGACAAAAGAAGGAAAGACAAGTGAGGAACGATGATGATGATGATGAGCATTAACCCCTACTTCACATCAGTGGCGCGGAACGGCAGCGAAACATCGCTGCTTCAAATAGAATCCATTATAGTTTGTGGGGGTGATTCAAACCAGCCGTGACGCGGACATTTTCAGGCGTGACCCAGAAGCGGCACGCCGCGCCGCTAAAGATGGGATCAGCCCGGGTTCTATTTTTGCCGCGAGCCTATTTAGGGACACGTCAATTTCTGCAGTTAACATAGGGCTAGACAGGAAATCACACACAGTTTCAATGTAAAACATTTGGTAATTTTCAAAATAAAAGTCTATTGCAGCTATACGATTTTATATCTGTGTAGATTACATCTATACATGTGACCTCATGGCTTATTTACTCACTGCATTGTTCGAAAAGTGCAACAATGTGTTTTTCATGGTTTAATTCTGCCAGTGGAGAGGAACAACATTATAAATGTCATCAAACAGCAATATCAAACGTGATTTCCTTCTTTTTGGTTTAATGGCAGATGGCATAAACAGAACGTGACGTTTGAAGTCTCGAGGGATCTTGTGATCTCGTGAGTCCAGCGAGGAGCATGGCGGAGAAGATGCTTTGCGGCTGAGATTCTCCTGGTGTTTGCTGGCAGGCAACGAAACTTGCAAGCGAACCGTTCCGCGACGCTGATGTTTCTAGTGTGAAGTAGGGGTAAAGCTTGTGTTATGCTTGATGCATGTACATTCCACGCGGAATCAGGCCAAGACGACTTTTGCAGCATTTATACCTTCTGCGGCTCGTCCCCGCTGTGAGCCAATATACTCCCAGACTGTAGGGGGCGGCATAGGGCTCTACGGCATGCATACAACACACAACAGACACGCCATGTTTATCCACGTAGTTAGAAAATTTCCTAGGTGTGCAGTGTGGAAAATTTGGGCTGTGCGGAGGGGTGTGATTGCAGAAATTACGTAATTTGGCCGCGTGGAGCCGTGCGGGCCTCACTGATGCGTCAAGCATAAACCAAGCTTAAGAAGTTTGCTTTTGTTTCTACCTTGTCGTAAATGGTGGTGTTCATTTTAGCAGTTTCATTCCAGACCAAGAAGAAGAAATCGTCACTGATGGGATCATCTATGTTGATGTTGGGGTCTGAAGATGCTCCAACAAGAAGACTGCAGAGGAAAAAAACAAACACAAGTAAAGAACACTGCATTCAAACAATAGAACACTTCTATCAACACATAATTTCATATTCTGCATTTATTCATCCATCAAGAAACTAAATTGTTGTAATTTTCTGTGACTTCATCAGAATGTTACTTGAGGAGTAACGTGTTAAACCCGACCTGAAGCACTCTTTACGTAGAGCGAGTGTGAGCGGTCCTGCTTCGTATTCCTGTCCTCCCATGACGGACGGGACTCTCTCTTCATCCTCCACAAACACGGCCAGCTCACTATCTCTGTCGCCCAACATGCTACGATCGTTGATGTTGGCTGATCCTGGAACAGCACAGGAAAGTGAATCAAGGCCGTTTTAAAAGTAGCTGAGCCCTCTCATCCTGGTCATGCACTGTTTAGGACTGGTCCGAATGGACCAGAACCTCACGGCACAAAAACAGCTTCTTCCCCACTGCTGTAGAACTCATGAACACCAAATAACCATTACAACCATACCGATCTGCACACTTTATGTTCTTAAGTTTATTGTTCATAATCTTTTTTGATGCATCCTATTTTTCACTTGCTTCACTTGTATGTTTGCACCATTCCACCAAAGCAAAGCCCCAGTAATGTGAGACTCTCACTTACTTGGCAATAAAACACGATTCTGATTCTGAGCTGCTTTATCCTGGATGTCAGTGACGACTCCTTAAATGAGCTTGCAGTCAGTGACTCACCGATGATGTAGCAGCGATCATCAGCTATCAGAGTCTTGCTGTGAACGTAGATCAGCTCTGTGACGAGTGACTCGCGGAGCTGGGAGTGTTTTCGGAGTCCGCAGAAAGAGATGTACTCCGTCCACCGGTCCTCGACTGAGGGACAGATCAGAATGAAAGTATTCTCCGTGGATGGTAAATTTGTGGGAAAACATGAACAAAGAAATGAAATAAAGGCACACCTGTAGCAGTAGCTTCGTCTAATGGCCAATATTATAAAAAAGATTTCTGAATTAAGGCAAAGCCAAAAACTCACCCTCACTGAGCTTAGACAAGATGGAGTTCTGTCCGCGGCACATCGTACTTGTGCAAAGAAAATATTACAGTTAGGCAATTTACACCAGCTGGAGCAACAACATAACGATAAACCACAACTTCCTAAATTATTAAAAAAACTGCATGACCAAATAATTTAATTTGGAACATACATGCATGAGACCGTGTTACACCCTTAAAAATGTATTTATGAAACTCGCGGTCAGCATTTTAACACAACCGATCACTTTTTTCCTGGTGGTATTTCTGTTCTATGGCCTGGATGATAGTTGGGGGGGGGGGCGGGGGCTTACCTGTAAGTGTAGTGCAGAATAGCTTGGATGGCGTTTCCACCTCCTGAGCTAATGTCTCCCTCAAAACCAGGAAGCAGAGGGATCACCACAAACACTCGGAATTTCTTCTGCTCTCTGAATAAACACAAAGTTCGTGTGTGAGTTCAACGTGCATCAAAACGAGATTTCATCAGATTTAAACGTGTTATAGAGCCAATATTTTAATGAAAATCTCTCCATCCTTTGTTCAAAATCGCACGCTGCTGCCAAACTTTAAAAAGCTCACGAATGTGCAAACAGTAAACAAATAAGATGACATCTCCTCCAAACAAATCCCACCTGTGAGCTCGCAGGATTCGATCCACGACTGCTTTTCCGATCCCGTTTTTGACAGTCGTCCCCTCGGTGCAGCTGATGAAGAACTGGTTCTGAGGACAGAGAGAAGGCAGATGGTGGCTCAGTGTGAGGTGAAGCCAGAGCAGACAGGAAGCTGGCAACAAGATAAACATTCAGCCATGAAACCTAATAATTAGGCCCAATAATCTTTTAGCAACATGAGCATGTAAATTACACATCATGATGAAATATTACAGAAATAAAACACAAGATTGTGTCATTTGGATGTCTATTTTTATCCAAATCCAATGATTCCGTCCTTTCTGCTGGAACTGTCCTTGAACAGGATAGACGAGGTCACTCCTGCATTACCTCGATGTAGATGTAATGCTCGCTGTTCTTGATGGTGTGTATGTACGTGTTCAGGATAGAGTTTTCACAAGTTCCAGCTGACCACGTATGTGCAGAGCGCAGCACCTGAGGAAACGGGAAACAAATGTTTCAAAACGACAGTCTTCGCTGAATGCACGGCAGCTTTCAGGTGTATTTCTGAGCACTACACTCATCAGCAAAGACTTTAAATAATATATAGTTTAACTGAGATAATCCAATCTAAACCTCATCTTTACACATATTTGCTCCAGCTCTAACAGTGACTGAGATCACCTGGATACGGCAGCCATGATTCCAAACAAGGGATCCAGTTACAGGCCGCCACCCAAAGAAGTCAGTCACCATTCATACCCAACTCTAGGATTATTGTAGCGTAAACTAGGAGTGGCTAAGCCAGTTGTCACAATCTGGATCACAAATCCATGAAGTCTGAAACAAATACGATGCATTTCACTCGTGTTCCTCAGTAGTGTTTCTACTGCCTCTGTAGTAGTTTTGTTCCACAGGCTTTTCTTTTGTTCCACCATCTGCCACCGTAAAAAAAACAAAAAAAAAACTTTGACCACTGAATAGCTGCGTTTCAAACTCAGAACAGAGTCTCTTTGTTGTGAGATCAGTGATTTTCTGTTAGATCAGACCTGCTGCTAAAGTCAGGAGGGACATTCAGTTTGGTTTTAGTGGCTTACACAAATATCACACATCTTCTTATATGATAAAGTAAAAGAATACATTTTGTATTACACAATGATTCTTTCTGTCTTCTAAGATGTGACCATATGGTCGTTTTCTGTGTTGTCCCAGAGCGGTGAGTGATCTGCTGTGTAGGACACTCCTGGTTTACGTCAGACTTGATCTGATGTAAAACCCATTCCTGCTGCGTTCTTCGTTCACTGATCACTGATCTGAAGCATCAAATTCAGACTTTATTAGAAGCAGAGCAGCCTTTATTTGGAAATGTGTGAAAGCTAAAATAAAACTGAATTAGGCAAAACTATGAGTTAAATATGCAAAAAGAATGATTAAATGCACTGACAAAACCCACAGCATTTTTTATAGAGCACAAATGTGAAAACTGCAAGTTTGCTAAATAGTCATTTTAAAAATCTGCAAAATAACCTAACTTGATTACGTTTACCCCAAGAAACACCTTTAGGACAAACCAATTAAATTAGTAAATAAAATATTGGGAGCTATGTAGATTAATTTGACTGCTGCTCAGCATTAGCCAATAGTGTTAGACATCTGCACATACACATGTGCATCACAGAGAATGCAAGCGTTAGCGGAAGTACCTAGACTGATGGAGAGTTGGCGACATTTCTCATGGACAAGTCTTTAAAAAACCATATAAACACACACACACGCACACATCCGCGTGTGTGTGTATAATGATATATATGATTAAACAGCACAACATGAGAGTAATAATTGTAAAACAATGTGTTTTAGCTTTGGTGCCCAGCTAGAGAGGCACATTCACAAACCAGAGGCGATGCTTCCAGCCATAACCACGGAGGTCAAGAAAGGGGCTTAAGATGAAATACATTTCACCACCTCTAGATGGTGCCCTCTGAGAAAAAAAACTACAAATTTCTGATTTAAAGTAACACTGAGCAGTTTCCTGCTTCTCCGCCCTACTGGTTGAAAGTGAAATTACAACTATCGTAAACCATCGTACCAGCTCAGTGGTTTGAGTGTCCGCCCTGAGACTGGGAGATCGGGGTTCAAGTCCCGGGCGGGTCATACCAAAGACTTTGGAAAAAATGGGACCCAATGCCTCCCTGCTTGACACTCAGCATTAAGGGGTTGGATTGGGGGGTTAAACCACCAAATGGTTCCCAAGCGCGGCTGTGTCTGCAGCTCACCGCTCCACCCTGGGCATGGGTGAAATGCGGAGAACAAATTTCACACACAGTGTGTGTGACAACTAGTGGGACTTTAACAACCCTGCAGCAGCCTGCTGTAGCTAGCACTAACAACGAGCTAACACTAACATGACCCAAGTCTTACTAAATAAGCCATAAATCAAAAAGATCCGCACTGTTGGACAAACAATATTATTACTTATAAATCCAATAGCAACAAAGCCAGGTCACCATCAGCCCGTGATTTCATAGCCTTTTTCAGCTTCCTCCAACTAGTGTAGGTCACGGCAATCGACATTTACTTTGGTTTTAGCTCTGCTTCACCTCCAAACAGTGTTGTTTTTGGCGGGCATCTTAGTTTTAGTCTTAGTCGTCGTGACGAAAATGCATTTTAGTCTTAGTCAGTTTTAGTCGACTAAATCTCAAAGGTGTTTAGTCAGTTTTAGTCGACCCAAACTCAAAAAGGTTTTAGTCAGTTTTAGTTGGCTAAAATTCTAAAATGTTTTTGGTTTTAGCTTTACAAAAAATTAAAGAGTATTAGTCTTTAACAAATGATTTTATACGTGAGACGTACTCTGAGCTACTGGAGTGAGTTTCATACCAACATCATTTATTTCAGAGCTAAAGGAGATAAGACACAATCTTAGCTGCCCCAGATTTTGTTCAGTAAAACAATAATCCCCAGATTGGTATCATTTTTTTTAACTTTATTAATAATCACTATACTATATATAATTTATTGATGCAGATCAGTGCATCAGGCGATAGATTTTCACAAAAAAAATATGATTTTCTTTCCTTAACAGAATGGACTCTTAGGGAGCATACATATTCTATACAATATTTAAATAGAAATAAAAATATTGTTTGTTTAATTTATTATTTGATTCATCAGGCCGCCAACTTAGAGTCTGTAAATGTATATTCTGGCAAAGTCCACCTAAGCGAGTGAAGTTGGCTTCCCACCCACGTGTGGTTAGTGCTACGTTTGTGTAGCCTGGCAAGCCATCCTATATATGTGAATATATAGTCTGGCCACGAACCATTGACGGCTCTCAGTCGTGAGGCGGGATCTACGGTTGTCTTTCAAAATGTCAGCACGCAATTGGATAGTGCTAGGACCAATCAGAGTAACGAACAATGTGACGTAATCACAGCGATGGAAAAGCGGGACCCACTAATGGCGTCAATGATTTCTGTCGTTTTTGTATAAAAACATGTGAATATCAGGTGTACTGGGACATTGCACTACTTTGTTTGATAAAAATAATAAGCCGCTAAGTATAGCCGACAGACTTACGCACGTTGGAGTCTAAATAATCCAATGTTGATGACAAAGCCGTTTCAAAAGAACGTGGCTCCGGCGCTGCCGCCATGTTGCTTGGGTTCGCGGCCTCAGCGCTGACGTCATCGGCTACTCCCGCCCTGTGATTGGCCCACAATATAGAGCGCTGTGATTGGCCCAACCAAAACTATAGCGAGTTGTGATTGGATAGACACAGCAGTGGTTTGGGCTGCGAGGGTTCCAATGAAGCGTGCCTAGACCAAACTCTGCAAAGCAAGAATTTGGTCTAGTTCACTAGGCTAACGTTTGTGCTGAATTTCTGATGTGGGCGGGGGAGCTAACTTCACTCAGCTTCACTCGGCTTCATTCGGCTAGTCTGCCAAGGAGAGAGGAGAGAATGTCCGCTGCTGCTGCGGCTGGGACACAGACAGCAGCGCTGTTACGTTTAGCTTTTGTGAGACGGGCGAAAATGTGCATTTTGAGCTTAATTTTCGTCTAGTCTCGTCAACAAAACTCCCGCATGTCTCGTCATGTTTTAGTCACCAATGAGCAATTTTTAGCTCGTCAGCATCTCGTTTTCGTTACGAAAAAAAGGGGCGTCAACGAAATCAATTCGTCATCGTTATCGTTGACGAAAACAACACTGCCTCCAAAGACATTACTCTCTTACTTTTACTTCCAGGCTCCGCCATGATACCAACAGAGAAGCAAACTTCTTTTTCTTCTTCTTCTTGTGCTTTATATTGACGATCAGCTAACTGACAAAGCTAACCGCACAGAAAATAGCTAACAGCGGTATAATAGCGCCCCCTAGAACACCTACCCGCTCCACAAAACTGTTAAGTGCAGTATCTATCCAGCAGAGGGCTGCCGAGTGGTGTCAGATATGAAACTAGTCAAGTTTCTAACCCAACAATCACTGAGATCAATGTTAAAGCTCTAGCTTAAAATCTCTAGTTAAAAATCTATTTGGTGTTACTTTAAGAATTTTGCCAAATTAAATCTGCATAAAAATGTAGAAACACAAAATTCACAAGGCATGAAGCAAGATCCTAAGACTTTTATCTTTATTTTTAACTAAAATAATATCGACCAGATACCCGATACTGATATTGGTATCAGTACATCCCTAAAATTACATATAAATAACATTTTCTCAAAATTTGCACAAATAATAAAATCATTTAAGTTTTTTGCAAAAATCTGCAGTTTTTTTTATTAATATTTTTGTTATTAATATTCATGCTGTTTCTATCTATAGATGGTTATTCTGAGAGCAAAAGTCTGACTACAGAAGCCACTATCTCCAGATTTCTAAATTTGCACCAGGCGTGATTAAATACCTGAACTCTGGCTTTCTTGGAGCCAGGCACAGTGAATGGCAGTGAGTCGGCCGTAGAGTGAGACTTAGGAAGGAGGTAAGGGTAGAAGTCATCTTTGTACTTGATTTTTTTAACCTAAGGAAGAAAACAGCAAATGATAATTCAGGTTAGCACGTTAAACAATCTTATTGTTTTTGTTCCATTTCGTAACCTTCATTAAATTAAGGGTGCCAATGCATATGAAGGACCCTTATTGCTATTGACCAGTTAGTTTTCTGTTCTTGCCCGTGTTAAAAAAATGGGATTAAGATACTTTCAGGATTTTTCACACAATCAGTTTAAGTTCTTTTGACTTTTGGAGTGTTTTCTAAAAGATGTTCAACTAATATGATGATGTTATGTGCCCTAAAATTCTACAACCTTCTTACTACCTCTAACTTCACACTTCTACAGTTTATAAATCAAAACAGGTACGTTATCATAGCTTAGGTATATATTCTGTATTGTGACAAATAATCTGAGGGACTTTAATTACAAGTCATGTTAAAATTAATCTCAGGGTTGTGTTCATTAACAGCTCTGAGGAAACTGAAATCATGTTGATTTTTAAGAGATGCATATAGTTTAGAAGAATTTTATCTATTGTTATGTTAAAACTGCAGCATCCAAACTAGGACTTTTTTTATTTTATAGGCTTTTTGTGCTGTAAAAATTCAAGCTGTGGTTAAAACATTGTGATTATATTGAAGTAGCATCAGTAAAAATAAGAAATAAAGCTCTTGGTAAAAAAAACACAAAAGAACAAAAACAGTTGTTCTACTAAAATGAGCTATTTCCACTGATGAAATGCAGTTCTGCAGTGTGAAACAGAATAACCCATATATTGACATAGTTTGATGAACTAAAGATGGCTTCTTTGTTTAGTTAGCCAGGTGTCGTCCACAGAATGTTAAGAACAAATAAAGTTTAAAACAGGCTCCACTCCCTTCCTGTCTACCTCTATCCACTGTCAATCAGTAATAAAGTGTGTGAATACATGTGTTGCATTCTGTGTGACCCCTACACTAGATGGACAGACTAGCATACTAAATTGTTATATGGTTGTGTAGGTACATTATGTTAGGAATTATGGCAGAATAGGTGCCAAAAACAGGTGGAAACTGTTACCATCTTACAGTTTTAGCAATCTAAGCTGCGTGGTGGACAGCATGTGAATCCTTAGGAACAAGCATTAAGCGTTCATGTATTATGGAAGCATGGATTAGTGGGGGAAGCCTGAAAAAAAGGGGGCTGGACCTTTGAATTGTGCGTTTTCAAAATCACCCACTCCACCTTTAACATTATCATACATCATTATAGTCATTATGGCCTTTAGTAAAAATGTTTTTTGGGTGGTAGTGCTGTGGTGCAGCTTAAGCTTTTGTCCTTAATGGCATTTTTTAAATTACATTACTTTTACACTTTAAGTAGTTTTGAAAACAGTACTTTTCTACTTTGACTCAAGTAAACAGCTTGACTTGCTACTTCAGCTTCTACAGAGGTCTTTTTAAACCCTAGTACTACTTCTACTGAGTAATGAATGAGAATACTTTTGACACCTCTGCTCAGTCAGAAATGTTCTAGTTTTTGACCTTGCTTTTATTCTGAAACTGTAGATGCATTTTTTGAAATAAACTTACTACAGCACAGCACTAATGACTCATTCCTGAAATTGAAAAATCTAAATGATACCATGAAGTGTATTTGAGCTCATTTAGACATTTATTCAGAACCTTTAAAACTAGAAGTCCTTGGAAGTCACCTTGGCATAGTTCCAGCGCTGGATGAAGTGTCGAGCCACATCCCTGGCAGCTCTGCCGTGAACAGCTGCAGACAGGTCGCGCCACGGGATGCGAGGAATTTTAGTACGGTCAATGTTGTCTAAAAAAAACAAGACAAAAATCCTTCCATCTTAGTGTTCTGACTCTGTGTGTTTACGCTTACAGTTCAGGTTATGTACCTTCAAAGGGCTTGTCCAGGTTGGTCCAGTCTTTAAAGATAAAGTTGCTGTAATCTTTGCCAAGCCACAGTTTAGTGTTACCATCCAGATGATCTGGACCCTGTTTGGTTGGATTATCTGGGTTTGGGCCCTCAGCCACACCATTATCCTGTTAACAAAGCAAACCCACTCAATTCTGAGGCTAAAAGCACAAACATCCCAAAGGTATGCTTCCTTACTTTCTGATTGTTATTTACATGGTTAGCCCCTTCTGTTGAACCCAGGTCCGTCAGGCGGTACTGACTGTCATCCCACCTCCCGAATGCCAGGTCAATGCCCCCTATAAAGGCTACAGTTTGGTCAATGGCCACCATCTTTTCGTGGTGTGCCCAAAAAAACACCACTGATGACACATGGTCAGGATGTCGCATCACCTGATGGAATCACAAGGAATAAAAACTGTCAGTCAAGCACAAAAAGAGATTCTTACCCTTTTTGGACATTTTTAACATGCCGTCTGTAACTACTAGGGGTGTAACTGAACGCCTATAATCCCAGTTCGATACACACCTTGGCTTTAATGTCACTGTTTGATTCATTTTGGTACAGCGAGGGAACAAAGTGGGGAAAAAAGTTTTTCTTTTGAGTCATCATGGTTGCTATGCTGAGGTAAGACTATCCACTTTCACATCCGTCACTGCCGGTGTTCCCGATTAACAAAGTGTCTGGTACCTACACCAGCCTACGTTTAGTAGGGCTGGGCTATCATTCAAAAACTTATCGCTAATGACATTTCTGACTCTAACAAATATCGTTTTTCCCATGTCATTAAATTTGATAATAAAAAATGAAAGGATGTGTGTAGGTTGGTGATGTTCATGTCCCTTTAAGAAGCTGTACCACCTCGAGTCACATGACAACGTGACTCAACGTAATACAGCCCCATCTAGTGGACAACTTTTGTTTTTGCGTCCATTTATCGTTATCAAGGTGAACTCCTCAATATACCATGATATTGATTTTAGGCCATATCACCCAGCCCCACCAGGTAGGTTGGGTCCTTTGAAGGATGCTGAATTTTGGACAAAGCCACTTGTGTTGCTAGCTAAAGTGCCACACATTAAAATGTCCATGTGGGAACTCAGGAGGTATACATTCCAAACTGAACCTGAATGTTCTGTACCAAAAAGTCAGAATACAAATAAAAGTACTATTACACTCCTAGTAAATAGTGTAGTGCAGAGAGGTCACAGACCTTGATGTTTGAATGCATATTCATGAGACTCCTCTTGCTGTAGTCGCTGCTGATGCCAAGCGCCATCTCCACCTCTTTGTACAGCATGACACAGACTTTGACCCCTTGCTCCTGCAAAAAAAAAGGTTCAAAAATGGCAAGCTTGTTTGAAAGAGAAGCTCTATATTCCAAAATCATGTCAAAACAGAGGGAATCCCTACCGCTTTTCGTTTCAGGATCTCATCCAGCCTCCAGTGGTTATTAGTTGCTGGCCTCTTTAGGAACACCTCTGGACTGAGCCTAATAGAAATTGTATTTAAATTATTTGTGAAAAACACTTTTAAGGAGCTAAACTCGTTTATTTTTAAAATTACATCAACACTTCTGTTTGGGTCAAACATCAAACTGAAAGTCTCCTGGCTCTTACCACCAATCGGTGATGAAAATCTCCTCCTTAGCTTGTTCAAGAGCATCAGCCAGGTCACTGAAGTAGCCACTTCCATTCACATACCTTAAATGATCATCAATAAACCAAAGTCCAACAGGGCAAACACTGGATGTTGTTTGGAATTAGTAGCAGGGGACTAAACTGACCATTTAGTGAGAGTGTTCTCCCGTGGTGGAGCGAACCCTTCAAAGCGCTGCTTTTTGAGAAAGTCGCATGACTCTGCCAGCCGGTTGATTTCGTGGCTCCACCAGTGACTTTGTCTATAACTGCTGCACTTAATTATCAGATCCCTAAACAAAACCAGACAGCCCAGGAATGTATTACAAAGTTAAAGTAGGCCATAAAATGCGTGCATCCTGAGCACAAAGCAGACATACCGTGTCGAGTTCTTAATGCAGACTCCGTATTCTGTGCCAGTGTATAAACGACCCACTTGGACTTCGAACTCTGGGTCAAAAAGCAGCACAAAGTTGATGATGTCATAGTCTTGGCTCATGTACAGCAGGAAAGAGTCTTTCACCACCAGCCAGCGGTGTGACCAGCGGAAACAGAACTGATGGTGGCCGAAGCAGTTCAGTCCTTGGATATGGTGACCTCCTGACCTCTTCATGATCGGCCCCTCCCTGAAACACATCCACAAAAACAGCACAATGAGCCTGAAAGTGATGACTCAGAGCTTTAGAAGTGAGCTTTCTACAACTCGTAAGATTTTTTTTTTTATAATCCGTCAACAGAAAGATCGAACCTATCTATTACAAACAGGTCATCTCCTGGTGTATTCTGGTTTAGTTCACACACATTCATCACAAGTTTACTGCTTACAAGCCTTTAGGTCCCAGATCAGTGACAAAGGAGAGAGGACTGACAGCGAGAAATTCCAGCTGCAAACAACAACAACAAAGAGAATTTGCTTTTCGTGTAGAACTACAGGCTGCATTAAAAAGAAATTACTAAAGAAGTTGCTTTTTATATTTTAGGATTTTACCATGCTTTTGTCATTTCTGCAGAATGCATTCTCCAGCAGCCCGTTCAGGTACTCCTCGAGGTATTTCTGCATTAAAAACAGTATTATGACAAATAATGAGTAAGACAAGCTGTGTATTGTGTCTCCTCCAATCAGGGGAAAAAACAAGGAAGTAACGACAGATAGATTTTTAAACTTTAATCTAGATCTTTAACATTCCCCACCACTGGCAGTCTTTAAGAGTAGGTTGAAAACTCATTTTTATAGGATGGCTTTCCCCTAATGTTTTGGTTTTGGGTTTTTTCTCTGTTATACTTCCTTTTAACCACTTAGTACAAAGGGTTTTTGGTTTTAATGTCCTTTTAAAACCATTTTAATTGTTTCTTTAAACTAAACTAATTTGCATTTTATTGTTCTCAGTAATCTCTGTTTTCATTTTTGTTTTTAATGTTTTTATCACTTGCTTCCACTTTTTATTCCTGTTATTTTTCTTGTTCAGCGCCTTGGGCCCCCTTTGAGGGTGGTGGAAAGCGCTATATAAATAAAGGATGATGATGATGATGATGATGAACATTGATCTGATGATGATTGTTGGGTTAGAAACTTGACCAGTTTCATATTTGACACCACTCTGCAGCCCTCTGCTGACCAAAAACTGCACTAGATAGTTTTGCAGAGCGGGTAGGTGTTCTAGGGGGCGCTCTTATACCTGCATTACGGCTGTTAGCTGTAATGTTAGCGGTTAGCATTTTCAGTTAACTTATCGTCAATAAAAAGCACAAGAAGAAGAAAAAGATGTTTGCTTTTTCTGTTGGCATCATGTCTGAGCCTGGAAGTAAATGTAAGAGAGTAATGTCTTTGGAGGCGAAGCAAAGAGCTTAAACCAGAGTGAACATCGGCGTGGCCTTCATGGGGTTTGAGGGAGCTAAAGGAGGCTACAAAATCACGGACTGATAGTGACCTGGCTTTGTTGCTACTTGAGTTGTAGGTAATAATATTTTTTGTCCAACAGTGTGGATCTTTTTACTTCATGGTTTATTTTAGTATTAGTTGGTTCATGTTAATGTTAGCTTCCCATTAGCGCTAGCTACAGCAAGCTGCAGTAGGGTTGTTTAGTTGTAATTCCACTTTTAACCAGTAGGGCAGAGGAGCAGGAAACTGTCTCTAGTGTTACTTTAAAGTCAAATTTTTTAATAGAAATCTCATGAAAAAAAACAAGTAGTGAGAACAAATGATCCCCCATTTTACAAGTAAGTTGAGGTGTGTATGTGTGTAATAACAAC
>SSNS01000101.1:0-57621 GCA_006937985.1 Aphyosemion australe | reverse complement strand
GTGCTGAGTGTCAAGCGAGGAGGCATTGGGTCCCATTTTTTCAAAGTCTTTGGTATGACCCGACTGGGAATCGAACCCTGATCTCCCAGTCCCGGGGCGGACACTCTACCACTAGTGAGATTTTGTGCCAAATGTGTTTGAACTAGATCTTTTTAAGTTAGCGCAACGCGAAGGATTCAACTAAAAAAAATTATATTGTACCTTTTTAAGTTAACAGTTTTATCCCGTTAAAGCAGTGGTTCTCAATTAGTGGGGCGCGCCCCCCTTGGGGGGCGCGGGAGAAGAGCTGGGGGGGCGCAGCGGACGCACCCAACCCCCCCTCCCCCCACACCCACCCGGCTCGGAGCCTCCCCACTGAGAATACAATGGTATTCCAACCTCCAGTGTCAGTCCAATAAATGAGGATCAGACTGATTTGTGAACACAGAAAAAGTCCAAACATGAATTTTATTTAATGGAAAGGCAGTGCATGTGTTAGATGGACAAGAAACTTAGATTTTTCTTACTTTTTGTTTCGCTTTATATTTGTTGTTTGGTAGAGTGACGTATGAACGGCCTGAATTAAACAGGTTATGTTAAAAAGAAGTCTCATCTGTGTTTCCCTGCGGTGCCCACCATAGTGGTATTTTATTTAAATAAAATGTTTTTTAACACAACTTCCTTTCTTTCATATATGAGAAATTGAAAGAATCGCTGCTGCATTTGGACACGCTAATGAGGGCGCATTTGCTCGCAGCCAGAGGCCGCATGATCCATTTTCTCTTCACTTTCATTTTAAAAATAATAATAATAAACATTCAATAAAACCGTTAAATATCCATTCATTTTAATTAATATTTAGTCCACACAAGCTGACCAGATGCCCCAGTAACATAGAAACAATGCAATTAAACTATTACACTTAAATGATCACCATTTCACCTGCTGCGCCCGAACGCACATTCCTTCTGCTCCGGCGTAAACCTGATGGTCACCTGCTTGTGCGTAATCAGATGTCTCTATGGAGCTGCTGAAGAGGCTAACGAGGTTCTGGACTTTTGCCTCAGACAGTCTAATGGCAATGCACGGCAGTTTTATTTATACAGCGCATTTCCTACCCGAAGGCAACTCAAAGCGGATGGCTCATGGCTGTTAAAATGTGATGATTCAGAGCTCTGCTGACACGCTGGATCCAAAGATCCAAGCAGCTACTGGAGTAACGAATTCTACTTCAGCCAGAGTTTTAAAGTCAGGAAACATTTCACCAAATGAAATAACCAGAAGTCTACCAGACTCTCTGAAAGAAGGGTTTCCACTTTCCAGATCTGGAAGCTCTCGACATTGCGCTCTGGTGCGCAGATCTGTCAGACGCGCTCTGAGATCCTATTGCGCGCCGCTTTGTGCGCACTGCCAGATGCGGAGAATAATGCAGACGCTTTGATGTGAATCTTTCCATGATGTTACCTCCACGATGGATTCATCTGTGGGCAACAAGGTCATTCCCCCGCACTTTCCCCTACCGCCCGACATCCGCCGACGGATATGCGTTAGTATGGCAAGCCGATTTAACATTTAAGCAGACTGGATAACGTGTATTCAGATATCTATAATTCTGTTGTTCCTACCAGAAATTAACATTCCAGAAAACCATAAAATCAATCATACTGTACACAATGAACATTGTGCAACCCCCCCCCCCGCACATTGGGAGGGGGGCGCGAAAAAATCTATGTATCCTAGGGGGGGCTTCACCGAAAGTATTTGAGAACCACTGCGTTAAAGGAACACTTGGCAGTTTTGGCTCTTTTTTAGCACCCCCTAGTGTTCGTTAGTGAAAGTGAAACCTATCTCCTCGCTGTGCGTTTGTCTTTGTAACACCTTAATCTAATAGCTGAAATGTCTCCTCAGCCTTCATTAGTGTCTACAGGAGCGCTTCATCACTAAATCAAACAAATCAGCTGTGTTCATGATCTAAAACATGCTGGAAGCAGACTGCAGCACCAGGTTTGTCAGCTCCTTTTTCTAAGTCAGCTCCTTTTTCTAAGTCTAGCAGGGAGCGGATTTTGGTTGTTGTTGTTTTTTTTCAGCATAAATAAATAAGATTTAACACAATCAGGTGATGGAATCTGAAGTAGAATGAATTGATTTATCTGCCAGGATAAACAGATAAACAACCAAAAACACAACATAATACATCTGTGTCATTACATAGAAGGCATTAAGGACTCAGCTAGAAAACAGAGTGTGTATGAAGCTTTTTGTGGTGTGTGTGTGCGTGCGTGCCTATGTGTGTGTGAATGGCCGAGTGTTTCCTGGGAGACCAGGACGTAGGAAGGGAGGAGGGTGTGTGTGTGTGTGTTTGCGTTTGAGGAAGAGAAAACTGAAATGAGAATAAAACAAAGCAGAACCAATTCTTGGCAAGCATGGAGGGTATATGGGATTTTGTCAGATTTACAACTCGTTCAAACATTAGGAACACACAGGAGGCTGATTATCAAACAGGAAGTGAGTGTGAATTCTGAGTAGGAACATCAGCTGTTATTGTGCGAAAGGATACAAAGACTTGAAAGGCGGTGATGTAAACAAAGGTGCATTTTTTAAATACACCTCTTATCTGATGTGCTGCAGAGATTCATCAAAAACCCCAAATCCCTTATATTTTTTCTCATAAAGCGATGTTTTCCAGCTGGGACTGTGAAGATTGGCTCATTTTGTTTGAACTCTGGTCTTCTTGATGTAAAATTCCTTGAACAAAGCATCTGTTATCATACTTACATCCAGCTTTTACCACCTATGTGCAAATGCATCAGTAAGAATTATCATAATATATTAAAGCTATATTATGCAACTTTTTCATATTTTTAAATCATTTTCTTGAGCCAGTTTGTGCTAAAATGACCCTTTACAGGGTTAATGAAATGTCACTCAGACCCCCACCGCCCTCTGTGGCCAGAATACCACACTTGCAACTTCAGAGTGGCGGTCCGCTCCCTGTTGGTGGACATGCCTGTGGAGCTGACACGCCTGGCGCTGCAGTCTGCTTCCTGCATGTTTCCTGCATGTTTCCTGCATGTTTTAGATCATGAACACAGCTGATTTGTTTGATTTAGTGATGAACCGCTCCTGTAGACACTAATGAAGGCTGAGGAGACATTTCAGCTGTTAGATTAAGGTGTTAAAAAGACTAACGCACAGCGAGGAGATAAGTTTCACTTTTGCTTCTGCTAACGAACACTAGGGGGTGCTAAAAACAAGCCAAAACGGCCAAGCGTGCCTTTAAAATCCTGTTTATTTTTGGACACCCCTTTTTGAATAAGAAATCACATTAATTAAAAATAATGATAATTACTGACATTTTACTTTCATAGAAACCAATGTTGTCTACTCATTTGAACATTTGTAAATGATTCCCATACTTTTAGTTTTCTACAATAAAATTTAAACAAGCACTTAATAATAATTTTTGCTCTGCTGAATGTCAATACCAGCAGCTCCTGTTCTCTTCATCACATAGTCTTGCTCGTACTTGTTTCTAAGTTTGCATGAAACGCCGTATTGGCTCATGCTGCAAGATAAACACTGATTTTTCTGAACATGCAGACACTGAGATTGGTTTGATCTGTTTACCTTTTTAAGCTCTAGCGTGGACTAAAGAGTTTCTTATTTAGAAAAGTGTCTGTCCACATATTACATCCTGGTTAAACTCTTGCGTTATGCTGTTTACAACACAATTTAAAAGAAAAGCCACGCCAATCATTCCCAGAATCATAGCTGTGCATCATGCACGTCACTGGATCTGTGCAAAAAGCAGGAAGAGAGGGTGATTAGAAAGTTAAAGCTGCTTCTTTTTTGTTTTTTTTTACTTTTGTGACTTTTAAGATTTTATCAAAAGGAAAAGCTGATTCTCCACATCTAGAAGCTGTTCTCGAATAGAATTCAACTTAAGAAATCTATTTCTGAAAGATGGGAACAACACATCTCTCTTTGCTGCGTGAAAATAAAACAGAGAGGCTCTAAAAGAATATTTCCCATGAGCTGTAAATCTTGTTTCTGCCAATAACGAAGCTGCTGACATCCTGCAGCCTGCGTGACACCTGGGTGGGGCAACAAGTGGAAGAGCAGCTCTGACCTTTAACCCAAGACAATAAGGTTATTGTTTCTATAAGATGAAAGATTCAGGTGCGCAAAAATCTACATTTAACCATCTGTTGTGCTAAAAATGAGAGAAAATCTTCACCTTGAGCAGAATAAAAGCAGCCAAACATAAAAGGAAACGACAGGAAATGTAAATATGCCATGATGAGTCAACTCATGGTGCCACGAGGGTTGTTTTTAGAGTCTAAAATAAAACCTCTCACCACGCTGTTATTAGAACTGTGTTTGGAAGATGAATAAACAACTTTTTATAAAACGCTTTATAATAAATCCATCATGAGGAAAAGCTTTTAACTTGGGGAAAAGTGATTTAAGTTTTTTTTTATAAAGCGCACAAACTCAGTTATGTAAAACTCACACAGGTTATTTACACAGCTGCTAAAATGATATTATCCACACATGACGCTGAACATGGTCAGAGCTAAGTTTTCTCGTCTCCACCCAGTTTCACACGAGGCTAAAACGAGGAGAAAAAGTCCCCTTATACTAAAAATATACTTACAGGAGTTCAGCTACAGCTTCAGCTCAGGACAACCATTTATTCCACACGCGGGACAGAAGCTCGAACTACTTATTCAGGAGGAAATTCATCGTATACCGTCACCACAGAGGACTTCATCAGTATTGTAGCCCGTAGGTGATGCACTCTTTAGTCCCTCCCATTGGCTAAAATGTAGCGCAGTCGACAAAAAAAATTCACACGAGAAGCTGGAGCCTGTGAGGTCTGACAAGAACAGAGGACGTGGCCCAGAGGCGAGCGCGGCGAGAACATACATGTAGGAATGCAGCCACACATAAAACAATTCAGCGGCGCTGCTAGCGTTCGAACTGTAGAATTTGTAGTCGCCGCTATTAAAATATTACGGTACTTCCTGTTAATACTTTCAAAATACAACTCGAAATTTGTTTTCAGCTGCGGATTATATAACGTTACGGTACTGCGGTTCCTTCGTTATTCTCTCAAAATAAAATTCATGAACAGCATCAAAAATGTTTGTAAAAAATTAGGAGTGAGCGGGATGAACCTGGTACCGGACATTAAAAAAACAGAACTACATTTAAACTAGAGTAAATGAAACCCTAACTAGAAATCCAACGTTTTATTATTCAGTTCACAACTATTGAGAAAAAAATAAATAAATAAAAATAAGAGAAACAAAGAACAAACAAAATCTGCAAAACACCCTCATGAAAATTATTAGAAAATTTTTACTAGAAAAATATTATTTTTCAATTCGCATAAAATTTCTTCCAAACAACTCGCAGCACATCTGGAAACTAAACAAAACCAACTTTGGTCTGTCTGACTCTTTTAAATACATTTTTATTAAGATTTCATCACGATTATGTTGTTTAAAATCAGCCTTCTAAGATAAATATAGAAACTCAGCTTGTTTAGCTTTATGTGAACGCTGCAGTAACAGCTTATGTCCGCCAGAGGGCGGAAAAAAATCCTTATTCTTGAAAGCCAGATGCTAAAGTTCTCGTATTAGGAATTGCAAATTTATGCTAGACTTGACCTAAGAGAGAGATATACGCTTCGCTCAATACATCTATTTTAATTATATGTGTTAAAAAGATTAAATAAACGAGCTAAAATAGGAGCTATCAGACAGCAGCTACACCCAAAGACTGTATATATAAGAGGAGTATATATAAGGGGTTACACCGCTACAATCAGATCAGATCATACTCTAGCGGCAACAAGGTGAAACTGCATGCACGGCAGACTTGGAGGGATTTTATTACTAATAAATTCAATTTAGTTATTAATAGGTAATAGAAAATAGATATATTAATTTTAAAATGTTACCAGCATATGTTTGTCGTTTCTAGTCAAACGTGTCAGCTATAAAACTATTAGTTATTTATTTTTTCAAGACCAATAAAAAACAAACTACATCTAATAACACACAGACGTTCATAAAAAACTTGTTTTTAAACACATTTTTGTTTTAAACAGGAAAAGCATTAATGTACCGTAGTTGGATTTCACAATGAATGTATAAACTACTCAAATAATTAAAATAAAAACCAAACACAACAAACGTAACCAGAAACATAATAGAAATGCATTCCTTTTTACTCTTTGTTCTTTGTCTAAATTAATTTTTAATTTATTTACATGTCATCTGTCATTTGATTTAAAATCATTGAATTTTGAAAAGACGTTTTGTAATTTCGCTAAATGACCACAAGATGGCGATAATTGCACTGAAAACGTGTATTCTTGACAGTTCAACATTATCATTTCAACAGAATTTCAAGACACTAAATACCCACATTTTCAGATTCTTATGTTCTAGAATTTGTTTTAATAACTTTTCTGAGGATTTATAGTCAACTTTAGCCGGGTCAAACTCTGCATTAAAACCAAAAAATCAGATACAGTTATTATGGGATATTTTAGCTGCAAGTAAAACTACAGAAAATAAGTTTTTCAAAAATAAGGTCTAGAGTTTGTGAGACACTGACATTTAGTCAAATCAACAAACAAAAACAACTAAACATACATTCAACATCTTTATTTCTCAATAAATCAGCAAACAAAAAGGGAAAAGGGGGTAAAAGACACTCTTCATTTGCTTTATTGGCTTAACTTTCACATGGCATCAAACCAGTTTTACCAATCACCACACAAAATAAATGATTTTAAACACTTGCTCAACAATGTCAAGACAATTTTTACAATATAAGCATTCATAAGAAATGTGAGGCTCTTCATCAGACTTGTTTGGCTCAAAGGCACTTCTCTTAAGACAAAACACTTGCAGATATGGGAACCCAGTCTTTGACCATCACCTTTAAGTTTTTATCTCTTTTTCATCTGAGATGGACATCTTAAGCTCATGTTGTTGGAAGAAATCATTTTTCAGTTTCATGACAAATTTTAAATCCTTTACAATAAAGTGCCAACAACACCATGGTTTACACAGCAATACAGTAAAAGTCAATGATAAAAATAATAATAATAATAATAATGATAATAATATTGTTGTTGTTGTTGTTGTTATTAGAGGATTACATTGATTTTGCAGTAAAATGACTAACATTTTTTTTCCTAAATGACCCAAACCCAAAGCGGGTCCGTAGTGACCCAAACTGACCCAAAAAAACCAGCTGATTTGAGATCTTCATACATTGCTCTAAGTTTCAACAAAACCTTCAGCTGTTTAACAAGCTCTCTGAAAGAAAAGTTCATAAAGTGATCAGAAATATTCCACCAGACTTAACAGAACCCTGGATTAAGCCTGGGAGTCCACGCTCCTCAAGACTATGGATCCACAAACAGCACAGCTAGAGTGTTTTAGCCTGGGACATATTTTCTGCTGTCTCCTTGAAACGGAAATTCCGGCGCTCGGTTGAAGTGTCCTGTCAGGAAGATCCCCACCGTGCCAACGATGAAGAGGAGAATCGCAGCCCAGAAACACACCTTGTCGATCATTTTCCCAATCAGTACCCAGCTTTCAATTTCCTGTAGAGTAAGAGGAGTTCAAGTAAGCAGCTCAGTTAGATCATTTTAAAAGGTCTATCACAGACTATACTTGTTAAATGAATGAATTGCTCACAGATCCTGTGTCGTTTTGTTGTCTTGTGCTCTCAGCTATAAAGTTGCAGGCGTCCACACACTGTTTGATTTCAGGTGCAGCCTGAGCCAGACTTTTATAAAGGTTAGCTGTGCTGCTGACGTCTATGTTGTTTACTACAGGAGAAGTAGGAGACAGTCAGACAGCATTAATCACAGTGCAGGAGTGTTGAGTCAACATGATTGAAGATGGAAAATATGACATATGTGCCTTTGATTTGATATAAACTAGATACAGCAAGATATATTTGTAATATTTTAGCTGAAAGGTGCATGAAGTAAGAATTCTACAGTGAAATAATCACAAAACAGTTTAATGTCTCAGTCATGAAGAAGTTACATTGAAACAGATTTATTTCTCGGCCGGCTGGGGGGTTGTCAGTTCTTATCCTTTAAAAAAAACTAAAGAGGGACGTAGTCTTTGTTTACTATCTGTCCCACCTCCATACTTCCTGGTTCCAGAGCCAATCATATGTGAACCCATGGGGTTGCCAAGTCTGCACCAGCATTAGTAATTCGACACCAGCCGGCAAAGAGCAGCAGCTTTGTGGAAAGAATGAAAGCAGCAGTCCAGAAGTTATTTCTTGTAACCCTAAGGGTGGGAATATACTTGCTTTTTAACCTCGTGTTGACGCAGGCAGCAGGCAGCAGGCTGCGTCTTGTTCACATACAGTACATGCTGCTGCACTACAAGTAGTACTGGAGGATTCCATTAGGGGGCACATTACAAAACTCAGACTGGATAGAGTGCTGGATTTGTAGCGTAAAAACAAAACAAACTTTGCAACAATAGCAGAGATCAGCAACTGGTTAATTTTGAGATTATGTCAGAATAGAGACAGCATCAGAATCTACGTTTACATGGGCACAAATAACCAGAATGAATGCCCTATCAGATCAAAAATTCTTCATGTAAACATGTCAATCAGAATATTCTGATCCGATTCGAGGTAAACAGAAGTGGTCTGTTGCCGACACAATTTTTTACTGGAAACACTACGGGAGCTCAATATTATTGAACGCCTCGATGGACGAACGGCTAAAAATGCCGAGTTATACACTCAAGTGCATCTAAAGGTGCAGGAAGCGGGAAATCACCAAAGCTAGAGAATAAGAAAAAAATGCAAGGGGAAAGACGTGCGGACAAGATGGCGTTTGTTTACAAATTTTCTTCAGGGAAAGACAACTTTGCGCATGCTCAACCCATGCTGCATGCATCACGGCATGATCGGATAGTTAGTGTCCATGTAAACAGAGATTTGAGATTTCCGATAAACCAAGATTTCAATTGGATAGGGGAAATTTGGCGCATGTAAACGTAGCTAATGTCGTTGATGGCATGTGAGACCTCTAAACCAAAAAAGGCGTGACAATGGAGAGTGGTCTCGCTCTCGTTTTGCCAATGAGACACACTCCCCCTACTGGTTACTCACATATTGCCACTTGCAAATGCTTTGTGTTAATTTCAGAGGATGTGCACAAGCAACGCTTCAAACAAACGTAATCACGATAAGTAGCCACGATAAACATGTGTACGATTAAAAGCAAGAATATTTCCAGCCTAAGAAGCCACAGCATCCTTTTTCTTTTACTCTAATATCGGGTAAATAAGGCTAGAGGCTAATGTTGAGCCAAAAATGCTAACAGTGAAATCAAAAAATTTTATTGGCTCTAAAAGTATCTCAAGCTACTTTTTCAATTACAACTGGCAACAGCTACTCAGAGCGGAGTGATTTGTTTTGGTACAAGGACTGCCGTACCCAGATTTGGCCACATGATGTCATTCTTACTTCATGCACCTTTAAGAATTTTCCTTACTGGAGCTTGTGGTAAATTTTGAAATCAGCCTCACCGATTGATTGAGTGAGTCCGTGCCTCTCTCTCTGTTTATCAAACAGCATTTCACTGCGAGGTTGTTTTAGCACGTACTCCTCTGCTCTCTGCATGAGGCCGAACGAGCTGCGTCGCCTCTCCCTCACACCGTTCACCTCTGCGGTCACCTCGCTGTCATCCACCAGCGGGGACATGCCCAAGAAGCGAGGCACCAGTTCTAAGAACAGCTGCAGGTGATAGATGGGAAGACCCTGATCAGTTCACAGTAAAATAACCACAGATCAATCGTTGTTTTGTCTGAACATCGTGATGCTTACATGCTTGATGCTGTGGGACATAATGTGAGTGCTGGGGCTGCGTAAGGAGAAGTTCAGCACCACGATTTGATTGGTAGCAATGAGCGTAGTGACACTCATGACAAAGATCAGGTACCTGAGGAGGAAATCAGAGGAGATCTGGGTCAGACACTTTAGATTAAAGACAGCCACCGGGACAGAATGCATGACTCACTTGCCGATGAGAGGGACAGAGAGAGAAGTCTCAGGGACTTTCTGAGCAATAAGGAAGAGGAAGACGGTCTGAGCCAGCAGGACAGAGATGGACACAGTCAGCTTTTGTCCTCCAGCTGCAAGAGGACAGTAAAGACTTAGGAGACACTGGTCCACATTAGATTAAACTACATATTGTGTGCTTATGTTCCATGTTCAGAGTTGAATAATGCATTATTGCACAGAAAGGCTTTAAGCAGCTTCTGTCTTCAAAAGTTTAAGTATATCGGGGTCTTGTTCACGAGTGAGGGAAAGATGGAGAGCAAAATCTATAGGAGGATTGGTGCTGCGTCTGCAGTGATGCGGGTGTTCAACAGGTCCGTCGTGGTGAAGAGAGAGCTGAGCTGGAAGGTGAAGTTCTCGATTTACAGGTCGATCTACATTCCTACCCTCACTTATGGTCACAAGTTTGAGTAGCGACCAAAATAATGAGATTGCTGATACAAGCGGCCAAAATGAGTTGAGATGAGTCCATATCGAGAGGAGCCAGTTGAGGTGGCTCGGGCATCTGGTTTGGAGGCCTCCTGGACGCCTCCCTGGTGAGGTTTTCTGGATACGTCCAACCGGAAGGAGACCCAAAGGAAGACCCAGGACACACTGGAGGGACTTCGTTTCTTGGCTGGCCAGGGAACGCCTTGGGATTCCCCCTGAGGAGCTGCCTGAAGTGACTGGGGAGACGGAAGTCTGGGCCTCTCTGCTTAGGCTGCTGCCCCTGCGACCCGACCCCGGATAAGTGGAGGAAAATGGATGGCTGGATGTCTTCAAATGGAAATTCAGCAAAATTCTAAAACAAATAAATTACCTGTGTAAATACTGTATTTAGTCACAAATCTGTTTTACAACACAGAGAGAGAGAGACAGAGAATTAAATATCAGTTTATTTAGCAAACCGCCTAATTTTTCTGGTTTTATTATTCATTTCCTTCTTTTTAAATAAACTACAAATGTGCTTTTATTTTTTTTTACTGGAAAATGTTTTGTAAGATCTTAACACTTTTTTGAAAACTTGACAATATCCATCCATCCATTATCGTCCACTTATCCAGGCTCAGGTTGCGGGGGCAGCAGCCTAAGCAGAGAGGCCCAGACTTCCCTCTCCCCAGCCACTTGGGCCAGCTCCTCCGGGGGAATCCCAAAGCGTTCCCTGGCCAGCTGAGAGACATAGTCCCTCCAGTGTGTCCTGGGTCTTCCTTTGGGTCTCCTCCTGGTTGGATATGCCTGGAAAACCTCGCCAGGGAGGCGTCCAGGAGGCATCCTAACCAGATGCCCAAGCCACCTCAACTGGCTCCTCTCGATGTGGAGGAGCAGTGGATCTACTCCGAGCCCCTCCTGGATGACTGAGCTTCTCACCCTATCTCTAAGGGAGAGCCCAGACACGCTGCAGAGAAAACTAATTTCAGCCGCTTGTATTCCATTCCATTCCATTTTTATTTGTAGAGCACACTTATACACAGCCGAGGCCGACCAAAGTGCTGTACAGTAAAAACAACAGGCATACACAAAAAAGCAAACATACAATACAGGAAATGATGATTAGTCCGATGACCACTACCAAATCAACAATAAAAAGTAAAAACATAATAAAAGGCAAACTAGGCCGAATTAAAAGCCAGCGAATAGAAATAAGCCTTCAAGCGTGCCTTAAAATCAGGGAGAGAGGGGGCCATTCTCACTGCCAAAGGGAGTTGGTTCCTGAGACGAGGCGCACAGATTGAGAACGCACGTGCTCCTCGTGTCCTCACCCGAACACTTGGGACCTGTATCAGGCGGTGGTCTTATGACTGAAGGGTTCGACCAGGTACGTAGGGCTGAACTAGCTGAGTCAAGTACACTGGCGCGTAAAGATAAAGTGATTTAAAAACAAGAAGTAAAATTTTAAACTGGATGCGGTAGCGCACCAGGAGCCAGTGCAACTGGGCCAGAACAGGAGTAATGTGCTTCCTCCTTCTGGTGTCCGTCAAAAGGCGGGCCGCCGCATTCTGCACCAGCTGTAGGCGCGCAACCGAGGAAGATGTGGATCCATAAAAAAGGGAATTCGCATAATCCAAGCGCGAGATTACAAATGCATGGATCACTGTGTGCAAGTTGCGTGTAGTCAGGATGGACTTCATCTTAGATATCCGGCGAAGCTGAAAAAAGCATGATCTAACCACCCGACTAATGTGAGAGTCCATCCGCAGCTCTGGGTCCAACACTACTCCCAGGTTAGTGATGGTTGGCTTCACTAAACTGGAGAAGCAGGGTGGCAGGACAGGGCTAACTGCAGTGGGAGAGGGAGGAACAAATAAAAGAGCCTCCAACTTTGACTCGTTCAAGTGTAAAAAGTTGTTACAAAGCCAACCCTTCACTTCATTCAGGCAATCCACAGCCGGTTGCACTGATTCTAATGATTTTAAAGAAACATAAAATTGGCAGTCATCAGCATACAAATGGTACGTCACACCATGTCGCCTAAAAATAGCTGCCAAAGGAAGCATATAAAGATTAAAAAGCAAAGGTCCTAAAATCGAGCCTTGGGGAACACCGCAGGGCAGAGAGGAGACTTCAGAGGCATACTCCCCCAGCCTCACACAAAAACTTCGGTTACTAAGATAGGATCTGAACCAGTTGAGGGCAATTCCCTGGATACCCACTACCTGGTTCAGTCGAGACAGAAGTATGACATGATCTATGGTGTCAAACGCAGCTGTGAGATCCAGCAACACCAGTAAAACATGGGAGCCGGAATCTGTGGACCACAGAACGTCATTAAACACTCTAAGAAGGGCAGTCTCAGTGCTATGACCTGGACGGAACCCTGATTGCAAAGAGTCTAAAATGTGAAAAGTCTGCAAGTGGTCAGATAGCTGCGTAAAAACAACTTTCTCAAGAAGCTTGGACAAGAATGGAAGCTTTGAGATGGGACGAAAGTTTCCCAGGGTGGTAGAGTCCAAACCAACTTTCTTCAGAACTGGTTGGACCACTGCCTGTTTGAAAGCCAGGGGAACAACTCCAGAAGCTAAACTCCCATTCACAATATTTAAAACAGATTGGCCAACCACAGGAAAAACCTCTTTAAGAAAACGCGGGGGCATCACATCAGTCGGAGAACCGAAGGGCTTTAACCCCGCCACCAGATCAGTGAGCAAAGAAAGAGAAATAGGCTCAAAGTGATCCAATGAAAACCGAAGGGAGTCACATCCAGGAGAAGCATCCAGCGAGGGTGAGATCAAGGCTCTGATGTTGACGATAGAAACAAAAAAACTGTATCCGTGATCTCGTCTTTTTTGCCAAAGCTCACGACCACAGGAATGTAGATCGACCAGTAAACTGAGAGCTTTGTGAGAACTTGACAACAAAACATCTAAAACATTAAATCTGCGTGTGTATAGTTTTAGTTTTAGCTCTGCTGCTGCTGTTCACACTGACCCTGTGCTGGCAGGAAGTAGGCGAGGACGACTAGCGAGGAGATGAGAGAGCAGGGCAGGATTACGTTGATGATGTAAAACAGTGGCTTCCTTTGGATGACCAGGTTGTACACAATCTCCTGATACTCCAGGTCATCGGGGGTGTAGCGTTTGTTGATCATCTTCCTGGCTGGGCGATGGACGATGGCCCACTCGCCGTTCTCTGGTAGAGGCAAACATAACTAAATCATGAGCGTTGAACATTTGAGTCTGTGTGTGTGTGTGTGTGTGTGTGTGTGTGTGTGTGTGTGTACCTGTGAAAGCAGCGGGGTCAATATGCACCCACTCAATAGGTACCTCCTCTTCAACACCCAGGATCAGGTCCAGTTCATTGGCACTGTAGGTCTGGGACCTGAGAGTTTGGTACCATCGATTAAACAAAGACACAGAAACAAACTAACAGCTGTGAGGTTAGGCTGCAGACATCACCCCACACCTGAACACTAATGTGCAGTTTTGATAATCAAAGGGGAAGTAGGTGATCTCTATTGCACACGTGCTTCTATAGATAGCAGGAGGCAGCCAGTACATCCAACCATTACTGCTGATCAGCACGTTGGCATAATACGCCACATCAAACTTCCCATCAATGCTGCAGAAAACAAAGAAAAGAAAAAAGCGTTAACACCAAACATGAGTTAGAGCTCCACGTATCTTTGCAAAGGCCTTACTTGTTCTCCAGGACGATGTCAGGAAGCCAAACGGTGTTATACGGGACACGGATCACTTCAATGCCGTAATATTTACTAGCGTTCCAGGAAAGTCGATGGTCACTCCATTGCTGTAGGTGGCATTTGAAATCTGACTTTAAACTCTAGATTTGGTCAAAGACAAGCTCCAAACATAAAACCTCCACCAGGAATCTGTTCATCCACTAAAATCCCCCACGAGGAGAAGGAAAACTCACAATCTCAATCCACACGTTGGTCGTGAGCGTCTCCTCCTTTTCATTCTGTAATGGAAGAAAGGAATGTGTCTGAACTGTAGACCAGAGGAATCTTAAACTTGAGGAATCGTTTCTGTTTTCTGCATGAACCGTTGCACACACTCTTTATACTATACTTATATTACTCATTGCTTTTATTTGTGCTGAACAGATGATGAGCTGCAGCTCTCACCAGTGAGATCAGGTTCGTGAGAGTCAGCTTGATCTGAACCTGCACTTTCTCATCAGGATGAGACACTGGACGAATGTTCTTGTTGTAGCCTCTGAACAAGTCGCTGATCAGCTCCGATTCCTCGTTACAGACCACTACAGGGAAAACATCACGAGCAGGAGAAATATGTGTGAAATCACGTCTCCTGAGATTATGAAGTCAATAGATTGAACGTATTATCTATGCAGTACGCTGTGTTTCGCTGGATAGTACATCTTTGCTTTTGTGTGACTGTCACACACACACACACACACACACACACACACACACACACACACACACACACACACACACACACACACACACACACATACACACACACACTCACACACACACACACACACACACAACTAAGCTTAGCTCACGTTACAAAGCAGCTCAGGAACTCTAAACAATAATCGGCGATGTTAATGTTTGGCGAAAATGGTGACAGTTGCACACTCTACATGTCATCCACCAGGAGCTGTCCATTCCTGGCTTTAGCTGCTTCAATCATGAACATCATGCAGCTCACCCACGGGACACTTTTGCATAGCTGTAGCAGAGCAATGACAAGAGTGACACACACCACTGAGGCATTTGTCAAATTTTAATTGTGAAGCATAAATGCAGGACACAACCAGGGATAAAAACAAACAACTGTCTTTGAGGTTCTGAAGATAAATTAATTTAAAGCACAATCTGATCTGTAAATGCAACAAAAATGTCTAAAACTCATTTTTACAGATATAAAGACACATTTATATCGTTTAAAGTGGCTTTCCGTTTCATGTATAAGCAGTGCGTAACGTAAGAGCTTCATTCCAATCAGGAGCGCTTCAGATGCAAAATGGCAGCGAAAGTGTTTCACTTAGCTGGTCCTGTGAGGTCACAAAATGCCCGGATAATTGCAGGACCATGTGTGATTTCATTAGTTCACTCAAAAACAAGCAAGGTGTTAGTATGTATCCAAAAAGGTTTATCTTCTGTTCTTTTTACCTCGGCTATGGAGGTTTCACAGATAATTACATCCTTTTTTCACTAGTTATGCAACTGGAAATCTCCACGTGACTTTTATTTTGAAAGTTACCAGATTTTTTACACTGCTTGGGTGCCTGTCTGGCCCGATCTGAACTGCTGAGCTTGCCGCGTTCTGAAAATGTAGCACGTAAAAAACATAGCATAGTTAAAAATAGATTTGAAGTATACATATATGTAGCTCCTGGGACGCTTTGTGGCTGGTGGAAACAGACCCGTAGACAATAACGATGGCTAATTGCTAACTGTTAGCTCATCAATGCTGGTGGTGGTCAGAGGGACCGGTGGCGCCAGTGTACGGCAGGCCTCGCCTCTGTCAGTGCGCCCCAGGGCAGCTGTAGCTACGTTGTAGCTCATCCCCACCAGCATGTGAATGTGTGTGTGAATAGGTGGATGACTGATTGTGTTGTGAAGCGCCTTGGGGGGTTGTAGGACCCTAAGAAGGCGCTATACAAATACATCTGTTTATGCAGAACTAATCTCTGTTTTTCCAAATTGAGGTTGTTCAAAGATCAATCTACAACAGGACTTACATAATGCATCACTTTATTTTCAGGATCTAACTAAAAAATCCATCGTTTTTTTGAAATAAGTTAATTTTAATATGAAATTCTGGCATGAAAACACATTTTTGAAACAAATTTGCTGATTTTTGATTTAGACTGACTTTCAGGTGATTATGGTGAGTAATGTGGTTCTACGTAAATCAAAGCAATGGCAGATACATTCCACGTTCTGGTAGTCTGGTATCCGTGACCCTTTGGTGACATGAAGGAAGGCATGGCGTGTCAGAGCAACATGACCATGCAGCTGGACGTTATCATCACCGTCGGAATGGTGTAAAGGTCACTCTGCTGTGTGTCACTGTCCAATACGCTTCACCGTTTAGTTTAAAGGAACAAGAAGAGAGGAAAGAATGTCTGCTTTTACCTGTTTTTCACTCTCAAAGGAGGCCACAGTGTTTAAAAGACTTGAGCTGAGTTTAAATATCACTTATTCATTTTAAAAGTTATAAAACAGTTAAAGTGAAATCCAGAATCCTGTTTGCATGAGTTGTTTTATGCACACTGATCTGCTTACAGCGTTATCCACCTATTAGATCAACTCTCAAGATGCATTTGACCCTCAGAAATATCTTCCTAGTAATTCACATCCTGTTTAGGGTTTCAGTTTGGCCTGCATAGCAGATTTCTGCAGAGCATGTATGCAGCTGCTTTACAAAGTCCAGCGCAGCGGATCACATGACAAATATGCAAACTAACTTTATGTGTTGCGCTAATCTGATTACAACAGCTGAGGTTTATGGAACAGAGGAGCTTTAAAATGATCTAAATTAGTGGGGATGTAAGAATAAATTCACTCAGGGAGATACAAATGCTGCAAACATGCCGAAGGAAAGAAAAACGTCTAAATGCAAAAGTAGGAAGATGGTGACGAGACTTTTATTACAAAATAATAACAACAAAGTGAGCGTGTGCAAACATTGACCAAAGAAAACGATAATATGTAAAAACCTGCACAAAGATCTGATGATAAACAGATAAAAATACAAGGGTGGATGTTTACTGAGGAGAAAATAAACACAGAACAGGTGTGATGACTGGAAAAGTGGGGAAAAGAAATTGATTAGAGAGCCTTTTCCTCGGAGCACCAACACAAAACCTCTGGACACAAGTCCTCTGTGATTCAGAGTGACGTAGGTCAGATTTATGAATGTGATTCCATGTTGAAGTTCTTGGCGTTGACATCCCAAACGAATCCCTCACCCACGTGGTTTCATCCACCGTCGATGGACAACAGCTCTTGTTGCATTACTGTCTGGGATGTTGGACGTCTCGGGTGTCCGGTTCAATCCCGCGCCATTATACTTTCAGCTCTGAAATTCCCTCCTTGAGGAGCATAATGATCCGATTTGTCTTTTTATTCTTTTTACGGAGAAGACGACGAGTCGTCAGTGTGTCAGCAGAGACGCTCGGCTCATCTTTGCTCCTGACAGACCGATGGAGACAGCTTTTTCATCCCTACTCTGACCTGTTCGTGTCATTCTGGCTTTGCATCGCCTTTGTCACAACTATTTCTGGAGTGAGCTGCAGAAACAGATGTACAGGAATTGAAGCTGATGAAGCAAAATGTCTGCAATAAGATAAAATTACGACTTTAAAGTTAGACAAACCTTTTCTCTTTTGGGGTCACATTAAAAACAAAATTATTAATATTTGAGATTTTCATTGATCAGGTGACTGGTGAAGACAGCAGAACCAGATCCAAACACCAACCACGGTATCTGAAGCTTGTTCCCTTGCCTTGCTTTAATTTAAAAAATGCATTTTTTTATTGATTGTAAATAGCTTAATAATCATGTAAAGAAGAAATGTGCGAATTTATGTTGTTATATCATTTTTAAACATTTAAATCGCTTAACTGAAATACTATCTTGTCTACACACGTCCTGTATTTTATTTGACAGGTCTATAGAATAAAGAAATAAATATTTAAACATACAAATAAACCATTTCTTAAGGTAATGAAAATGCGTGAAAACTCAAGGAGGTCATCTTAGATCTTTGTCTTTCTGTCTTATCAGGAAAAGTTTGAATCCCATTACTAACATGTGGGTAAAAACGTTCATTTTCAGCCATCATGGCAGCAGATTTAGGGTTATTCAACAGCTTAAAGCCATCATGATGTTAGTTTGCCACCAGCAAGGCGACGTTCACAACCACACCACTTACCCAGCACGTTTAAGGTCCCAAGGATAATCCCAACTCCAAGAAACATCCCCACACCGTGCACAGCCATGGTGTTGCGAGACGGCTCTAATCCATTCCACTGCAGCGTGTTTAAATATAAAGTGTGAGGGAGAGAAGGATGGTGAGAGTAAAGACCGAGGGGAAGAGCCTTAAATCCCCCTATCAAACACCCTGACTGTTGTCCAGCCCTGCTGTCGCTGTCCGTGGCTCAGATTACACAGCAGCTGGAGGCCCTAAAGCAGGACCTCAAGTCACGCTCCAGCCATCGACAATAATCATCATGAAGACCATTAGACCACGGTGACGAGGCTGGACACGAGCACCGGTTCAGACCGGGGGACCGGGAGGGTCGAAACGTTTAACGGTTAACAAGTTTGGGTGATTGTGAAACTTCTGCAGTTGTGTGTGTGTTTGTGTGTGTGTTGGGGGGTACTAAGGAAATAAAAAAAGTCCCATAAACCAGAGAGGAGAACAGGTGACGTTGTGTGTGGGCCTGCTCCCCTCTCTGCCATGTGTTTGGGGTATTAGTACTCCAGACTAGAAGAAGAGATCACTAAAAGCATCAAGTCAGAGACTCTGACCTGCATCAAGAGAAGTCAGCTAGCTGGCTGAGATTGATTTTATTGTAGCGGGAGTCGTGTCGTTCTGCAGAGGCAAGGGCAACAATCCGGATTCTGGAATGTGCCATGTGAGTTGCTCAGTATGTGATGCACTTCTAAATATACAGCTAGGAAAACAGAGATGAGCTCCTTTAAGGTAACTGGAGCTGGCAGCCTGCAGATTGTGTGTCTCCCTCGCAGCTCAGAGACACAAGAGTGGAGCGGGGACTTCTGTCCGGACGACTCAAGCAGAAAAATGTGTTTGCACACTGGGAGAGTTCATCTTTATGTCTTCAGGACTCGTTATTAAATCTGATGTTTTTCTCCAGGAGCCTGAGGAGCACGCAGACTGGTCAGAGCAAAAAGTCAGACTGATGTAAGGACAAGAGGCTTTTAATAGAAAACATGGATTTAATATAAAAAATGAATTTCTCAAACCAACTTTATTTAAACAGTGTCAAAACTAAAATAGCTAAAACAATCGCAATGTTACATAGAGTAAAATGGTCCCTGCATCTATTATATAATTCACTGATTTTACCATACTGCATTGAAATTTGGGGAACAACATATAAAATTTAAACAAATTCCATTTACATCTTGCAAAAAAAGCAGTAAGAATCATTACAAGGAGCAACTACAAAGATCCGTCCAGCACGTTATTTAATTAAAAACATTAAAATTCTACGACCTAGTGGACTATCACATTTTAAAATTTATGTACAATGCAAACAAAAAACTACCTTCTTGCAAGTTTAATTAAAAGATTTACAAAAAGACAGAGTAAATATGAATGAAAAGGATATGAATTATTTATAATACCTAGGCATAGGGTAAAGGAGCGTTGTGTCTCTATATGGAGTCAAATTATGAAATACATTAACTACTGAAATCAAGAATGCAAAAACAGTATTTACCTAAAAAAACTGATTAAAAATAAAATGCTCAACTTATATGAATCTGTTATAAGAGTGGGGAAAAAAGAAAAACGTGCGTGCATGCGTGTGTGTGTGTGTGTGTGTGTGTGTGTGTGTGTGCATATATTCTTGTTCTTCTTTCTGTGTTATTTCTTATTTTGTTTTTTTTTTCTCCCTTTTTTCGTTACTTATTAATTGAAATTGTGATAGCCAACCAGTCCAGAAATCACTTTGTTCCACGCTAACTTACTATTATGCAGTTGTTTCATTTGTATTAATGTTATTTTAGTTAAAAGGGGCAGATGACATACGTTTTCTTCTTTCTGTCTCCTTTTCATTTTGGTTTTAGTACTTTAGTTTTGTATATTGATTTTAATGTGCATAAATGAAATAAAGTATGGAAAAAAATTAAATTTAGAACACAAACAATAAAGTTGACCAAAGTGCTCCAAAGTAAAACTTAAATCAATGTGAATAAAAGCAGAATAAAATAAAACGTCTCAGTTGTTGGTTTTCTTTTAGGTTTGTTCATTCATCAGAAGTCTCTTTACTAAATCCTTCTTGTTCAGCTCCAGATTTTGTTTTCCGTCTTGATTTAGATTTTTTTTACTAAACCATTTGAACAAACCTGCAGTCTGGGAGCCGACTCTATCCTCGCTCATTATTTAATCGTCTGAATGATTTCACCAAATGCTGCTACTTCCAGATGAAACGATCCGTTGCACAGGACAAAAAGACCCTCCACCCCCGCCCACCTGGCCCTTTAATGAATGACCCCGCTTTCTCTTTTTTCCCGCTCCGTTTGCAGGAAGATCCTGGTTTCAGTCCTTCTTTATGAGCACACGTGGTTTAGCCTGAGTGTGGAGTTCAATGTCTGCACGCCTCGGCCCCTTTAGCACAAACATCAGAGGTGATAATCAGTAAACGCCCCTCGTGAAGCACATTAATCAGTTTATTGACATGCTTCAACCCTCAGGCTTGAGGTTAATGCAATAATGCATGTTCTTAAATGTAAATATCTGCATGCATCAGACAAATGCACCCAGGTGAACTTCTGTTTCCCATCAGAATAAGATTTTGTAGACTCATAAACCAGTGTGTCCTCATAAACCAGCATGTTGTGGGCCTTTGTGCAGCTTTTTATGCTATATGTGAATGAGAGGAGGGGAGAAAAGGGAGGAGAGAGGAGGGAGGGTGGTAGTGGGAGGAACAAGTACCCACTCAAGCTGACCAGGAGTATCGTGCATTTAGAGAAAATGAATCTGGAGGAGGGAGGTTACTGAGGGACACGCTGAGCTGGCTCTGCTTTATCAGCTCCGGGCCCTCAGCTGATCTCTGGACCCGCAGGTTAAGCAACGCAGCAAAGAGACGAGCTGCTTCACAATCAGAGACTAAAGGCAGGAGAGAGGAGGGAAATGAAAGAGAAACAGCATAAAAACAACTGGGTTTAAGATTCAAACCTCCAATGGCAGTCAGAACTTTTAACTGGAGGCTTTGGGGAGGAGTATGACAGATTTGAGAGGACGGGGAGGGTCAGAGTTAGGAGTCTGCTAGAAAGGAGCTGTGGTGACGGTCGGTGCAAGGGGACAAGCACTCATGTGAAGCTCAGAGGACTTCAAGAAGAAAAAAAAACAGAAACAACAGAGGGAGAGCTGCAGGCCCCAAAGTGCACTTCAGGATGGGTGTGAAGAAGAAGGCAGCTGCCGCTATCCTGGTGCTGCTGCTGTTCCTCGGCTCGCTGTGGGTCTGTGAGTATGTTCATCCATCTGGGCTTCCAGGATTCATGTTGGATCTGCTGTGTTCAGTCGCTTCTTTTTAAATAATACAAACTGTTTACACTCAGGTTTAATTAGATGAACTAGTGTAAAACCTACAGGAAATGTGTTTTTCAGCAAAGAAAAAATAATGAACGGGAAAAAAAAACCTGGAAGGATCTAAAAATAGGCTATCTGTGGAAAAACAAAGGTCCAAAGTAATAACCCCAGAAATGTTGAAACTGAGACCATGTGATCTCCTTTTTTTTTAGTTTGGATTAAGCTCTGATCCTGTTTTCAGAGGGAAGCTCTGCGTTCCACCTCTGCATTCTCATAGTGACCGAGCTTAGGCTTTAGGCTCCTGGTGCACGTGGTGGTGGCAGGACTTTCTCCTCCCACAGCTCAGGTTAGAAGCTCTGTGAGAGCCGTGTGTGCAAATGCTCAGAGGTTCAGGTAAATGTCCACACAGCTCAGCTTTATGAGTGAAAAAGCACAGTTTGTTTTAGCTGAAAACTCTAAAAACTATAAGACTGTATTCTCAAAGTATCTGAAGATGTTCACTTCCTGTTTTAAAACCTGTTATTGAGCTGAACGTATTGAAGGTTTTAGAAGGAATTCAAAGGAAAACCCCAAAGCAGAGCCGCTGTAGCACCGCTCATCATAGAAAGATATATTTGACAGTTCAAATATTTATTGAAATTTTCTCAAATTGGGATTGAGACGGATCAACCTGGGATGCATCCTCTAATATTAGGATGCTGGAATCACGGCTCTGATTCATTCACAGATGAGGAGGAATTATGGGATTTGTGTGAATATTATCATCAGCACCACTTTGGCCTCCTTTGACTTACCTATCAGAACCACCCTATTGTCCTTATATGCACCTATTTGTCCTCATAGTCTACAAATCCAAACTATAATAACTTGTTTTCTCAAAGACTGTCAGGATGCTGCGATGATCATTTTGAAAGCATCAAATGCAAACTATAGAATTTTTTAAGTTTTTCAGTTAATTTACAGCATATTTAGATAAATAGGAACCTCACTTTACCTTATAGTTTGTTTAATTCATTTACACAACTTTGTGTAACTTTAAGTCCATTGAAGTGATTTTTTTAATTTCTTATTATTTCTGATGCTCTGACCCACCTGATGTGACTTCTTATTCATATTAAATCAGAGTATTTTGTCTTAAATTAAATCCATACTATGCAACTTTTTCATATTTTTAAATCATGTTCTTGAGCCAGTTTGTGCTAAAATGACCCTTTACAGGGTTAATGAAATGTCACTCAGACCCCCACTGCCCTCTGTGGCCAGAATACCGCACTTACAACTCCAGAGTGGCGGTTTGCTCCCTGTTAGACTTAGCTAAGTGGAGCTGACATGCCTGGTGCTGCAGTCTGCTTCCAGCATGTTTCCTGCATGTTTTAGATCATGAACACAGCTGATGTGTTTGATTTAGTGATGAACCGCTTCTGTAGACACTAATGAAGGCTGAGGAGACATTTCAGCTGTTAGATTAAGGTGTTAAAAAGACCAACGCACAGTGAGGAGAGAAGTTTCACTTTTTGTTTCACTAACGGACACTAGGGGGTGCTAAAAGCAACCTAAAACTGCCGAGTGTTCTTTTAAGCAGAGTAAAAGTTAAACCACCTCATTGGATGTTGGTCTCCTTGAGCCCGCCTTCTGATCCTGCTGCTGATGTCCAATCCGTGGAGAGGTGGAGTCATTTTTCAGCACAGCTGATGTAGAATCAGCGATCAGGAGTGCTGCTGAATAAATCCTCTGGTGATCAATAAAAAATGAAGATATCAAGTCCCAGATGAAAAGTCCTACCCTTAAATATAGAATAAATGTATTTATTTGTTGTTTGTTATTTGACCCTACCCCTACCCCTAAGCCATTTCAGGTTACACAGGATTTGAGGTTTACATTTATATGCTTTAAAACTAGATTTGTGCTTCATCTCACTGTGCATATAATACACAGTGGATCTTAAACTAAAGAATAACACAAACCAGGTCTTTAAATGATCATATCATGATGTGATCTGTCCACAAACTGACTGTACCAGGTCTTGATCTTCCTGTTTCTTGTCTGACTGCAGATGGCGGTCTAGATTACCACTGGGAGTCCTGTTTGAAAGGTTATAACCAGGTTAATAAGGTAGGAGCAGAAACACGTTATGCAGAAATTACTGCAGCGTTTGCATTTGGTTTTGCAGATCAGATGGACAGTGAATGAGTAAATCACATCAGGTTTCTTCTTCCCTTTTGTCTCGTTTAGATCCCCCAGCTGTCCAACAGCAGCAGGTCAGACGTGTCCAAGCGTCCCCACGTCCTCTCAATTTGTCCTGGTCAGAACTTCCAGGTGTCGGTGCTGATCTCCCAGCTGCTGGCTGCTCCAGCTTACACGTCCGACGTGCTGCTGCAGCCGTATCTGTCCAGCTGGGATGAGCTTGTGAAGTAAGATCCTGAGCTGAGGAGCACGACCATCAGACCCCTTTAAGGTGCTGATTGCTTTTCTGTATGTTCCAGGTTCATGGATTCTCTGGGTCCAATGGTGAGTCTGATATCAAAAGAGATAGAAACCAAGACCTCAATTATTCGTCAGCTGGCGCTGCTGTCTAAGAAGGACCCTGAAGCTGAGCTTGGCCCAGACATGAACCTATTAAACACACAAGCTGGAGAAAAGGAAGACTTAAAGGTCCACCAGCACACAGACGCCTACCACTCTGTGCGCTCCATGATCTCATCAGAACTGGATCGAGGCCTGGTTGATTTCCACCAGCAGACGGACTCTGGATGTCGAACTCTTCTGCGGCTGCATCGGGCTCTACTGTGGCTGAAGCTTTTCCTGCAGAACCTAGCCAAGGCCCCGGCGGCCGGCCGCCCCCGGAGCCCCTCGGAGCTGTGCCGAGAGGCCTACCAGAGCACCCTCGCACGACACCACACTTGGTTTGTCCGCAGAGCTGCCGAGCTGGCCTTCATCGCCATGCCAGAGCGGGGATTCTTCTTCAGGCTGCTGTGTGTGCAGAACCAGGAGGGGATGAGTGTGGTGCTGAACAAAGCAGTAGATGCCATCGGGGAGGTTTATGATAGGACACAGAAAGCCCTGGAGGAAAAAGGCATGCTGGACTTGCCTTAGAAAGCATGCATTTATCCATCTGCTGCTGCGAGAGTAACATATTCTGTTCTGTGACCTTTGAATCAGATCATCGAGGTTCAAACACAAAGTCTGAATCTCTCCAAAAATAACTTAAATGTAAATATTCCAAACGTCGACCAAACGGGTTCCTTTCCTCCTTACCTGAGAAGTGATTTAAGGCAGCTGGCCATAATATAAGCTGTGAATCATGTAAACATGGGAACAAAAACAGAAAATGAGCTGCTTCTAAACATGATTGCTTTTTGTTTTTGTAGAGTCCCCACCAAAAAATGGTTTCTTTTTGTGATTTTATATTTTTTCTAAAATGAAAACGATTGCTTGAATAGGAGTAGATTCTTGATTCTACCTCGGTTCTGATGCTTTAGCCTCTAGAAGGCAGCAGGACCAATCACAGGACATTACACAAATGAGCTGAGCAAATAACATTCTCCAAGCATTTTAAACATTTGTATTGAATAATTAAACGTTTCTTTGGCTAAAAAGTGTAAATTCTTGTGTTTTTTCCAGTTATGCATCTGTAAAACCCTGCAGCATTATTGTAATGTAATCAAGCATGCAGCAGGGTGCTACTGCTGACTAATCTCAGCTCTCCTGGCAACATGGCGAGTTTAATCAGCCCTGTGTGACACTTTTATCTGGACCCATTCATTTAGCAGAAATTGTTATTAAGGAGAAAAAACTGAATAAAATTTGTCATAATTATAAATAACCTATAAAACGTGGCTTATAGACGAGGACTGGCTGTAACAAAGTGAGCTCCATTAAACTATTTTAAACCCACAAACTCCTCTAAAGCTGCATAATCCTTCCTTTCCCTGCACAGCTCTGCCGTTCTAAGGAGGAGGCAGAGAGAGGGCCAGGGTTGAACCTGTGTAGGAGGCGGGAGGTGAAGGTCAGCGAGCGAGGAGGTACACTTCACCTTTAATCTCGTCAAGCAGACTGCTGCAACATCTCCTAAAATAAACCAAGCAGCAAACCACAAATGACTGAGAGGCAGAGGCAACGTGGAGTTTGAGTTCCCTTAAATGACTTTTTATTTCTCTATCTGGATTTGCGTTAAATATGAGCAAAAATATACATACGGTAAGAGCAAGAAATAAACAATCCAGGGTTGTGTTTTTCAGCCATTTGGGCAAGAGTTTCATCCTTTATTTCTTGAAGAATCCTTTCATAACAACTGTAAGCAACAGTGCAGCGGAACTAGAAGAAGATATGTGCAGGTTGTATTTATACTCTTATTTGTAACATATACAGTCGCCTCTCTCCACCTCTGTGCACCTTTGCAGTTTTGAAAGTGCATTTGAGGTTTAAATCCTCGTTGAACTTTGATTGCAAGCTTTAGAAGCTTATTTTTAAAAATAAATAAATAAATATCAGCAGAAAAGACTCAGATGATGGCAAAAACTCCAAACCAAAACGTGGATCTGAGCTAATACATTCTCTCTCCCTGACAGCAAAAATAAGCTTTTTTTTTTTTACAAACAAAGCAACTGACTTGTTATTGCCTGCATAAATGCCTGAATCGTTCCTTCCTTTTTCTTCCTCACTTTTGATGATACTCGTTGCATCGATTTTATTGCAACCTTTCCACTAGTTATTCACACACACAGGAAATAAAAATATTGCTCTTTGACAATATCTCCAAAGTATAGTAAATAAATAAATAAATAAAAGTAAAAATGGAGATAAGAGGAAATAACATTCAGACACTGGGGAACAACTGTGTCTGTCCACCAGGAGGCACTGTTCCTTTTGTGCGTGTTGTTATATAACAGGAGGCCTTTTCATAGCTCAGGGTTTTTCCCTACTGGATCTCTGACCTGCTGCTGAGATCGTATCAGGAAGAGAGGAAAAAACAGACAAGCACAACTCTAATGATCAATAACATCTTTGGTTGAAGAGGCTGACACTAGATCGTCCAATGAGACGATTCGACCAGACAGTTTAGGTTTGTGGTTTAAAGTTAATTATAATAATAATAATGATGATAAATTATTTTAATTCTGAAGAGGAGAATCAGGCGTTTGTCATGAAGAGGAGAGGAGGACCAACAAAAGTAGGGTAAAGAAGTTCAGCGTGCCTGCTCTGGATTATCTGGCCAGATTAAGAGATTACAGTGAAATTAAATAAGTGTTCCAGAGAAAGAAAGGCATGTGAACCGGTCAGAGGAGTCACAAAAAGCTGAGAACTAAACGTCCTCCGGGGCAGATCCTCGTGAATGAACCCCTTCAGGTACTGGAGCTAATGGTCTCTTTAGATGCAACAGGATCTGATAACAAGGTTCTGTTTGTGGGATTTAACGTGAGAACTCAGACCAGCCCGTTGTCCTCACGCTGCGCTGACACGACTCAGTCACAGCAAAATTAAAAATCTGACTCCAGTGATGCTTTTCAGAGACTCTGCACATCTGTCAGCTCCAGCATCAAACTCACACTTGAGTTTAATCTTCATCATGTTGGTTTTCTCCTCAAACAGATGCAAGAGCAGAGAAATCAAACAGGTTTCTATTCAACACCAGCAGCTGATCTTTGTTGTTTTCCTACAGACCGACTCAAGTGACTATTTGACTGAAGGTGGAGGTGAGTACGACTGAAACAAAGCAGCAGACTGTCTACCTCCTCCACCATACACTGCAAATGTGGTCACCAAAAGAACAGTTTTAGTTTAAAACAATAGAAAAAATAAGAAAACTGTCATTTTCTGATAAAAATGCAAAACACAGAACACAAAATGAAGCTAAATCATAAATATCTGAAATGAATAAGACTTTATACACAGAAAAATATTACGAGCAAAAACCTTCGCCATCGTCATCAGGTATTCAGATGGGTAACTGGGCTTTGAAAATAAATAAAAAATAAATAACACTTTGAGACCCAAATAACTAATTCAAGTAGAGGTTTTCCTAAATTCTGAAGGGTGACTGATGTATGGCTTTTCATCTTTATTAATTTGGTGTTAATGTGAGCAAACCAAAGGTGAAGCTTGTCTGTTGAACCAGCTGCTCTCAGTGCAAACACCACGTGATCGTTAATAATTACCTTCAATAGGAGTCATCGGATGAATGGACACAAGCATTCATAATGGATGCTGCTTAATGAATATTGCACAGTGCATGCAACTTCCCGACCTACTGTAAGAAATGGGACCTGTACATGAAACACACACACACACACACACACACACACCTGTATTCCTCGTGAACTTTTCCAACACATTATCCTGTTCACACGTATTTGCAGTGGTCCCTCCTGGTGGTCAGTCGTTTAGTTAGCGGGACACACTAAAGACACATGCAAATGGCTTCGTCCGTCCATCGAGATAAATGCTGGATTATTCTTTTTAAGTGCAACACAACTGACTCGCCGCTATAGAGTTATGATGCCGTATAAATACCGTAGATATACACGCTCTGAGGTTTTGTTTGCGTGTGTATAGAGAGGGATGCTCTGTCAGGAGGCAGCAGGAGCTGAGCAGCATGTTCTCCGGTGATGCCGCTGACCCTCGGACCGTTTTCATCCCTTAGTTTATCATGCAGTATAAATAGCTAATTTACAGAAAATAATTTGTCTGAACGCTCACCGACAGAAACGATGACAGAATTAGCACCCTTTTAATCTCGCCGAACAGTTTCCTCCCAAGCAGAACAAACGAAAAAATAAATAAACTCAATGAGGGCGTAAAACAATTCATACCTAGGGTGTGAATACTGCGATTTTCTTTTCTGTTTGTGTGCAGTGCTGCAGAGAACGAAGAAAGTTGTTGGTTTTGTTGGAAGGAGGGAGACGGGGGAGGGAGGGAGGGAGAGGGAGGGTTCAACCTAGTCGTTGCTGTTGATCCTCAGCTTGAAAGACACTCTCCCAGCGAACTTGTCTCTTTCACTCCCAATGGGAATGTTGTTGGCGTGGATCTTGCACTCGATGTTTACGTCTTCGTTCTGGGTGATGTTTAGAAACTTGATGGCGACCAGAGGCTGAGAGTAGTTCACCTGCAAGAACACGAATTTACGTAATGTAATCGAGTCTGGAAATACAAATAACCCAACTCAATGAGGATCAATAAGGAAGAACTTAGTGGGAACAGTCTCAGGCCTACCTGAGCTTTCTTTCCATAGTACGGGTAGTACATGAGGTTAAATGTGCCGTTCTCAGGGAAGTAGGCCAACTCTCCAATTTTGTCAGAGTCGTCTTTCTGAGGGGGTGAAACCGTTTCTTTAGTTGCACAGGTACTTCATTCATCTCCTTCATAATCCACCATCTACTTCAGCAGCAAAACCAGCAGCTTCACCTACAAGCGTGTGCAGTAGGGTCACGTTCTAAGCCAGGTTTAAGCAGAAATGCCATCTAAACTCCAGCTAGATCTGTCCAGCTCTTACCCATTCATCTTTGCCAACTCTGTATTTCTGAGGCACAAAAATTAATGGCACACAGTGGAAACAAAAAAAAAACGGTTTGTGCAAATGATAAAGAAGCATGGAACATTGTTAATGACAAAAGGGGAAACAAGAGGAGAACAGGAGGAGGCATGATGCAGATGGGAGTGAGGTACATTAGTTATAAACCTTTCATTGTGAAGGACACAAAGGGATTACCTTAGGACCACAGGTGACAGACGGAGCCTGTCCATTTTTTCCTGGCAGCAACCCAATCACCTGGAGAGAGAGAGGAGCCTTTTCACTTTTATTAACAAAGACAGACTAAAACAGTCGTTCACAGATGTGAGCAGGATAACCTACAGCTGTAATCTTGACACAGATTTTTTTTACTTTCCCTATTTCTAACCAGTTTTGGTGTCTTAGTCCCTTCATGTCTCCTAGCAACCGCATCCTTTTCTCTTCCCCTCTTTTCCTTTCATACCCGATTCAGCTTGATGATGATACACGGCTTGCCATCTTGGTATCCATAGTAACGGTCATGGAGTCCAGAGCATATATCGAGCATGGTGCGGTTGAACTGACAGGAGCGCTTCGGGTTGTTCTTCACATCGCCGCTGTCCTCCTGCTGAAAGTACTGGTCCGGGGTGCACTGGTGGTTTTTCTGGGCCTGGACGGTGTCGTTGTAGGCTGCAAGGGAGAGGAGAGCGGGGGTGGGGGTTACTTAGTTTGTGAAGGCTTATGACTCAACTAAAACCCTGCTGCATGGCAGCCTCCCACTCACTGGCAGCAATAAAACGATGTGTAACAAAGTAAAAACTATTTATTCTGTTCTGTTGGAGCAGCAGCAGCGTAGAAGAGGATGAGAGTCACCTGACAGGAACTTGTCCAGCGTTTGAGCATACATGTCCCAGCTCTCCGTTTTCTCGATGGTGTAGACAATCTCAAAGGTTTCATCTGCATGAGGTCTGATCACAAGACCTGTGAGAGCCGGCAGACAGGTCAGGACACGCTGACACGCACAGCATTTGTGTGCTCAGTCAGTTTGAATCTGGAGGACCTGTACCTGGTGTGGAGAGCCGGTCCTGCCAGGTGGGTTTATGGTCATCCAGAGTCTGCAGCATGACGTACATGGTGAGAGCAAACATGCCAGCCAGGAAGATGTAGAAGACTAAATAGAAGAGAAAAATGAGACCTGCAGGAAAACCAACAAAGAAAACAGAGTTATTTCTCTTAGCTGCAAGTTTGATGCCTGGTTATGGAGTCTGACGTGTGATGGGTTTGATTTCTAGCTTTATAAAGTGAAATGAGAGGAAACACGATGAGAAGGCGTCTCTAATATCTTGCTTTGTACCTGGTAGACTTCCACATAAACACATGAGGTTTAGAACATCAGTCAGCGGAGCTGAGACCCGTTCTTTATGTTCTAATGATGAATAATGGAACTACACCCTAAAGTTCTGTCGTTCTTTTGCAGCGATTAAAGGAACTCTAGTCAGTTTTGGCTTGTTTTTAGCACCCCCTAGTGTTTGTTGGCGAAAGCAAAAGTAAAACTTCTCTCCTCGCTGTGCGTTGGTCTTTTTAACACCTTAATCTAACAGCTGAAATGTCTCCTCAGCCTTCATTAGTGTCTACAGGAGCGGTTCATCACTAAATCAAACAAATCAGCTGTGTTCATGATCTAAACATGCAGGAAACATGCTGGAAGCAGACTGGAAGCAGATTGCAGCGCCAGGTATGTCAGCTCAGACTGAACCGGACCGGCAACTGTGAAGTTGCAAGTGGAATATTCTGGCCACAGGGGGTGACAGGGGCTGGGTGGCCTTTCATTAACCCTGTAAACGGTTGTTTTAGCACATACTGGCTCAAGAAAATGATTTCAAATTATATAAAAAAAGTTGCAAAGTGTCCCTTTAATGCATTCAGATTGTTGAGCTGGAGGTTGTGAATCATTTTCAACAGAAATCTGCATTTTCCCTCTATAGTTTATTGGAGTATGCAGTGAAATTAATATATATATAAAACAATCAACTAAAACAAGATTGTTTAAAAGATAGTCAGGATGTGTAAATATTTGTTTTAAAAAAAATCAAACAATGTTACCAAATGAATAAAAACTGTAACCACTGCTTCTTTTCTTGGTCTGGACATTAAGGGGTTAATGGGTTAGGTTATATTTTCTTTAGTCTGCATGAATCATCTAATAAAAACAGTTTATTTAATGTTGCTGTATCTGTAACATCGACATATTTCAGGGTGATCCTAAAAAAGAACTCTTGAGTTGTTTCCAGTTAAAACTCTTAAGATTATCATCACAGCATCTCTGATGACACACAACAAATTTAAAAGTGTTAATTTTGGGGTGTTGGTCCAATTTATGCAAGTGTAAGGTTAATTTAACACTAAGAATAGTTATTTTAACACTAAAAAGAGTTATATAGTTGCTATGTAACACTGACATGAGAGTTAAACCCGAGCATTAAAAAGGAGTGTTTCCTAATCAACTCTGTAGGAGTCATTTTGGATAAAATAACTCCTGAAACGCTAACTCTGAACTCCCACAGCGGCTAGAACACCTGCAGAGTTAATTCATAGACTCCACCCCTTTATTCTAAAAGTTGGACTGGTAGCGACTGATTGGCTGCAGAGAGCTGCAGGAGCTGCAGTGGGCGAGGTGCATTGTGGGTTGGTTTTTGACACTAAATCAGAGTTAAAGTACCAACTCTCCAAAAAGAGTTCATTTAACTTTTGGTAAATACAGTGTCTACGTGTTTGGATATAAATCTAAATAATAACATTAAAAATATATTTAAAAGTGAAACTAAATATTAAAACCTAAAAACTTACAAATAAAACAATTCTAATTAAATTCAAATATTGAGAATCAAATCTAAATTTATATATTTAAGGAATACACATTTTAAAGTAATGCTGGGTTTCCTTTTAAATAACTGAAATAATGAACTGAACTCAATGCACTGATAAGTAGGTTCAACTGGAACACATACTTTGTAAAGTGCCTGGAGATGACTCTTGTTGTGATTTGATGTTATATAAATAAACTGAATTGGAATGTAATCTATTTATTTTAAGTAAATCCTACAGTATAGTGTCAAATCTGAGTACTCCAAGTTAAATCTAAATATTTAGCATCAAATCTCAAATGCTCTTGTTTGGGTTTTTCCTGCACCGTCACAAATAATTCAGAGTTAAATTAACTCACAAAGTCCTCACAACAAAGGGTCACCATGCTTTTATTTTGGTAGGCCACTTCTGTTTTTCAGACAGCTGAAATTGCACATTAGTTGAATAAAATGATAACATTCATGTCATTAATTTAGATTTGATTCTAAACATTTAGATTTTTGGAACTGATTTTATACATTTAGTTTAATCCCCGCGACCCGGATTCAGATAAATGGATGGATAGACATTTAATTTAAATGTTAATTATTTAGGTTAAATTTATAATATTTAGATTTGACACCAATTATTTAACTTGAAATTTTTATGTTTTGATTTTGTTGCAAATATTAACGCTTGGCATTATATATTTGGGTTGGATTCTAAATATTGAGGTTTAATTTTAAATGCTAAAAACGTATGTGAAACTTTTCAAATTTAAATCTGATTCTAAATATTTAGATTTAACGTCATACATTTAGATTTGATTTGAACTATTTAGTTTTAAGTTTGTTCATTTAGATTTGATTCAAAATATCTTTTCAACCTGATTAGTTGACATTAAATATGGTAAAATTGTGCTACTTTACAATGGCACCCCATACTCAGAGAGGAGGAAATGATGGAAACCCTGGGGTATTAGCCACACAGTTGGGAGCTCTTAAGCCCATTATAATGAAGTTATTTGTGAGATAAATATGTAATATAATTTTCTATATGTTGAAGATTGCCAATCAATGAAGAATCCACTAATGAGACGTTAAAACCATCCACTCACTCTGAGGAGCTGTTTTAAAGAGAACAGGAGAGCAGAAATAACCTTTTCTGTGACGCACCAACACCTGAGGCCAGCACTGAGGAGCAGCTGAATGCTCTGACCCTGCTGCTCTGCTGGAAGCCCCCCAGCAGTCGCTCCATCAGCAGTGGTGCTGCATCTACCTCCCCGCACAGCAACACTGGCAATCATCCATAACAAAATGTCGAGGGGAAGCTGATCCAAGAGGGGCGATTACAGCTGGGGGTGTCTTAATGATTTATAGCTTGTATGTGTTTCATCCAATCGTTCCTGGAGATTTTCTTGGTCTAAGTGAATCCGAGGCCGGAGGAGCGGATCACGCTTAGTGGCTTGTTTGTGACAAAAGAGTCAGATCGAGTTATTAAATATCAATAGCATCCGGCTGCAGGACACAGAGCAGCAAGAGAGACATCTAAGTCCTGAAACGGGCCACTCAGGGGAGAGGTTGTGTTAACCAGGAACATGACACCACCTGGGGGAGAATGGATGTGCATAAGTGCACACAGGGGTGGATGTGCCCCCTCCTCCTGGAAAAATGGTGTTGAGTTTACAGTTTACCCTCTCAGCTCACGCTGATGATGGACATTGAAGCGTCTCTCTTTCAGCCCAGTTTTGTTTGAGGACAAACAAGCAGCTCAGGGTGGCTCTGCATCCAGGTCCTTGCTGGGAGTAATAGCAAAAGGCATGCTGGGTAATTGCTTTATAATGTGATGAAGAAGCAGACGTCTGAACTGAACATAAAAGGGAAATAGAATAAAAGCTGCAGATCTTTCATCAAGATCTTTTACAGCGTGAACTCTTACTGCATAATGATTCTGTTCATTGTAAAGGCATTTAAAGCTCCAGATTTTACGTTTTTGCTTTGTTTCTGCAAGAAAACAAACTCAATTAGTTTTGAGTCCAGACTCAACCAACTGGGGGCAACACGCAACATCCAACCTTTATCAGGATTTTCATCTGATTGTTATCCTTTACACAAAGCAGAGCAGCCAAAGATGTGAGCTGTGTTTGATCCTCAAAGACGCCTTTGATCCAACGTTCTGTACGACAATTACACGGTTCATTAAAGGGATCTTAAGAACAGACAACCTCCATGAATAATGTTCCAGAATAAAAGCATTTTTGTCAGGTTTTTGTTCTCAAACTAGAATATGTTTTCAGCATCCCATAAAAGGCCAGATTTAGAGCGGTCCAACAGAAATAGCCTCATTACGAAGCCTCGCAGAGCACAGATTAAAAAGGCCACCAAACCTCTGAGCACCTGGGACGCACTGAGCTGGATTAAGTTTCAACCGTGGGAGGATACAAACACAATCAATGAATCTGAACTCCTCTCTTATGTCACTATAATATCAGCTGATGCAAAAAAAAATCACATCACATGAAACCACTTTTGGCTCTAGGCCAACCATGTGTTGGATCGGGCTCATGTCTCTGGTATAATGATTAAAACATCTCAGTTCCTGAAAGTCTTGTACTTTGCCAGAACATCCTGAATTGAAACCTTCCTCAGCCAATGAAGTCATTAGATTAGGATTAAATCCCTTACTGATTTGTAGCTGCAGGGAGGGGCCGGGTGGAGGGTGATACAAATAGCATTTGGCCTTCGGCTTTACCCAGATTAAAATGCTCCAATGTCGTTAGAACAGAGCCATATGGGCCCTGCCGGTGCATGAATCTTTCAGATAGTTGCAGGGATTTTTCCTCTATGACATAAAAGGTGGTTACAACTAAATGTGGGATATATATATATATATATATATATATATATATATATATATATATATATATATATATATATATATATATATATATATATATATATATATATATATATTCCTGGGGGAGCCGGCTTCTGTGCATTATAAGAGATGAAGCCGCTGACAGAGTGGAAGCTGCTTCAGCACAGCTTCTGCATTCTGGATTAATAAAAAGTAAAATGGATGAGAGGTTTCTGAGCAGCACGCAGGGAAAGCACTGCATGTTCCTGACAGAGTTGGGGGGAATGAAATGTGCCGGTTCCTGGAGGAGCAGTGCCGCAGTCAGACTTCAGCACCAGGCTGAGATGGACAGCGACAGCACAGATGAGTCAGCTGCAGCCAGAGTAAATTCATATTCCTGCCTTCCTCAGTCTGACAGTCCCTGGTCAAATCATCAGAACCCCTTCAGGGGAGAGGTTGGACACTTCATGACAGCGACCTGTTACAGAGCCGGGGGGAGGGGGGGAAGCATGTTTGCTGCATTGCTGCTGGACGGTACTCACCCCAGCTGCTCGCCGTTCTGCCCAGAAACTCCCTGGTCCTTGGGTTCCATACAAACTCCTTCCACTCGCTTTTCTCTCCATCCTTTGCCATGTTGTCTCCAAAAGCCTTGGTTTAAAACGCGCTGCTGGGATGCAACAACTGCTCGGACTCTTTGTGCGGATGCAGGAAGTCAGGACGCACAAATAAATAGAAGAAAAATGAAAGTTAAAAAAACAAAACACACACTAACGAGGCCTGTCTTGTGAGAGGAATTGATAAGAGGTCCAGCACCCGGTACAGACCTAATAAGTGCCCTCCCCCCCGGCTCTAGTCTGCATGCCGCAGAGTTTTGATGAGTGGTGCAGAAATGTAGTTATACTGCAGTAAAGCACTCCCTCCGCCTCTCTCTGCAAGAACCCGGCTACCCCGCGCGCGCGCGCACACACTCACACACACACACACACACACACACACACACACACACACACACACACACACACACTGTGTCTCATCCTCCATTACGGACCGGTAGAGAGATGTTCCCTCCCCCTGACCAATCATCTGTCTCCACGCATGACTGACAACCCTGGCATCAAACTGCACCTTAGACCTGAGGCCGTAATGTTTCTACACAAAGAGCAATGAAGTATTCTCGCCAGGTTGGGCCTGGTCACTCAAGGATCAAGTCCTGTCTTTCAGAAGAAATTCAGAATCTTTTCACATCCTGCCTGTGACGTAGCATGAGGGGAACGAGAGAGGATGTGGTGAGAAATGAGACACCAGCTGCTCAAGACTGGGTGATTATAGTTTCTCCCATTTGAACATCAAACTGCATCAAGCAGACAATTTAATTTGCAAAGATCCCTAATAATGTCAACATAAGAATCCAAATCATCTTATGTGTGTGCATGTGTGTGAAGTAGAAGTGTGCAAAGCAGCCAGTATTTGTATCTGTATTTGTTGAGGGGGGAAAGTATTTGTATTCCAGTAAAACTCAAAATAGGTGTACAAATCCATTTTTTTTCATTACGCTTCTGATTGATGTTATAGTGTAGAAGTGTAACGCAAAAAAATGGATTTTTACACCTATGTTGAGTTTTACTCGAATACAAATACAAATAATATTAGGATGTGGGTCAAGCCCAGAAATAAGAGATTTCACAAGTAAATATACTTCACACTAGAGGTGTGCAACGCAGCCAGTATTTGTAGCTGTATTTGTAGAGGGGGTAAAGCATTTATATGTGTATTTGTATTCGAGTAAAACTCAAAATAGGTGTGAAAATCATTTTTTTTTTGCATTACACTTCTACACTATAACATAAATTAGAATTGTAATGAAAAAAATGATTTGTACACCTATTTTGAGTTTTACTTGAATACAAATACAAATACAAATACTTTCCCCCCTCAACAAATACAGATACAAGTACTGGCTGCTTCTAGTGTGAAGTATATTTATTTGTGAAATCTACACCCCTAGTGTGAAGTATATTTATTTGTGAAATCTAATCACAATAAATTAAACTATAACACTATTGATTTACACACCAGCTTTATAACTGCAACATGTAAGATATTTCTTCAAATTAGCTACATTTTTGCAAAAGTTCCATAAATGATAAAGACAATAGCTGTCCAAATAATGCTCGTTAGGTACATAATATCACATTTCCTTGTGAAAATGTATGTTTAAATAGCTCATTGTATTTTAAAATGACAATCTGAGTCAATCAGCTGTTCATGGGGAGGCGAAGAGTGAAGATGGCGCCTCCGTTTGGACACAGGAGGTGTTGCAGCGGTGCAGCAGGAACATGGTGTCCACTTCTCTGCTGCAGTGTAAAACATGTGGCATGTAAAAAGCAAGAATCAGCTCTGTTTGTTGTGTAAAGTTCATTATATAAAATTTATTTTCAATGACAATATCAATGCAAATATAGCACTACAGTGATTTCCAAGGTACACCGTATCTTACCATATCAATAGAGTATATGGCACTCGTATAATGGCCACTGTTTCAGGAGACACACAAAACCAACAGCCTCTGTAAACTATTTTGGAACATGATAGCCTACCTTGGGTTTCATTTCAGTCTGTGAAAAGGAGCCGTAGTAAAGTGATCACTTTTGGAATCAAACTGGGCACAATAATAAGTTTCACTGGAACATTTCAGTGTAAGGAATCTCTGCATGCATTGCACTTCCCCCGTTTCCTTCACCCTGGCTTGTGTTTGCTTGAAAATGGACTCGGTGAGCTCAACAAAACCCTCAAACACAAGCAGGCAGGACTAAAACAAAAAGGCCAAGCAGTGACTCGGAAACACTTAGGAATCTTTTTTTTCTTCTTTCACGGGATCCTGTATAGTTTTGGTACAAACTATTGCAAAACAACAACCAAGAGACATTCAAGCGCCTTAATACGATTACAGCAGAGCTGACTCTTCAAGGTACAAACTTCATTTCACGTGGCTTTTAGGAAAGAAAAAGAACAAAGTTATGTAACAATAAGCACGGTATTAATAAAGTTTGTCATGGTAACACTGTGTAGTTGAATGTACAACACCGGTATTCAAGATAGCAGCAAAGTATTAAAAAAATATTAAGACTAAAAGCTGTTGAAATCTGTACAGAAATAAAAGTGGATGTAAAAAAGGGTTTGAATCAATAACAGAGCTTAAAGGGTATCTTGCATAAATTTCTATAAACAACTGTTGGCCTGTACCTTTTTTATTAAGAGGGCTCATTGTTTATTCGTAGATCTGTGATGCATGGACTGACCGCAGCAGATAAACTACATAATTCTTTATAAAAAAGAAGAAAAAAAACAAGTGAACAAAGTTCTGTTTATACAGTCTATGCTACATAATATGTATTGAATACAAGTATGAAAATGGAAATAATTGCTACATTTTCAAATACAGCTGTACATATCTATTTACAGTACATCAGGGTTCTCCTAAGCGTTGTTTTGTGCAGATTGTTCCAGCATTCTGTTTGAGGTGATCGATACTCACAGTCTTATCAGTTGCACCGTATTGCACAGTCTGTGGTGATGGGTGTCAGTGCTTGGGCTTTTCCTGCGTGGAGGAACGAATAGAAATGTGCAACAGGTGTAGAAGCATGAGCGATGACGTTTTTATTTCTCTACCGCTGATCTGTATCTATTTGGCTGGACGGCACCGGGATGCGCCACGGTTTCTTACGCTGACCCCCTCCTCTGCAACATATTGTTCAACTTTTTCTACAAACCACACGCTATCCTATAGATCTGCTGGATGTAAAAGTCTGACAGGATCGTCTCTACTCGTATTTCTCTTTTTGCTTGTTTTTTGTTTTTTTACAGCACTGTATGTCTATTGTGACATGCAGAGAATGACACAGTAAATATGACTCCTTCAAGTCTTAAGATATGTATGTTAGGCTAGCTGACACAAGTTTTAAATATGTTGCTCGAGTTTCCGGAGCATATTGCTGTAAAATTGCAGAAACGTTGAGAAAGTAAATAGATTTACATTACAAATATGCAAACGGATACAGTAGGTAGCTTTAACTTCTCGGTGATGATTATTTGCATCCACAATGACAATCTATTGATATCAAGACATCTCGTATACATTCACGATTTCAAGAAACACTTCAAAGAACTTATCTAGGAGTCTTGCCGTTTCTTCTGCACAGAGCCGACCCTGTGCTTGTTGGATTTCTGTACGCTGGAGAAAACCCACGATTCCTTTGCATCTCAAGTAGTCAGGAGGATATTTGGCAACACCAATCTCAGAAAATGACACACTCATTATTATTATTATTAATTAGTGGCTGTCTCTCTTTTTTTCGTAGCAATATTACTGGTGTTTTGTGGCAAAATAATCATTGGCAATTAGAACATATCAGTATAATACAGAGAAAATACAAATCATATGAAAGTGGTGTAGTCTGATTGTATTAACTAGTTTTCCACACCTCTTTTTTGTTTTCACGAACAAGTTCAAGGTCTCCAGAAACCACAGATCGAGTTTTCTGAACAGTTTTAGTGTTTTCTTCTTCTTCCAAAGTCTTTCACATAATCTGACAGTTTTTCCATCTGCTGTTATTTATTCCAATAAATTCTAGTCATTTGTGTTTTTAGGGGACTGCCCTGTCTTTTTCACCTCAGATTGCCGTGTCCCAAACGACGGCCTGCGGCCTCTGACAGGGTGGCGTGCCAGAATTCCGAGGCTCGGGTGTCCGTCTCCAGCTAGGGAGGATCGGCATGCTGTCCTGCTTGCACAGGCTTTTGTCGGGCCGCCTGTGAGCCTTGATCTCCTTGCACAGGCAGCGCTTTCGCTCAATGACCTCCAGCAGCTTCCCGTCTCTCTGGGTCTGAGTCACGGACGGCGTGTTACCCCCGCTGGCTGGAGGGTGTCCCTGTGCCAGCTGGGCGAGTTGTTGGAACTGCAGCTGTAGGTGGTGGTGTTGCTGAAGCTGCTGGAGCTGCTGCTTCAACTGCAGCTGCTGCTGATGGAGCTGAAGATGCTGCTGCTGCCGAGACACGCTGGGCGCGCCGGGACTGCAGGGCGCTTGAGTCGAGGCCAGACCTTGCAGCTGTAGGAAAAAGACAAATGATGGGATTTTTGTAGCAACACATGCCATTTTAAACCTGCATCATCAATGCCGGGCAGTTAGATGTCTTTGCACATCCTGAGACAAACGTCAGTACCTAAGGTCCTCCACCAGAATGCAGTGTTGCTGCATTTGTTGCAGTTTGAGGGAGGGTCAATCAGACGCATGCAGACAGTCTCTGCAGCACACTCAAACTGCGTCAGCGCTTGCTACAGAGCCAGAAACTGGGCAGAAATTTGTGCTAGAGGACTGCAATTCACCCTCCTAACAACTATTCAGCAGCCTCTCACACCAACAATTTTACATTATTTGCTGTCTGCATATAAACCAGAGGTAGACATGTTTTTTTTTCCTCTTTCAGACAGGCCAGACCCTTATTCTGCTCAGTGGGCATAACGACCAGCTATAAATAGATCTGGAGGAGCAGTGTCTCCAGCAGAAGGGGGAAGTCGTAACAAGAACAATATTGATGTTCGCTTCAATTTATCCTGTTAGAAATTAATAGTCTTTGCCGTTGTAAAGCCAGATGTTATATATTCACCTGATTCAGAGCTTCTCGCGCCGGTAGACTGCTCTGTCTCTGGACGTCTCCTCCACCCACCTGTCTCACTCCAGCAGCAGAGGAGGAGCGGCCCAGCCGCCCCACTTCTGCGAGGAAACAAACATTACAATGTGTGCCTACAGATCAGAGCCGTGGAATATAAAACAGGGCAGTAAATGTCTGACTGCAGCCATGAATTGAGATGGTTCCTATTTGGTTTGAGTCCTCATTATATTTTATGGTGCTTTTACCACTTCTGGATGATTTATATTTCATCTTAAACCAATGATCCACTATTCACTAATTGCTAATTAACCCTACTTGACCACAATACAGCATAAACACAATTATGAGTTCAGCCGAGGGATTTGCTGGGCCAGAAATAAACTCAAGAGTGAGCAGACGAAGAGATGAGAAGAGACAGCTTTTCACGACGTCTCAAACCAAACAGTAACACGTGTGGTAATATCCTCGCTCTTCTAAAGAATCATTAAAACAAACAGACAAAAGAGAAGCTGACTGTCTAAGTTAGATCAGAGCCAGAGGAGAAATCCCATTGCAAATCCGCCACTAAAGATCGGGAACGTTTCAGGAGTCGAGGAACGACCGCTCACCTCCGTTGCGACAGGCAGGAAATGTTTGGCAGGGAAGAGGCAGCCCTGCTCTGGGCAGAGCTCTGAATCCTGTGCTGCTGTCCACACCCGCCAAAGACTCGCTGTGACCGAGAGCCCTGCTGGTGGCGCCGCTATAGTGAACTGGGATGCCTGAGTGGCCTCCTCGGGAGCCCATCATGAGGTCCTCTTTATCCATCCTGAGCAGAGCATCAGCACTGCCGTTCCAGGCCCGGCCGTCCTCTTCTGAGTCAGGAAAAGGACCACAAGGCATATTATTTACAAGAACAGCTTCAGAAACATGATTTATTTCAGTACAATATCTTAAAGCTGTCTTTCACTTGTTGTTTTAATAAATCTGCTGTGGTCTCTAGCATAAACGAATGCCTCTCTGTGGAAAATAAACTCTGGTGCTCCTGTTTCAGGAAGTAGAAGTTAGCCAGAGGAGAGAGGAGCAGAATGTGGAGTCTTACTCATTATTATTCATGATATGCAAACATCTCACCTGTGATTGGCTAACAGCATTGCGACTACCACGCTTTGCAATGTTGATGTTTTATCTCCACAATTAACACAAGCCTGGAGGAGTTCTGTCATGCTGTGGAGTTGCTAATGCTAACGGTTAGCTTCTACGTGCTCTGCTCTCTCCTGTACGCTGGACCAACAACAGCCTTCCCAGTCGTGACCCAAGATGTCCATGTATGCTAATTTACAGTGTGATGTAGATTTGCAGTGAACCTGCTCTTTAACTCTGCATGCAGGGTGAGCTCTGACTTACTCTCTGCTTCCCTGCTCCCATGGCTGAAGGACAGCTTCCTCTGCATCGGCCAGTAAGACCCTTCATCTCCACCTAAACTGCCGCTGCTGTCCCAGGGCATGAAGCCAGCTTTTGTCTGCGATGAAGACCCTCCGTTGTTTCTAGACAACCCCTCACCTGCGCCGGTGAGACTCAAAGGCTGTGGCAAAGATGGTGTCTGAGAGCTGCCTCTCAAGCTCTCGTATGCCGGCGGCCTCCTGAAGCCGCCGGATGGGTAGGTCCACAGCAGTGGGCTGTCGGATGAGGGGGGCTTGTACGTCGGAAGGCCATGGGGGGTGTGAGATCGGAGATGTGGACGAGAATGAGGACGCTGGGATGAGGACAATGGCGTAGGGGTAGAGCTGGTGCTGCTGTGAGGCGTTTGGCTGCTTGAGGTGCTTGTGCTATCTAACGGTAACGAGTGTGGTCCACTGTCCCGATCCCAATCCCGATCTCTTTCCCTGTCTCTCTCCTTGTCCCGATCTCTGTCCCTGTCTCTTTCCCTGTCCTTATCCTTGTCTCTGTCTCGCTCCTTGTCCTTGTCCCTAGCCCTGTCCCTTTCTCTGTCTTTCTCCCTCTCTCCTTTGTCGGACTTCAGCAGGAAGCTGACAGACTTGCCCTCCTTGCCTGAGCTTGACGTCTGAGTCTGGACTGTGGCCTGGCTGGAGGTCTGAGAGCTGCTCTTGGTCGGGGCGGGGGAGTCTCCTCTGTCCGGCTTGCGATAGTGATGGTAGTGTGAGGGCCGATGATGAGGGTGGTGATGATGATGAGAGAAGGGGGAAGTGGATTTGGAGGAGGGAGGTAGAGGAGTGGAGTGACTTCTAGCTCTGAGTCCAGGAGCTGGACCCAACTGGGAATCTCTGCTGTGTTTGTCCTGTTGGGATGAGCTTGATGACTCCTTGGCCAGCGACGAGAGAACATTAGAAGAGGCTGATGAAGAGGTGGTGGCTTGGGTTGTTGTGCTGGATGTTTGAGTTTTAGAGGAAGAGGATGACTTGTTTTGCACGCCTACTCCACTGGAGGCGGCTGCAGGCTGGGGGAAGGCAAGCAGCGGAGGCCGGTGCTGTAGGAGGTTTGGGAAGGGGGCTGGGATCTTTGTGTTGGACTCCACCTCAGATTTATTCCCTTGCAGCAGGTAGGGAGTAGGAGCTCGGGGTGTGTGGGGGCTGGTGGAGAGGACCTGGGGTACAGGAGTGGAGGATGCAGAAGAAGGCAGAGGAGATGAGTGGGAGATGGACACTGAAGCCTTAGGTTTGGAGTAAGAAGGAGAAGAGGAGGAGGGGCGTGGGAGAGAGGAAGATGAATTGCTGGAGGAGGAAGGGGTGACGTGGTAGTGTTTGGAGGATTTCAGTTTCTCATGTTTAGGAGGCAGATGTCTGTGGGACTCTCTGTCCTCCTGATGGGGGTATTTCATCTCCTCATAGATTGCCTCGCTCTGGTCCGAGTCCGAGTCTGGCGTGGTGGCCACGGGGGTGACGGGGTGAGGAGTGGCCGTCTGGCTCTCCCTGGTGAACACTTGGCCCACCATCTCTATGTAGACTGGTTCATCCTCCCCATCTCCTGCCTGAATCTGAGAATCTGCTGTCTGGAACGGCATGGATGAGGCAGAAGGAGGCACGCGAGGAGGAAGAGGGTCGAAGGTGAGCTGGGTGCTGGGACTTCTCTTGGGTTTTAAAGGAGGCACCTTCTTTGATCCGACATCCCCAGAGTCAGATTTCTTCATGGCTTTAAGAGACGTAAAATAGAGGTCAAGAGAAGAGGAAAAAAAGTCATTTAAAATACATTCATGAGTTTTTCTTTACCATTTTTCTTATCTGAGTGTTTGGCCTGTGAGTGACTGGTTGTTGGAGGTGGTGGGGTCTCAGGGGGCGCTCTGCTGTCAGCGGATGAGGAGCTGAGCCGAGTACTTGGATGGCGTTTGGGTTTGGCCGGGGGGCAGCGGCCGCTGTGCTGCGACTGAGTGTCAGAGTAATCTCCGTTCTCCAGGCTGGTGTCCCCCGCTCCAACAGCGTGGCAGGACTGTGAGCGTGGTGCCATGGCAGAGGCACACGTGTGAGGAGACAGGTCCTGGGAGGCGGGCATCGTCATGAAACCCATCCGGAAGTGCCGTCGGAAAGAAGCCAAGTCTCTGACTTTACCAACAGTGGCCGAGGGGTCGTTCTGCGTGGAGCTGGGGTGTGAGGGAGAAAAAAACCAAGATAAAAATCACAGTTAGGTCAAAAACATTCATGTACCACTCTTTAGATTGACCTCCTCTTCTCTAACTCACTGTTTAATCTTTAAAAATTCCCTTTGCATTGAAGAAATGCCTGCAGGGCGTTCGCTTTTCTCTAGCTTACGCCCTCAAACACATCGAATTAGAGGATCAATTCACTCGTCTAGAGCAGAGCAGAAGTTTACACTGCTGGAATCTCCCACTTTTCTTTACATATTTACATCAACAAATATCAGCAGTCTGTGCTCGGGATCGCCTGAAGGATTTCATCTGTTACCATGGGAACAGTTGTGAGTTTCTGCTATTTGATACTGAGTCTTTGAAATAATCAATGACACAGACTCAAACAACAATAAATAAAACTGACAAAGAGAAGAAATCTGATAAAACGCTGCGGTTTTCGGATCAGACAGAGGAGCAGGGGGATGTTTTTCGGGGTTTGTAAAAAAGCTAATAAGAAGTGAAATAGAAATTCTTGTAAAACACTAAATATGATCCTTACAGATGCAGATGCTTAACCGTTATCTGTCTGGAATAAGAGAAATGTTTCTGTGCTGTTGAAGAATTCATTTGTGACAAAAAGAAAAACCCACAAACCCACATATTTAGCAAAATTCTCACAAATTTAAATTTTTAATCACGACTGATGCCCTGATCCGCTTCCCGTGAAGAGAAAACACCAGGAGAACATCTGGGAGTTCCTGTCTGTGTCAACATCTCTAAAAGTGCAGGAAACAGCTTCAGATTGAGCAATCACATGGCAGGTCTAGTCTAAGAATAAGTCATTTCTCACACAACATACGGCGCCTCACCCAGCAGCACGCTCTTTAGGATCCGTTCTGATCCTTGCAAGAGACACAGAAGAAGACAACTGGAGCTTATAATTTGTGCTCACCTTCACTCGCAGCAGCAGCAGGAGCACCGAGAGCACAGAGGCTCTTATTTTCTCCTCGTGTGCACGTCGGTCGGCGTGCATGCGTCCCTGTTCTTTAGCAACAGAGTTCGTTTGTTTCTCTACAAGCATGTTTGTGCCCTTGAATGCCTGTGGAGATGTTCTAGTGACTCCTCACAATCGACATAGATAGCAGAGGACCAAATTTAGCTCAGGACAGAGGCTGAGCATCCCCCCCCCCCCCTTTCATTTCTTCTGAGGGCAGAATCTCTTAACAGCTTCAACATAAGACCAAAGACAGCTTTTCAGAGATTATCAGGACTCTCACCTTTTTATTTCCCCTCTCTTTCTTAAGCCAATAATCTGCAGTCGTTACGGCAGAGATAAATAGGAAGATCAATAGTGCTCTCATGAGTTCCCTTAATTTAAACAGCTAGTTAGATTAGATTAATATAAAGACCCAGAATGGAAGAAAATGCTTTGATCTGTCTGAGGAAGAGGTGAAATTTGCAGTTTGGCACTTGAAATGATGTTTAGGGTAGAGTTTACATGCTCAAATGAACACAGTCAGAGTTGATTTCATCACTCCAACTCTTCTGGAGTTGACAATTTAGCACTGGTGTTAGAGTTACTGTATTAACTCTAACCAGTGTTACATTGTCAACTCCAGAAGAGTTGGTTCTTGACGCTAAATCAGAGTTAAAGTATGACCAACAAGCAACACCACGTTTGCAACAGTGAATGAAGTAATAACTAAGAACAACACAACCCTCCAAAATAAACATGCATAAACACCCCAAAATAGAACAAACTAACTAAAACCATGACTACCCACAATGCACCTCACCCACTGCAGCTCCTGCAGCTCTCTGCAGCCAATCGGTCGCTACCAGTCCAACTTTTAGAATAAAGGGGTGGAGTCTATGAATTAACTCTGCAGGTGTTATAGCCACTGTGGGAGTTCAGAGTTAGCTTTTCAGGTGTTATTTTGTCCAAAATGACTCCTACAGAGTCGATTAGGAAACACTCCTTTTAACACTCGAGTTTAACTCTCATGTCAGTGTTGCATATCAATTATATAACTCTTTTTAGTGTTAAATTAACAAAAATTAATACTTTTAAATTTGCTGTATATGAAAAATTATTAATACAGTTAATTATAGGGTAAATTCTGTTTTTAAGACTCCTTTTTGACTATCAGAACACAAAGTGTATGTTTGTTACAACAAGCTCTGGAAATGTGGCAAAAAACATTCCAAAGCGACAGAAATTCCCAAAAGCTTCTGTGACACGAAGTGGAAAAAAATGATTAAAAATCCAGTTGAGATGATTTTCCCTGTAGCAGCTAACGTCCTATTTCTAATGTACCTTTTTGGGGCAAAATTTAAGCAGCTGAAGGAGATGTGTAACATCTAGTCTGGTTTCAGGACAGATTGGAGGCTAGGTCGGGTTTTTGCTGCAACATTAAAAGGCGGCCAGCTGCCATCCGGACATGTTTGACATGATACGAATAATTGATTGCACTCAGCAATGGGTTGTCTCTGGTAAGGCTTTCTCCTCGCTCCATCCTGCGGTTTAACCCACAGCCATCAAACAGATTCCTTTCAAAGTCTGATAGCATTGTTTGCTAGCATGTGACTCCCAGTTGTGAAAGTGCTTAAAGCAACAAGCAGCTGAAATAAGTTGGTGTTTAACACTCAGCGTATGACCACACGGATGGAGAGGGATTTCTCCAAGCTGCTCCAGATAAGACGTGTCTTTGTCACGTTAGACCTTATCTCAGTGGGGGCTTATTTATGTGGCCGTTACTTATTTCCTCTGATCATGAGGGTGAGCTGACAGCGGCAATAAAGAGTGTTTACTGAGCCATAAATATGTGGAAACTCAACACAAACACCTCTCATATGTGCGCATAAAATAAAGATTTCATTCATGTCTACGTTTCTTTTAAAGCAAATAAAGTCTCAGAATTCTTTGTTGGAATTAATAAAGGCTGAGTTTCTCCCACCAGCCGCCACTACTGGGAATAGCCTGTCTGGCTGTCTCAGTGCTATTAGACAACACTTCTATTTATAAAACTCCCCAGAACTCACCTTTTTACCACTCATCTCTGCTTTAAATGTGATTTTTCTCCAGTTTTCACAGTTCCTGTCTCCCTTTCCGGCTCTTAAAGCCTTGATCATTCCAGTCTTGTGCTGCTCCGACCCCCTCGTCCACTCTAACCCTCACGCTGAGTCCTGTTCTCCTACCTGTTGCCCCACATCTCCACTGGGTTGATCCAACCGTAACATTGATCTCTTCAGCGAACACAGCGAGCCCTCCAAACATCGCTGTGAGTCAGAAAACACTGGATGGGAAATCTAAACAAACCAGTTTGCCACCTTTGATTTTCTCCCTCGGACACACACAGAGCTGGATTGGATGAAGTAAGTGACTCACATTTTAAAAGTGCATCTCCTCTCTGATGAGCGCTGCAACGAGCGCCCTTTTCAAGACAATACTGTCATGTGTAAAGTGTGATGTGAGTGTGATGACAGTATGTTGTCAACACTCTCTGTTGGGTGCTTGGCTTCACTCGTTAGTTTTCAGGGTTGTGTGTTTGTCGTTGTGTCTTTAGGAGCTTATTAGGTCCGAAACTATGTATAGAAAGTAGGGGCGGGACTTGATTAAAAAACATTTTTCTAATTAATTCGAGGCTTTGTAATTGATTAATCTTGATTAATTGCATTTTAATCGTTCAAGAAAATTTGCCCCCAAAGCAACTTTTTTATTTAAAAAAATGAGACAGAGGGTTAGGGTTAGCGTTGATTGTAGCTTTAGTTGTGTTTGGAGCAAGAAAAAAAGGTTTGCATGGACTTTTAGCCATGGTTCTGACCTTTTTTAGAGGTGCAGCTTGACTATATTAATTGATATTTAGGGAATGAATTTTGCTGCTAGACTTCAACATCCCCCAATTTTTAATTAACGCATTTTTTTTCTAATTAATTAATCATAATTAACGCGTTAAATTCACACCCCTAATAGAAAGAAAAATCATTATAAATACTTAAGAATCATATGTGTGTGTGTGTGTGTGTGTGTGTGTGTGTGTGTGTGTGTGTGTGTGTGTTTGTGTGTGTGTTAGGATTAATATTGAAGACAAAAGTGGTCTGAATCTGATACTTCTTAGCCCACAGGTCACCCATATAAGATATTTTATGACAGTTTAATGACTAGAAATGTATTTAAAGTTTTCCAAAGTCTGAACACTCTTCTGACTTTTGCATCAGTGAAGTGTGACAGTGCACAGTTCTGCAGCAGAGAAGGCAGAAAGCTGCAGAATCACACGTGAGGTGTTGCATCGATATTCTGTAAACATGGCGTGCTGCGTGTGATGTCATGTCTTCCTCTGTGCATGCAGGTCACTCCAGGACTGTTCACACTGGAGTCTGATGGCAGCCATGCAAAAAAACATCAGATCTCAGCAAAATATTGTAGGTGTGAAAATGATGTTAGCTTGTGGTTCAATAATGATGCTTCCTTTTTACTTGTGGTAGACTCACAGAATGTAGCTAAGGATACAAAACATCCATGATGATGATGATGATGATGTAGTATGATGTAATGCATTACAATATATTGATTAATTTGATAGTGCACATATTCATACAAGATCACATTCTAATATTTATATTTTTATTTTTTTACAAAACCAGTGCCGACTCGTGTTGTTCAACGTTCAGGATTATCTTTTATCAGAGCTGATAGACTCTCAACTATGAGAATATTATATGATACAGTATATACCTATCTGAAGTATAATGCAATACAATAAGATACCACACAACACAATAATATACACTATAATACAATGCAGTATAATACAATATAATACAATGTGTGATTTAATGTTGTTATTAATATTATGTTCTAAAAGGGGAAGGGGGGGGGGGTCCTGGTCCCTCGGGGGCCACTGTCCTGCATGTTTTAGTTGTTTCCCTGCTTCAGCTCACCTGGCTTTAATCAGCAGGTGATTAGCAGGCTTCTGCAGAGCCTGATGAGCTGCTGCACAGGGGACCGATCCACTGAATCATGAGTGTTGGAGCAGGGAAACAACTAAAACATGCTGGATACCGGCCCTCGAGGACTAGGATTCCTTACCTCTGTTCTGAATGAAAGAAAAAGTACTGAAAATACCTGAAATGGTAGAAAACTCATGCGTATTAAAACTCTCATTCACTCATTATGTCAATAATGTTGCAGTGGTCTCTCTATGGGAAAAAAAGCTCTGGCGCTCCTGTTTCAGGAAGTAGAAGTTAGCCAGAAGAGTGAGGGGGGTCAGAAATTTGGAGTCTCACCCATTATTATTATTCATGATTCTCAGACATCTCTCCTCTGATTGGCTAACAGCAACACGACTCTACCACTGACTCTGTTTGCTCTGCAACGTTGATGTTTTCTCTCCACAAATAACACAAGCCTGGAGGAGTTCTGCTGTGTGGTGGAGTTGCTAATGCTAACAGTTAGCTTCTGCTAGCCGAGACGTTCTCTGCTGTTTCCTGGACGCTAAACCAACAACAGCCTTCCCCGTCGTGAGTCAAGATGGGTGAGTCCGTGAATGTTAATTATCAGTGTGATGTAGATCTGTCAGGATTTTCTAATTTGAACGTTTCCTCGTCTATTTTCTATAGGCGGCTAATGCAGGAAATAGGGGTAGAAGACTATCATGTTCAGCCTGCACGTGAAACTCAGAGTGACTGATCGCATTTCAAACATAACAAGTAAACAGTTTCTCAGTGAATTTGGTCTTTAAATGAGCACACATGGTTTCATTATACCATACATGTGTAACGCAATAGTGATCAGATAATTTTAGCGGTTTTCTCTCATGCTGTGTTACACATCTCCTCAGCTGAGCGTATTAACCTCAGTGTGAACTGCTGCTACTCACATGAAGCTTTTTAGGCAAACCCACGTTTGACTTTATGAACTGTGCTTGGAATTAAGATTCTGAAATTAAACTCTTTCACACTGACTAAGAGGTTTACATTGCCGCCAAACCGAGCCCCACCATAATCCCATATGTGCCGCGCTGATTCACTCACCTCTTTTTGCTTCCCTCTTGGTCTCTCTGCCTCCAGTCCAAACGGCTCTTACGATACAGCAGGTTCATGTCGCTGCGGGATCGCTCCTCCTCGCAGCCTATCACAGCGCAGTGTAGCCGCTTGCTTCGCCACTCTATGTCACGCAGGAAATGCTCGACTGCCACATCCTGGGCAGAGCCAGAGCTCATGGTATAGGAGAAGACTCTGGAGAAGCCGAAGTTTGCCACCGGCTGTTCTCCTCTAAACAAGAAGAAACAAGAGCAGCACATTAATCATTCAGGAAAACACGTTTTGCAGCTTCCCAGACAAACAGTTACTGTGCGGTGTGAAAACACCTCATGAAGTCAAAACAAAACTTGAAGGAAGTTTCTCAGAGCCATCCTGCCAATTACTCTAAACGGTAGCCATCCCATCAAAGACACAGTGATGCATGACGATGGGAGTTGTTGTTTTGTTTACCCCGACTGCTAGTGTATTTATACTTTCATTATCCAGTTATGAATATTTGAGTAAGCATGGTAACTCAGCTGCAGAGCATGTTTGGCTGCAGGCCCCGGGATGGCCTATCTAAGCCTGTCCCGCTAAGCAGACAGTAATGTGGTTTGTCATATGTAGCGCATGCACAGCTTCCCGTTCACGCTCGCCCCACGAGAAGTCGGGCTTGTTGCTGGGGCAGATATCAGAGAGTCTAACCGTGTATTCATGTTGGAGAATGTGCAGCACAATTGGTTAAGAAAAGCGCAGCTGTCAGCTGAGCCGTGATGCCAGTGATTTTCCATCATGGATTGGAACTGTTGGGATGTGTTCTGGAGGAGGACCCTGGCTTCTGGTTCTGATGGTTTGTGACTTGTGCCGTTTTTGTTGAGCAAACCAGAATCGTTCTTTTGATGTGACAGCTTGTATGTGATCATAACGATGTTTAACACCTCATAAAACTACAGTTGCAACAGAATCTGAATCAAGTTTGATGAGTTTAAATTATGATGATTTCGGCCAAAGCTAATTTATTAGCTGATTCTGCAAAATCTTTAGGCTAATTTAAGCAAATTGACTATCAACACCCCAAAAGATCTCGACTATAAGAGCAGAAATGAAGCAGTGAGAGCAGCAGGCACCGTCATCTGGGCCAGGCAGCACTCTGATCTTTGTAGCCGTGTGTGATTGTTTTGTCGTGGCCCAGTGTGTCATCCAGTGTGTCAGCGTGGCTTCTGCTATACTTGTATCCCACAGCCCTGACCACAACCTCGACCGCTACTGCTGCCACGCTTGCTGACTCAATGTTAATGAGGTTATGGAGCTGCATCTGTAGGGTGGGCTTTGGTTAAGTGCTGCTTTGATTTTGGGTTTCCAGGATCTGCCAGCGGAGCAGAGCAGGCCGCACAACAATTGTTGCATTAGGCGCTGTGGGTCGCTGCTCCTCTGCAGACAGGTTAGCCTTGTCCAAAACAAATTTTTACATCCATATGTTGTGGTTGAGGTTGGTCCCTTGAGTCACTTCATGAATAGATTCAGAGCATTTAGCAAATTTTTTTTTTTTTTTTGCGGAGCATCTGCAGGGTCAGAAGTCGCTTGAATTCCTCATTAGGACCAAAAGGCAGATGGAGCCATGATTCATGAAACCCAATCTGCATGCAACGCTGCAGACCACTCATTCATGAACATACACACACACATCTCACACACCTACATAAAGCATGCTAAATGCACACGAGCACATGGGGTGCAAAAAAAATGTGCAATTGCACAACAACTGATTTACAATAATGGTTGTGGTGGATTATGAGTGTTTGGGAAGCACGGTGCAACCAAAGAATACGATTTTGATGATGCATTTACCACATCAGCTGTCTAAAATCTTTATGTCTATTACTGATACTGTTTTCAACACTTTGAGGAGGCTTTGTGCAGCAAAACTCTGCCCTCCAGCTGCCAACACAGCTGTTGGTCCAGCAATGTTGCGGCACCTCGCTGTGAGTGGAGGGACACGTCCCAGCACCATACTGGCTTTCAACAACAGGAGAAAACCTTCAGAAAAAAAACACAAAATTTCATCAGCAGATATTTTCCTTTTGCATTTTGCAGATGTCGACAACGATAATGTTAAAACAGACAAACTGGTGTCTATTTTATGAATGCTTTTCTGTTCTTTTTACAAGTGGCTGTTGGATTTAAAGAGCGGAACATCGTGTACTAAGGTCACCATCCTCCTACTTGCATACAGATGGGTTTCTCTCTAGAACTTTGCATCTATTAATGTTTCAATTATTTAATGATTAAAGCAATTAAGCTTTGGAGCTTAGGCAATAATAGAAAGTTAAATTAATTTATTTTTATCTATTTATTTGTGCCAGTAAATAAACATATTCATGCAGAATTTGTTTGGCCCGTAACAAACATCACAGAGATTTCTGCTCGGCGCCAAACAGCATCTCGACCTGTCTGTCACAGTGCTGCAGTTCATCCACAGGAACAAACAAGGAGAGACGAACAGAGAGAAGGCGAGTGCAGAGACGAGAGAAGAATTAGCAGCTTGAGGACACACACCGCCACAGAGCAAGAGAGACTGAAGCAGCGAAAAAGCAACGGCGGAGGGAGGGGCAGACGGAGAAAAATGGGGAGAGCCGACAAATAGAGAGTGAAAGATCCACCCGGTGAGAAGACAAATATAATCAGGTGGAACACGCACTGCAGACAGGCTGATGGAGGCAAGTATCTGGACGGGGAATACGGGAGTGAAAGGAATAAGCAAATGGAGGGAAGCAGGAAGAGAGGATGGAGAGGAACATTGAGAGGCGCGCAGACTAGAAGAAAAGGGGGGAGGGAGGTGAAATCAAGCCGCTCACACTAGTCGCTGTGTGTGGTCTCCTAGCAACACTTTCAGCTTGCATCTCTTCCGTAGCCAGAATATAAGCACAAAGCAGGACGTCAGCCTCATCAAACAGGATGATCAAGTCAGCTTCACTTTAACTGATGATGGCACGTTTCCATCAGCAACCACCTTCACGTATGAGCTTCACACCGCCTCTGGGACCTACTTAGGCTGCTGCAGAAAGATTTGCCTAATGCACCTAAATGAATAAATATGACACCTCCGATAAATGCTTTTTAATGTGTTATTTAAAAGTCACCTCAGCTGCAAATCCAGCTGGAAGAATCAAACACGGCCATCATTCTGCAGGTGTTGGAATGTTAGAGTGATGACTAATCAGACAGAAAGAGACTGGAACTTAAAATAATCCACAGCAAGAATTAGGAAATCACACCTGTAGCAATCACAGACACCCCCCTGCTTCTGGGTACAAATAACACCTCCACACATGTGGATGGTGACATCTTTTATACTTTACAGCACACGCTTTTTGGGTTTTGCCATAGCTCACGAGATGTCTAATCTGAAGTGTGCATTTCAGCATCTGTGTTCACTCCCCAGACATTTGGTTTGCTTTATTTAGCGTTTCCAAACACCTCAAGTTAAGAATGTTGTCTAAATATGAATAAAATGAGGAGGAGTTCTTTTCTCAGAATAAAGTTCACCTTTCGGACTGCCTCGTCTGTGTTTAAGCAGCGAGACACAACCTTGTTATGATCTTTGGTGATCATCATTATGCTGGTGTTGAAGTTTCTAGTCTTTGATTATCAAAAATGAGTTCAAAATAAAACCTATCTCTATATTTACAAGATGTGGAGGAAAACCACTTCTTAATCGCCATGGTAATAAAAAAATCTAATTTCTATTTCATAGTAAAAACAGAAGATGATGTAATCTAGAGTTCCTGACCTGAGGCTTGATGTTTGTTTGCTTTTGTCCACTTTCCTGTCTTCCTTCCTGCCCTCTCACCTCCCTGCTGACCAGAGTGGTCAGGTCTCCCCCCCTCTCTCTCCATCAGACTCACGAATATCACTCCCAGGCACCAGCCTTTTCCAGAAGAGGCACCCCAGAACTGAAACTAAACAGCCAATCACATTTGGTTGCTAGGGAGAATTGGAGAATTTTGGGCTAATCAACTTCACTGCATTTAATGCCTCTGGGGCGCAGGCAGATAGCGCCCCCCTGCTACAGGAAACAGCATGCTAAAGCCGCTGGATCTGGATCTCTCTCTCTCTCTCTCTCTCTCTCTCTCCAAGGTGTATTTTATTTACTGTTCTTTATCGCAGAAATCCTAGAAAATGTTCTACATTTTAATACATTCTCTTGTTCAAAAGTCAACACTGTGGGATGGCTAACGCCAACAAGTAAGGCAACTAATGGTTACAGTAGATTGTTTATCAATATGTGTAATTTATCTTTATGTACCTGAAGTGTTTTTATTGCTTTTATTCACGTATATTTTTTTAAGCTGCAAGGACTGCACCTAAATTTGTTGTAGGTATCACAGTGACATTAAAGATATTCTGTTCTTTTTCTCTACTATTTGACTCGTATCCAAGCAGGGAAAGCTTCTGTCTGGGAGCACACAGGGTATGTTTTACCTTTGAGTGTAGAAAACTAGAGAAGATAAAATAATTTAGTTCACCTGTTTAAATGTAAGAATGACATTTAATAACATGTTAAAATGTACATCATGTACATCCACATGAAACAGAAATATGACACAAAGATTTCCCAAAACTTAATGATGTCTTTTGCAGATACCAAAGTAACAGGCAGATTTCTCACACTTTTTGTTTACAGGAGCTCAGCTCGCCAGGGGAAAGGCTGCTCTAAACATTTGGTCAGTGGGATAATTTATGCTCCATCGTATGCAGTCAGTCTGACCGAAACTGTTCTGATGTGGCCTGTTTGTCCACTTTAAACGCATCTGAACAGAACCACAACGCATTCAGATCAATAAAATCTTCTACTGAAATAAAAAATGTTCATCGAAAATATTACAAATGACAGGATGTAAAAGTTTTCTAACGGTTGCATTAATGCATTCTGTGTTAATTGACCTTTGCTCTTTTAGATTCAGAAATACGTCTGCATACATATGCTAGAAAATCTGTTTTTACCTGTGAGCGTGTGTTTGAGGATACTCGTCGAATATCTAAAATCTCTTTCATTAATTCTAAGGAAATGCTCAGAAAATAATAAATAAATGAACAGGGTTAGGGTTGAATAATTTTGTGAGGAGGGACACCGCCCACACACACCCAAAAAAAAGCACAACCTTTGGCGCCACCCATGCATAAACAAGAGCCCCACCTGGGCCACCCCATTTTAAAAGGCCTGGACACGCCACTGAACTCAGTTCCTATTTCAGCTATTGAGGTGATGCATTAGTGAGACATCCAGGAAGCACACCCTGGGTGCTAACGGATCACACGTAACTTTATTTTCAAGATTTCACCAAACAACTAAAGCTCCAATCAGTTTTCAACATGAGTTTAAAACTCAGATATAAATCCAGCATTATTTTAATCTTTGTTATGATCAGAAAATAATATTCATGTACTGAATGTAATGTTATGCACCACAAAACAAAACTGTCACTTCAGGGCTTTGTTCTGCAAGAACTTTTGTCAATTTCTCAGAGCTGAATTCCTCACGATCATGCAGTAGGATGCACATGGCTGATGAAAATGAATGAGGAGGAAGCTCCATCCCTCCAGGCCCGGGGAAACAAATATGTACTTTCTGAATAACTTTGTTGCTTTGTTATTAAAGTATTAAGCCATTAACTTTACTGTAAAATAGCATTAAAAACTGTCCAGAAAGCCGTTTCGTTATTGTTCAACTTAAGAAACAATAGGAGGACCCATTTATATTCAGCTAGATGCTCGTTGGATTCTCCTCCTCAGCGTTGTGCAAATCGAGTGGTCGTTAAATCTTTCATGGACTGCCACCAAAAATATCCTACAAAAAGCTTTTGCTGCTCCCGAGTGCAACCGGGACGCAGACCTGAGCCGCAGCATCGTTTCAGAGATGCTCAGTGTTTATCACACCTGTGCACATATTGTTTCAGCTGTGTGTGCGTGCAAAAGTCAACACCTGTGCAAGGTGTGCATCATAGGGAGAAGAGCTGCAGGTAACAGAATGAAATGTGAAATTAGTGGAGGGGGAAAGGAATGTTTAAAATGAAATAATGTAGCTGTCTGGTCAAAAAGGAGGCGATGTCAGTGACCTCCCAGTCTCCATTTTCCACCTCGACTTGCCCTTCGCCTTCACCACCTCCTGCTGGAATCTGCAGTAACCAAGGTGACCTGCTGCACTTAGCATACATAAGCACTAAACAGCTCTTATAGAGTGCTGGACCGCTTTCCATTCAGCTGTTCATCATCTCACATGGAAAAAAGCATAAATGGCAGCCATTGATCTGAGGATGACATCAGGAATGAGGACCTGGAAGGAAGCCATGTGATCAGGATGCTCAGTGTGTGTGTGTGTGTGTGTGTGTGTGTGTGTGTGTGTGTGTGTGTGTGTGTGTGTGTGTGTGTGTGTGTGTGTGCGGCATGAGTGTGTCTCCGTGTGTCAACAGCGGAGGAGAAAACCGCCAGCGGTCTCTTTGAGGGGAAAGAAACAAACAGAGAGATCACATGGTAGAGGAAGACATGGCCTCTGTTGTGTTTGTTCTTGTCATCTGGCAGCTGAAACGCAGCCTGCGAGGTAAATGGTGCTGAAGGGAAAAGACCGAGGACTGAAAACCTCCTTAATGCTCACGTTTGTGCATGAAGGGAAGAGCTCCACTCTGCAGCTGCACACGCTTCACTGAGCCAGCATCCTTCTCTTGACCAAGATCTGAATGTATTTTGGAAGTGGGTTACCCTGCAGTGTTTCCTGCCTCCCTCTGTTTCTAAAATTTAAAATCTTACTTTAAACGCTTTAAATCGTCTCTGTGAAACCGAGGATGACACAATTTTCTTTTGACTCACCTGTGAGAAGCATAATGTCCTGCAGCGCCGCACGTTGTCCCAACATGACAAACCTCATAAACTATTCAGCAACAATTAACCAAAGACCAACAGCCTGAAGCAAAGCAGGGATCAGATGAACATCGCTGTTCGCTCAACATATGATTTGCCTCACATCTTCCCAGAGTGGCACAAGCAAAACAAAACTACACTAAAGAGGTGTTGGGTGGAGATGATCAGATAAAAAACTTTAAATGAGGTCAACTCAACAAGATTATGAACAACACATGAGCACAAAAGCAGAGCAATTTGATGTTATTCAAATGACCCTGCTGGCGTGCTCGACGGCGAGCTGCTTTTCCTTTTGACTGACAGATGAAGCAGCGTTGGTGTGATTAGCAAAGCCAGGTAGGTCACGAGTGCTTGTCCAAATTTTGACTCAACCTACTCCTCGTGTTCAAAGCTCCCCCGATAAGAGCGAGTCACGGCGTGGGCCGTGCAGGAGGAGCACACGCATGCCCACACACAGCTCTCCCACTTACTC
>SSNS01000100.1:1915577-1958701 GCA_006937985.1 Aphyosemion australe | reverse complement strand
CACAACTCGCTATAGTTTTGGTTGGGCCAATCACAGCGCTCTATATCATGGGCCAATCACAGAGCGGGAGTAGCCGATGACGTCAGCGCTGCGGCCGCGAACGCCGCGAACCCAAGCAACATGGCGGCAACTCGGAAAACACGGTCGTTTGAAACGGCTTTGTCATCAACATTGGATTATTTAGACTCCAACGTGCGTAAGTCTGTCTGATATACTTAGCGGCTTCTTATTTTTATCAAACAAAGTAGTGCAATGTCCCAGTACACCTGATATTCGCGTGTTTTTCATACAAAAACGACAGAAATCATTGAAGCTAGACGCTATTAAAGCCTCCCGCTTTTCCGTCGCCGTGATTACGTCATGTTGTTCGTCACTCTGATTGGTCCTAGCGCTATCCAATTGCGTGCTGACATTTTGAAAGACAACCGTAGATCCCGCCTCACGACTGAGAGCCGTCAGTGGTTCGTGGCCAGACTATATATTCACATATATAGGATGGCTTGCCAGGCTACTTTACACCTAAAGAACTGTTGTTATATCTGACTGTTTTAACCACAACCCCTAGCCCAGTCAGATACCACATCACCTTCCACTGGATGTGTGATGAGCTACTTGAGCGTCATGACCTACATTTAGATTGCCAAATCCATATTATTTTGGTGAAAGTAACTTAAAGTAATGCAAAAGTAGTGTAATGCCTTACATTTTAAAATCAGTAATATTGTAATGTAATGAATTACTTTAAAATGAGAGTAACAAGTAATAAATAATGCATTACAGTTTTGAAGTAACTTGCCCAACACTGTATATGTATATATATTAAGGCTGGAAATCAAGGTTTAAAGCATGCAAGTGATCAAATATGGTCATATGTAATATAAAAGCTTTAAACGTCATAAACAAAAAACTATTAAACACTCAAAGAAACCAGAAAATATAAAAAAAACTGAAATCTCTGGTCATTGAAATCACAAGAAACCGCCTGATAAATAGAACAAATGAGATCTACTTAAAAGAAATCACAAGAAACACATTTGGCTGAGTGAGTTATTGTCTGGCTGGATTATTATCCGTAGATGCTTTGGGCTTACCTGTGTACCAGTGAAATGCACCTGGGCTCTAAAGGACCCAGAGTAGACATCTTTAAATGGTAAATTGTCTGTATTTGTACAGCACCTTCTTAGGGTTCTACAACCCCCCAAGGCGCTTCACAACACAATCAGTCATCCACCCATTACACACACATTCACATGCTGGTGGTGATGAGCTACATTATGGCTACAGCTGCCCTGGGGCGCACTGAGGGAGGTGGGGCCTGCCGTACTCTGGCGCCACCGGTCCCACCGACCACCACCAGCAGGCAAGGCGGGTTAAGTGTCTTGCCCAAGGACACAACGACAGCAACAGGCTGAGCGGGTTGCGAACCTGCGACCTTCTGATTGCAAGGTGGCAACTCAACTCCTCTGCCACCATCGCCCTTTAGTAAATAGAATTTATGAACATTAGTCCAGAACAAAGTGGTGCAGCTTGAACTAATCTGACTCCACTATAATCTTTATAATGAAAGATATTTATATCGCCCAGCTCCACCATCTATTTCAGTTTTGATGCCAGCCCTCCCTCAACCTGCTGCCAGTTTATTTACGCCATCATTTCATTTTCTTCAGTATGTTTTATTTCAGTTGTGGTAATGATACATTTGCTGCCGGTAAAAATGAATCATAACTCATTATTGTCATTCTACTTTCAACGTTAACAAAATACCAAAGCATGCTGGGAAATCTGTTGATCAGCTTAATTGTCTTCATAAACATCATCACTGACGGACCAAGTTCTACTCTCGCTAACGTTTAAGTTGGGATAAACTAATAAACCTTTTAGTTTAACGTAAACAAAAAAAAGGGAAAGAAAGAAAGCTAAACATGCAGCGGGACCCGGCTCAACCACGCTACACCGCTGATGTTTACCGTAAATTATTTCAAGTCAAATTTATCTTTCTCATCCAATAAAATATAAAACTGATCAGTAGGATGAAAATGACCAGTTTGATGATGAGGTTCAATCAAATATTTTAATTTCATAATTCCCTTTTTTCACCATTTTTAAAAATTTAATATTGATTTAACAATTTCTGATACAATATGTACAACCATATAAATTTAGGGTTAGGTTTAGGGTTTTATATATATATATATATATATATATATATATATATATATATATATATATATATATATATATATATATATATATATTTTACACGTGATTCAAAGGAAATTTGCCTCTGGCCAATAGCTTGTTCCTACTTCTTATTTACATCAGACTATGGAACGCGAGGAGGGCCAAAACAAAACTACGGAAGCCTGCGCGTTAAAATGCTGTTAAGGGGGCTTTGCATTAATGCATTAAAACGTGCTAATTTTAACAGCCTTAATATATATATGTATGTATATATATATATATATAAAGAGAGAGAGAGAGAGTCATCCATTCTCCTTCGCTTATCCGAAGTCGGGTCGCGTGGGCAGCAGCCTAATGAGGGAGGCCCAGAATTCCCTCTCCCCAGCCACTTGGGCCAGCTCTTCCCGGAGAATCCCACTCTGAGCCCCTCCCAGATGACCGAGCTTCTCACCCTATCTCTAAGGGAGATCGAGCCCAGACACCCTGCGAGAAAATACTTGTATTCAAAATCTCGTTCTTTCGGTCACTACCCAAAGCTCATGACCATAGGTGAGGGTTGGAACGTAGATCGACAGGTAAACTCAGGACATACATACATGCATACATAATACGTTACTCTGTGTACATACATAAATTTATCAAGTTCAAAGTTTACATATACATATATAGACCTGAAATTTCTCAACACACTCATACATATTTATATTCATATTTCTAGATTGCTAGAATCAGTGTACTACATTGTACTGCTTGTTGGTATAGTTTTTTTATTCTATTGTTTTTAAACTTATGCTGCTTTTTACCTGTACTGTCCACTTTCTGCCGTGACGATGCAAATTTCCCACTTGTGGAACTAATAAAGCATTCTCTTATCTTATTCTAGCTTATCTTTTCTTCTCTTTTTGCTCTATTTTCCATAAGATGCTCCACAAAGGAAAAGCTACTGTAGTCAAAATAAAAATAAAAATTTTGTTTTCCTTGTTTTGGGGAATAAAATTAAAATTGCATCACTTGGTTCAAAGCGCTGTTTTACCTTTTTCTTGCTGATGTTTCGACCACCACTGTAGTCATCCTCAGGGCTAGCTCTGATTACAGTGGTGGTCGAAACATCAAGTGATGCAGTTAGAAGACACACACAGGATGAACGTACAAACGATATCAAATTAAAGTGTATTTAACATAACAGGTGAAGTCACTTTGACACAATCGGCCAGCTTAAAAGCCAAAGTAGTCCCATCCTTCATGCAAACGAACATTCTCAGCTACTTGTTCCTTTCTTGTCCCATCAGTGGTCATGAGGACTTGCTCTATCAGCTGAGAGACGTCTCCAGAGGACTGTAGTCTCAGTGTGTCCTTTTATGGCTGACATCATCACAGAAACGCCCCACCTGATTAACGTCACTGGGAACATCACAGGAAACTCCACATCTGTTGCTGCTCATGTGGTCACGGTAATCAGCTGGTTGACTTTCTGCTTCGGGCTGCCCGCCATCGGACTGGCCATCTACACCCTCAGGAATCTATCCAAAGGTGACGCGTCTCTGATTCACAGAGTTGCTCTTCTAGTCATTAATCTGTAGTTCAGCCAGACCAATTTGCCTTTTTACAGGAAGAATGTGATAAAATAACACTTTTTACAGACAGAAAATACACACACAAAAAGTTAATATTCTTTAATCTTTCAAGGCCTAAATAACAGGAATGGATAAATATCAAGAAATTAAGAGCTGAAATGCTAAAACTGCAGATTTTACATAAATAAACATCGAGGTGATTTACTCCATCTTATCTGTATCACTGACTTCCATCCCTGTGCTCTTCATCCAGGAGAGAGTAAAGTTCCCATGCATGTCATCTTCCTCCTGGTGTCTGATGTCATCAGCTTCTTCAGCCGTCCCAGAGTGACTCAGGACACACAAAATAACACCGTCTTCTCCTCTAGTAGCATAGACTTCCTCTTTTACTTCGGTGTTGTCTCTAACATTACCCTGATGGTGTTCATAGCTCAGGAGCGTCACCTCTTGGTGGCCTATCCTCAGTGCCTTGGCTGCTGTACCAGCATCAAACAGTCTCCTGCAGTAACCTTTCTAGCGTGGGCTGCTCCGTTCGCAATGCTCGCCCTCGCTGTTCTGCATTATGACTTTTGGTTTGCCATGTGTATGCTAGCTCCTTTTCCTTTCCTGCTGTTTTTTGCTGTGGATTCTTGGAGGGCTCTCCACTGCTCCCGATCCAATCCCCCCAGCCCTGACAGGAGGAGGACGGTGTGGGGAATCGGTGCAATCTGGGCCAACTACACATTCCTCTATTCCCCCTTTATCCTCAGTATCCTGTTGGAGGCTCTGTCCTTTACAGATCAGGTGTACTACCTGGGACTAGTGTCTCACCTGCTGCTCTACCTCAGCCCTCTAGTGGATCCCTTCCTTTATATATTCATGACCAAAGGTCCAAAAGAGGTTCTGCTGGCGTTACCCTGCTGTCAAAACTCAAGAAAGAAAAACACAAGACCCACTGTGGAAACGGTGGCAGAATTTGTAGAGACGAGACTTTAAAGGCATCAGCAGATTTTTATATAATTAGTCAAAAAGTAAATCATGGTTGGATTTTTAGAGCAAAATTTGGTTAAAATGGCAAAGTAAAGCCATGCAAACATTTACTTTACATGAAAAGGTTGTGTTTTGTCTGCATGATAGACCTTTGGAACAGTGTCTTTTTATTATGAGTGTATAGGAAGGACTTTAGGCCACGAACATAATTGCTTTTTAACCTCAGCAGGCTGCGTCTTTGCTCACATACTTGCTGCTGCACAGCATGTAGTTCTGGAGCACAGTAGAGAACTCAGACCAGTTAGAGAGCCAGGTTTGTGGGGTACAACCAAAACAAACATGGCATCTATAAAAGAGATCAGTAACTGGTTAAAGAGTGAGTAACACTTAAATCAACATTTTTGCTGATAACCTGTATAGATGAGTGTCTAATAGTGCTGTACACATATCATTATTTTGGCAGTTTAGTGCAACTTACTTGAAATTTAATATTTCAGCCCAAAACTGTAATTATATCTCCATCTTCAGGATAAGAGCAACTGTAGTCAATAATTTCTATTTTTGTTTTAATTTACATTTTATTTTGTTAGTTTGTTTTCCAGCTTGAGTTTTCTGTCTCCAGCAGCCTGTCGTGCTCAAAGCATGATCACCTCAACACGCAATACTCGGCTCTACCAGCAGATGGCACTAAAACCACACAGAAATTGAAGTAGATATCATTTTTAAACAATATAATAGCCCATAAAATGAGAACAAATTAACACATCTTACAGCAACATCTACAGTTAGTGTGTGTGAATGAGGAACTGACAGAGACAGGAGGAGATCCAGCACCTTCTAGCATGCTAGTTAGCTGCTTTCTGTAGCAGATGTTGGCCAGCGACCCAGAGGCATTAAATTCACGGATGCTAATTGGCTCAAAATTCTTCAGTTCTCCCTAGCAACTAAATGTGATTAGCTGTGTAGCTGCAAGTCAGGGGCAGTTTTTCCAGCGCCTCAGTAGTGAAACTAGTGAGTCTGTTGGGGGAAATTCACTGTTTAATGAGAGACAGCTGGGAAAAATGATGTGTAAATAATTCATATTGCATGTAGACAAACACAATTAAACAAATCTGACACATTTAGTAAATATATGAATATATATTGAAGTCAGGAAGGGCAGTGTCCTCGTGCCCCCTATGGACAAGCCACTGGCTCACTAGTGATGTGACGTTCACAAACGAATCAAATCTATTGAACGGCTCTTCAAAGTGACCCAGCACCCAGGCAGCAACAGTCGACCACCGCCCCCAAGGCAGAGGGCCCCCCACAGAGGAAACACTGGAAGAAAGATTAAGATTAATATAAGACGAATATAAAAATAACAGGAGCTAATATAATAGTAAAAGTAGTAAATAAATAATGAATAAGATTATAATAAATATTAAAATAATGTAGAATACAAACAATAATAAAATGAATCAAATAAAATGTGCACAGCAAGTAATCAAATTTAATAAATAATAATCAGTTAAAAGCTAAGGTAAAAAGGTGAGTCTTGAGCCTGCTCTTAAAAACATGAACGGTCTTTGTGGCCCTGAGGTCCTCCGGCAGCCTGTTCCAGAGGCGAGGGCCGTAACACTGAAAAGACGCCTCGCCGTGAGTGTGTGTCCTGACCTCAGGGATAACCAGGAGACGGCTGCCAGAGGAGCGCAGAGGCCGTGAGGGTTTGAATGGTAGAAGCGGTTCTGAGAGATAAGAAGGCCCAAGACCATTAAGACACTTAAAAACCATTAAAAGAACCTTAAAATCAACATCATCAACAACATCACGCGAGACTTGACAACAGGAAGAGGAAAGTGACTCTATTGTTTATCTGAAAAGTTTCTCTTCTTCCCAAATACTAATATTTTTTAAGTATTTGTTATAAATAAATATTCGTCAAAACACATCATTTGTGCCTTTTTGAATGCCATAGTCGGGTTTGGCTCCACCCCTAATATATATATATATATATATATATATATATATATATATATATATATATATATATATTGCTCAAAAAAATAAAGGGAACACAAAAATAAGACGTCCTAGATCTGAATGAATGAAATATTCTTATTAAATACTTTGTTCTTTACATAGCTGAATGTGCTGACAACAAAATCACACAAACATGATCAATGGATATCAGATGTATCAACCCATGGAGGTCTGGATTTGGAGTCACACTCAAAACTAAAGTGTTAAAACACACTACAGGCTGATCCAGCTTTGATGAAATGTCCTTAAAACAAGTCAGAATGAGGCTCAGTAGTGGGTGTGGCCTCCACGTGTCTGTATGACCTCCCTACAACGCCTGGGCATGCTCCTGATGAGGTGGTGGATGATCTCCTGAGGGATCTCCTCCCAGACCTGGACTAAAGCATCCACCAACTCCTGGGCAGTCTGTGGTGCAACGTGGCGTTGGTGGATGGAGGAGACGTGATGTCCCAGATGTGCTCAATTGGATTCAGGTCTGGGAAACGGGCGGGCCAGTCCATAGCATCAATGCCTTCATCTAGCAGGAACTGCTGACACACTCTAGCCACATGAGGTCTAGCATTGTCTTGCATTAGGAGGAACCCAGGGCCAACCGCACCAGCATATGGTCTCACAAGGGTCTGAGGATCTCATCTCGGTACCTAATGGCAGTCAGGCTACCTCTGGTGAGCACATGGAGGGCTGTGCGGCCCCCCCACACCATTACTGACCCACTGCCAAACCGGTCATGCTGGAGGATGTTGCAGGCAGCAGAACGTTCTCCACGGCGTCTCCAGACTCTGTCACGTCTGTCATGTGCTCAGTGTGAACCTGCTTTCATCTGTGAAGAGCACAGGGCGCCAGTGGTAAATTTGCCAATCTTGGTGTTCTCTGGAAAACGTCCTGCATGGTGTTGGGCTGTAAGCACAACCCCCACCTGTGGATGTTGGACCCTCATACCACCCTCGTGGAGTCTGTTTCTGACCGTTTGAGCAGACACATGCACATTTGTGGCCCACTGGAGGTCATGTTGCAGGGCTCTAGCAGTGCTCCTCCTGTTCCTCCTTGCACAAAGGCAGAGGTAGCGGTCCTGCTGCTGGGTTGTTGCCCTCCTACGGCCTCCTCCGTGTCTCCTGATGTACTGGCCTGTCTCCTGGTAGTGCCTCCATGCTCTGGACACTACGCTGACAGACACAGCAAAACTTCTTGCAACAGCTCGCATTGATGTGCCATCCTGGATGAGCTGCACTACCTGAGCCACTTGTGTGGGTTGTAGACTCTGTCTCATGCTACCACTAGAGTGAAAGCACCGCCAGCATTCAAAAGTGACCAAAACATCAGCCAGAAAGCAGAGGAACTGAGAAGTGGTCTGTGGTCACCATCTGCAGAACCACTCCCTTATTGGGGATGTCCTGCTAACTGCCTATAATTTCCACCTGTTGTCTGTTCCATTTGCACAACAGCAGGTGAAACTGATTGTTGATAAGTGTTGCTTCCTAAGTGGACAGTTTGATTTCACACAAGTGTGACTGACTTGGAGTCACATTGTGTTGTTTAAGTGTTCCCTTTATTTTTTTGAGCAGTGTATATATTAGGGGTGGGAATTTAACTTGGTAATTATTATTAATTAATTAGAAAAAAAAACGCGTTAAAAAATTGACGCATTTAACCCTTTAAGCCTGAGGGTCCCCCAATTGGGGGATGTTGAAGTTTAGCAGCAAAATCCATGCCCTAAATATCAATCTAGTCAAGCTGCACCTCTAAAGAAAGCTCAGAACCTCGGCTACAAGACCATGTAAACCTTTTTTATGTGCTCCAAACACAACTAGAACTACAATCAGATGAGTGATAAGAAATCCCTCTTCATGTGTTTTTGCCTTCATTTCTGTCTCTAATGATGCGAAATCAAATCAAATTGCACACACATTCTATCAACCCATTATTATTATTATTATTATTATTATTATTATTATTATTATTATTATTATTATTATTATTATTATTATTATTATTATTATCATTTTAAAGACAATACCATTATCAAAATTTACTTAAAATAGTATTGTACTTTTAGGTCTGTCCTATTTTTGCCAGTGATATACATATTTTTTTTCTCCTGTTTTGAATTAAAATACAATTTAAAAGCATTTTTTTGGAAATTAAAAGAGCTTGTGTTGACAATAATAATATCAATGACTATTGTTTGATTCTCAGTCTCATTATTTATATACATATACCATCTCATCCTCTGTGGGTGGTCTTATCCTTCCAACCTCTACCAGAGGCCTGGGAGCTTGAGGGTTCTGTGCAGTATCTTAGCTCTTCAAAGAACTGCACTTTTCTGGACTGAGATGTCTGATGTTTTTCCTGGGATCTGCTTTAGCCACTCCTCCATTTTGGGGGTTACCGCCCCGATGACCACGAGCACCACTGATGTCTTCACTCTCCAGACTTTCTCAAGTTCTTCTTTAACCCTTTTTATAAAACAATGTCGCCAATTTGCCTCAAAGCCGATGTGGCATCTAGGAGCCTAAGGTCGTTTATAAGAGCTCAGAACGTGGCGGTAATGTTGCGCAATCATGTCCGTTTTATAAAAGATTACGCGATGGCGGCAAAAAGGAGGTATGGGGGCAGTCTGTGCACTGTCGCGGACTTCCGTTTATCTTGGACATAACTTGCTTTTTATTGCGATTGAAGCCGTGCTCCTTAAGTTTTTATTTTCACAGTCAGCTACAGGTGTGTGTGCTCCACCGTCCTTGTGAACTGTCAGATGATCTGAGCTGCAGATCTAACGGAAAGACGCTTTCGGAGCACCGTATTGCTCCAGTTTATCATCTTAGTTGGTTCTGTTTACAAAACGAAACTTATGCCCGTGTTTACTTTCGTTTTCAATATAGTATTCGGCCGGAGCTCGGCATTAATTCATCACGTGGTCATGACACCACCCTATGTTGCGCCAAGGCTAAATGTGCGTTTATAAGACCGGCAAAGCCGCAATATTACCGCAATATTACTATCAAGCGTGGCGGCACGAATGCCGCAAAATTCCCGCAACATGATGCCGCCATGGCGCGTTCATAAGAAACACATTGTGATAATATTACGCTGATTTTCCGGCACGGTGTGTTTTATAAAAAGGGCTTTTGAGACCCTGGTACTTCTCTAGTTTCTCATGTTTCTTTTTTCTGATGTTGCATCACTTGGTATTGCTACATCAACCACAACTGGCAGGAACTCTGCAGGCCTCACGAAGAAGACATCAACGCCATCACTCACTGTGTGTGTCAAGTGTTTTCTTCACTGTGAGGTGCCTACACTTGAAAAGACCAGACTTTGGATTTCACTCCCAAGGATTTATTTTTTGACCAGTACTAAGATCAGTTTGGGTTCCGGAATCAGTCAGGTGAAAAACCTTGAAATAACAAAAATAAAACCATATTGTAAATAAATCATGCGGGTGAAGTTCAATGCTGTTACAGGTAATAAAGACCAAGACAAGTATTACTCAATCTTGTTTTACAAGGACTAGCTGCTAATTCAGAGATGGATAATTTCACAATGAAGCAAGGATGAAACAGAAAAATAATTAAATACATGAATACATTTGTTTCCGCCTTGCATATTTTAATTTAATGTAACTTTTTATTTCTATTTATACCATTCTACCAACCACAAATTCTGAGTTACTATACTTACTTGGTTAATATTTTAATTATTTTAATATTAAGTATTTAGTATTAACTTACATAAACCCACTCTACTTCTAATAACACAAACATCATACTCATTTTAACCAAGTGTCACATTCTAAACATGCCGCGGTAACTTCTGACATCACCCAAGACATTAACAGGCTTCCTCCCAGTATATTCCATCCACACACCCAAACGGAGAGTCCATGTAAAACGTGAGTCCAAGAGCTTACCGATAGCCCGTCAAGATCAAAGTCCTCCTCCTCACAGTGGAGCCGTTTGCGTTGGATTTGCCCTCCTTTCAGTCTGCCGCGCTCCGACCAAAAGATTGCTTCAGAGATTTTGGCTGTACGTCATCTCCCCTGAATGCAAGCTCTTGATTGCTTTAATTCCGCTCACCTGGCGGGGCGCATGCCCGAGCGCACGCAGGATCTAATTGCAGTCACGTGCTGGCAACGCGCAGCGGAGCCAGCATGCAGGAAAAGGATGAGAGAAATAGACAGAGGCAGCCACACCTCTGGTCAGCGCAACAGTGTGACAGACTACATCAACTTCTGTGTTGAGAATACTGTGCCTACCAAGGTACAGTGTTTCTCTAACAACAAACCGTGGGTGAACGCTCTGTTGAATGAAAAGAAGAGAGTTTTCAGATCTGGAGACAAGGAAAAGTTGAGGAGAGTTCAAAAGGATCTCAAATATAGTATCCAAAGTGACAAGGAGCTCTTCAGGAAGAAGATGGAAAACCAACCCTTACGAAAAAGAAGTATACTTCAAGTATATAATATCAAGTATACTTAAGTTTATTTGCATACTTGTACTTAAAGTTTACTTAGAAGTATACTCCTTGGGACTAAATTGGGCCACTTAAAGTATACTTATAGTATATTTGTAGTATACTTCAAAGTAATAATATAAGTTTATTTGTAGTGTACTTCTGATATAATTGAGTATACTTTTGTCTTTGAAAGTATACTTAAAGTAACAATATAAGTGTACTTTAGATATAATTGAGTATACTGTTGTCATTAAAAGTATACTTAAAAGTATACTTAAAGTAACACTATAAGTGTACTTCTAGTGTACTACAGATATAATTGAGTTTACTTTTGTCTTTGAAAGTATACTCAAAAGTATACTTAAAGCAGTGGTTCTCAAATACTTTCGGTGAAGCCCCCCCCAAGGATACATACATTTTTTCGCGCCCCCCTCTCACTGTGCGGGGGGGTGGGGGTGGGGGTGTGTGTGCACAATGTTCATTGTGTACAGTAAGATTGATTTCATGGATTTCTGGAATGTTAATTTCTGCTAGGAACAACAGAATTATAGATTTCTGAATACATATCCAGTCTGCTTAAATGTTAAAACGGCTTGCCATACTAACGTGCTGATAGTTCGTCGGCGAATGTCGGGAGGGGAAATGATCTTGATGCCAGAGCAGGGGTGAGAGTGCGGTAGGGTTGGGCGATTAGATAAATTATTCAACCATCTATGATTGGCTGAGCCTTTCACCGGTTATTTTTACAAGAGTTGATTTGTTTATTTATTTATTTGTCCGTGAGTAAGTGTGTTAATGATTCATGCAGGTGCGCAGATATTTACCCGTTACCCACAGAATCCATCGTGGAGGTAACATCATGGAAAGATTTCCATCAGAGCGTCTGCATTATTCTCCTCTACTGAGTGCGCACAAGTGGCGCGCAATAGGAGCTGTGCCCCCCCAGCTCTTCTCCCGTGCCCCCCAAGGGGGGCGCGCCCCACTAATTGAGAACCACTGTTACAGCCCTATTAGTTTATAAATCTGTTAATGGCATGGGGCCAAAATACATGTTGGATCTCCTTCCAGTATCGACACCCAGCAGGGCTCTGAGATCCTTAGGAAGCAGTCAGCTGGTAGAACCTCGGGTCAGAACCAAACAGGGTGAAGCTGCTTTTAGCTACCATGCTGCACACAGATGGAATCAGCTTCCTCATGACCTCAAATGTGCCCCAACTCTAGTAGCTTTTAAATAAAAAATGAAACCTTTCATGTAGTCATCAGCCTATGAATGAATGTTTCTTATGCTGCACCTTCTGCACTGTAAATGCTCACCTCTTATCTGATTTTTAAATCTGAACTGAATTTGTGTATTTAATTGGTCTAAATTCATTTGTGCATTTTAATTGTGCTGTCACGTTGATTTTAATGTTCATGCCATTCTCACTAATGCAAAGCACGTTGAATTGCCTCTGTGTATGAAATGTGCTACATAAATAAAGCTGCCTTGCCTAAAACAGAATCTTCCTCAGAAGAGACAGATTGTTTTCATTTATGAACCTGTGAGAAAACCCAAAAGCCATAATGTAATACAAATATACAAGATGCATCGCTGTTCTTGGGTAGCTATTTAAAAATCACTCTGTGACAATTTTTGTATTTTCTGCACAGCGGCTCTGTGTAAATGTCTGTTTTGAAATCTATTCTCGTGTTTCCATCCTTACCACAAAACTACCAGTCATGAGTTACATAAAGCATCTATTCCATCTGTTCTAGATGGTTTGTGAAGCCCTATTTTAAACCTGCTTAAAGTCATTTGTCGTTATTAATTTGATCAATTTTCTATTGTGTTATGTTGTGTAATTAACAAAGGGAAAAACTAGAGGAATTTTCATTTATTTAATTTATTTGTTTTTTCCTTTATTTTCACATCTAACATTTTTCTGTTTGAGCAATTCATGTTCAAAAGCAGAGTGTACGTGCTTTCTCTATCTAAATTAAAGGGAAGTAGCAAACCCACACGCAGAAGATGAAGATTTAATCTTGAGTATGAATGTTTTTCAGGCTTAGCTTTCTACAAAAGTAAGAGTCTATCAAGTTCACATCTGAGACAAATAGACGTTCATGCAAAATAAACTGATGTCATTGAATCCCGTGAGAACTGTTTGCTCTCTGCACTCCGTGGAGAGCTCATACATGTATTATATGTGTTTGTGTGACCTCTCCCTTCTGCAACATTAAACCAGTAGTCCAAGCTGTTTGACTTTGATTGTGTTTTTATATCTCAGTTGGGTCATTGGTTATTAAAAATCCCATTTCTTTAACACTAGAGTAGCTCATGTTTGTAGAAGATGTGGTCCTTTATTTTCACCAAACTACAACCTTTGCTTTTGCTGGAAAGTTTGCAGCCAAGTGTGAAGAAGCTGGGCTGATGATCAGCACCTCCAAATCCAAGGTCATGGCTCTAAACATGAAAATGGGTGCTAGGATTCATTTAAGGATTAAAAAAATTCCTATTTTGCTCATCTTCATTAGAGTGAGGGGCTTGTGTCTGCCTCCAGATCTGGACTTTTTTAAAGTCAGCTCCAATGAAACGCTGTTTATCACATAATGTTATAAATCCTGCAGGGTGAATTCTGGCAAAGTCTGCAACTTGTTTACATCAGTGAACAGCAGCAGGGAGAACGTAAGCTAATTGTCGTAAGCTAGTTATCACTAAACCTTTGTACATATAGCTCTCTATGAGCCCCGCCTAGGTGTGCTAAATCTTCCCACAAGTGATGTAGTCTTTCTTGGAGTGAGGATTGACAATGCGTTTTGTTTTGATGCTCACGTCAGTGCTGTGGTATCTTCCTCTTTTTATCATTTGAGGCGTCTGGCCAAAGTTAAGTCATTTCTTACTAGACATGATCTGGAAATTGTTGTTCATGCCTTCATCACCTCACGCCTTGACTACTGTAACTCTGTCTTATTTGGTGTAAGTCAGGGTACTGTAGCTCGCTTGCAGCTTGTTCAAAATGCTGCAGCGAGATTTCTGGAAGGCAAGAGAAAGTATGAACACACAACTCCAATTCTTGCGGCTTTGCACTGGCTGCTAGTCGCTTTTAGAATTCGTTTTAAACTTCTTTTAATGGTGTTTAAAGCAATGAATGGGTTGGCCCCAGCCTATTTGTCAGAAGTGTTGCAGCCACACATTCCTGGTAGGGCACTTCGCTCTGAGGGCCAATTGCTGCTCTCTGTTCCCAGAGCACGGCTAAAGACAAGAGGGGATAGGGCATTCTCGGTAGCGGGACCAAAACTTTGGAATGACATTCCCTTAGCTCAGGGGTCGGCAACCCAAAATGTTCAAAGAGCCATATTGGACCAAAAAAACAAAAAACAAATCTGTCTGGAGCCGCAAAAAATGAAAAGCCTTATAAAAGCCTTATATGAAGGCAACACAGGTTGTAAGTGTATATTAGCTATATTAGCCCACTATCAAAATGACTACAAATACATAATGAGCATTCATGATTAAATGTTTATTTCCTGCAGCATCCTGGAGAGAACAACACACCACGTGACTCTGCTGTAGATATTTGGTGCTTTAAGTTTAACTTCCATTACAATATTAATCAGTGGGATTAATTTGATCATTTCTTCTTGAGCCCATCACAGCTCACATATCTGCATAACAGAGCTGTCTGTCTGATATCGATCACATCACACGACTCATCACAGGTAGTTGAGGACGCTGGAGCTGAATTAATGTCTTTGATTTGCTGATTGGTGACGTCTCCTGTCGTTTTAATGGTCCTTGTCTTTGTGGAGAGAGGAATGTCTTTAACTTTCTGGATTATCTCGGTTTTGTTTTCGAAGTCTGAAATAGGTGCTCTGATATTTTGATGAATGAATCCTTCATGTAATCACCATCCGTGAACGGTTTTCCACGCTTTTATCTCTCAGGTTGCAACAAAACCTGCAGCAGTAGTGGAGTTTGGAGATGGAATCCAATTCTTAAATCTACTTTTGCGCTCTGCAAATTTCTCCAGAAGTAGCCTACTGCAATTGCACTTTTTCTCTCACTCCCTACTGGCCGCCTTGCAATTGGAAGGTCGCAGGTTCGCAACCCGCTCAGTCTGGGCAAGACACTTAACCTGCCTTGCCTGCTGGTGGTGGTCGGAGGGACCGGTGGCACCAGTGTACGGCAGGCCCCGCCTCTGTCACTGCACCCCAGGGCAACTGTAGCTACGATGTAGCTCATCCCCACCAGCGTGTGAATGTGTGGATGACTGATTGTGTTGTGAAGTGCCTTGTGGGGTTGTAGAACCCTAAGAAGGCGCTATACAAATACAGGCCATTTACTATTTACCATGCTGGGTAGTCGGCTGCAAATATAGCATGCCTTCCCTGGAAATGTCTTTTCAAATTATGGGCTTGACACAGGGGAGGCGACAAATGACCGTGATCATCGCTATCGCTTTTATAACCTGACACACGGGAGGAGACATGTGGCAGCGGCAAAAGCCAGCGACGCCTCTGTTCCAGGGTGAATAGTGAGTCTTCCGTTGTTTTGATTGGCCGTCAGATTGGAGGGAATTTTGGGTTATTAAAGCAGTTCAGAGTTGAAACAGCGGTAGATATGACGTCTCACAAGGTTTTGCTAGAGTTAAGTGAAGTCTTGTAAAGCTCTGGGACATCAGACACGGCAAGTATTAACTTTTCCTCCATGTTTACCCGGAGATGTACTGAGAAGCATCCTGTCCCCTCATTGGTCAGTCAATGAAATCTCTGATTGGTCCTTGTCCAAGTGACAGCGGTGAAAAGTTGAAGTTTTTCTAGGCAATCCTTCCGCGTCGACAATGAAAGCAAATAATTGGGTCCATTCTTCCTTGAATCCTCTGTTCTCATCAGCTATCTTTCTCTTTTTCCCTTTGGGATCCACGGCCCTGACACACCCGCTGGTTTGTTAACATCCATCTGCCTGGCACAGTGCCGCCATATATCTATGGGCGCCGCGCTGAAACGTGTGTCACAGGCTATGACGCAAATTTTCGTTGACAGAAATGTTGAAATTTAATATTTATTATGCAAATTTTTACAGCATTGGAAAACGTTAAGAATGTTTGTCCTCCTACAGAAACGACATTAAAACAAAAAATATATCCCCCATCCATTTTCATACATTTGTGAAGAAGCTCCAGGGAGCCACTAGGGGTCGGTGAAAGAGCCGCATGCGGCTCCAGAGCCGCAGGTTGCTGACCCCTGCCTTAGCTATTAGGCTCTCCTCATCAGTTGAGGTTTTTAAAAAGAGGCTGAAGACCTACTTTTATGACCTGGCTTTTAACTCTGTGGGTTAGCTGTTGCGGATATTTTTACATGTTTTTATTGTTAGACTTGTATTGTTGGTTTTACTTGTCTCTGCTGGTTTTATTTTTATTTTTGTTGTTCAGCACCTTGGTGGCATGCTTCATGCCTGTAAGGTGCTTTATAAATAAAGGCTGATTTGATTTGATTTGATTTATCTGTGGTACGGCCGTTGTCGCGTGATGTAGTCTTCATCTCTGGTACGGCCGCTGTCACGTGATGTAGTCTTCATCTCTGGTACGGCCGTTGTCACGTGATGTAGTCTTTATCTGTGGTACGGCCGTTGTCACGTGATGTCGTCTTTATCTGTGGTACGGCCGTTGTCACGTGATGTCGTCTTTATCTGTGGTACGGCCGTTGTCACGTGATGTCGTCTTTATCTGTGGTACGGCCGTTGTCACGTGATGTTGTCTTCCAAATGTTAATTCACTTGTGCAGTGAACATTTGAACTAGACAAACACATGGACAAATGTTTTTGGCACATTCGGAACCTCATATTTTAGCTGTAACGTGTGCAGGTGAAGGTTCTCAGTCGGCAGCCTAGGCTCAGGAAAAAGTCCAGTGTCTTTTGTGGGAGTCCAAGTTTTATTATCTAGGTTAGAGCTATATATATATATATATATATATATATATATATATATATATATATATATATATATATATATATATATATATATACACTGCTCACAAAAATGAAAGGAACACTTGAAAGAAACACATTAGATACATCAGATCTCAATATGAAGTTGGATATCTATACAAATAACGACAGGGCAATGTCTTAGGAACAGAAGGATGCCAAGTCTTTTAATGGAAATAAAGGTTTTCAGCCTACAGAGGGCTCAATTGTGTAGACACCCTAAAATCAGAGTGAAATGAAGATGTGGCAGGCTAGTCCATTATTTCAAAAACTTCATTTCTGCAACTCAAAATGCTTTTCAGTATCTTGTGTGGCCCCCACGAGCTTGTGTGCATGCTTGACAACGTCGGGGCATGCTCCTAATGAGACAACAGATGGTGTCTTGTGGCATTTCCTCCCAGATCTGTGTGAGGGCATCCCTGAGCTCTTGTACAGTCTGAGCCTGGCGCCGCCTAATGGACCGAAACATAATGTCCCACAGATGTTCTATTGGGTTTATGTCAGGGGATCGTGAAGGCCATTCAATTGTTTCAATTCCTTCATCCTCCAGGTACTGCCTGCATACTCTTGCCACATGAGGCCGGGCATTGTCGTGCATTAGGAGAAAACCAGGACCTACTGCATCAGCGTAGGGTCTGACAAAGGGTTCAAGGATTTCATCTGGATACCTTATGGCAGTCAGAGCACCATTTCCTAGGCAGTAGAGGTCTGTGCGTCCCTCCATGGATATGCCTCCCCAGACCATCACTGACCCACCACCAAACCTGTCATGTTGAACGACGTTGCAGGCAGCATAACGTTCTCCTTGTCTTCTCCAGACTCTTTCACGTCTATCACAGGTGCTCAGGGTGAACCTGCTCTCGTCTGTAAAAAGTACAGGGCGCCAGTGGCGGACTTGCCAATTCTGGTGTTCTTGAGCAAATGCCAGTGGAGCTCTACGGTGCTGGGCAGTGAGCACAGGGCCCACTACAGGACGTCGGGCCCTCAGGCCATCTTCATGAAGTCTGTTCCTGATTGTTTGGGTAGAGACATTCACACCAGTGGCCCTCTGGAGGTCATTCTGTAGGGCACGAGCAGTGCTCAGCCTGTTCCGCCTTGCACAAAGGAGCAGGTATCGGTCCTGCTGATGGGTTGTGGACCTTCTACGGCCCTGTCCAGCTCTCCGAGAATAACCGCCAGTCTCCTGAAATCTCCTCCATGTTCTGGAGATTGTGCTGGGAGACACATTAAACCTTCTTGCTGCAGCATGTGTGGATGTGCCATCCTGGAGAAGTTGGACAACCTGTGCAACTTCTGTAGGGTTAAGGAATCGCCTCATGCTGCCAGTAGAGATAATTACTCAAGCCAAAACTAGCACGAGTGGAAAACCAGCCAAAAAAGATCAAGAGGGAGAAACTTGAAATGACCTCCACATGTTAAACCAGTCCTGTTTTGAGGGTTTTGTAATTGTTGCCACTTTAGTGCACCTGTCGTTAAGTCCATGAACACCAATACAGCTGAAAGTGATTAACAATGCCCTCAGCTGCTTAATCAACCAGAAAATTATCAGACAGGTTTCATTGATTTCATGCCAGGCCCAATAAAAAAAGTGTTCCTTTAATTTTTGTGAGCAGTGTATATATATATGGTATGTATATATATATATATATATATATATATATATATATATATATATATATATATATATATATATATATATATATATATATATATATATACCATTTCACCCTCTGTGGGTGGTCTCATCCTTCCAAGCTCGGGTCCACTACCAGAGGCCTGGGAGCTTGAGGGTTCTGTGCAGTATCTTAGCTGTTCCTAGAACTGAGATGTCCAATGACCTCGGGCACCACCGATGTCTTCACTCTGCAGGCTTTCTCAAGTTCTTCTTTGAGGCCCTGGTATTTCTCTAGTTTCTTGTGTTGATGTTGCCATCACTTGGTATTGCTACATCAACCACAACGGCTGTCCTCTGTTCTTTGTCCACCACCACAATGTCTAGTTGGTTTGCCATCACCATTTTGTCAGTCTGGATATGAAAGTCCCAAAGGATCATGGTTTGATCGTTCTCGATCACCTTAGGGGGTGTTTCCCACTTTGACCTTGGGGTTTCCAGTCCATACTCTGCACAGATGTTCCTGTACACTATGCCAGCCACTTGGTTGTGGCGTTCCATGTATGCTTTCCCTGCCAGCATCTTACACCCTGCAGTTATGTGGTGGATTGTCTCAGGGGCCCCTTTGCATAGCCTACACCTTGGGTCTTGTCTAGATTTCATATACGTGTGTGTGTGTGTGTGTGTGTGTGTGTGTGTGTGTGTGTGTGTGTGTGTGTGTGTGTGTGAGGAGGAAGCTGGCTGTCTTTATGTCTTTCTACAAACATAGAACGCTGTTTCTTTTAACCAGGAAAGACTCTTGACATTAAATCATTTACAAGAGTGTCCTGGCCAAGACAGGCAGCACAGCAAAGAGGACATAAGGGGATCAGCGACTCTAACTAAAATTGAATTTGAGCCAGATGTTTGAGTATTTAAAATGTTTAATGACTGTTTAAATTTACTCAGTGAGCCGAGTTCCTTCAGATTCACCTGGTTTTGGAGCTGATGAGTGAGGGGCAGAATATTTAAATGGTACGCTGACAAGTCATGTGAACGCATGCAGCCTCTTGTAGGTTTATGGAGAATGAAGGTCTGAAGTTATGATGGAAGAAAATGAAGAATCGTAATAAGAACATGCCAGCAGCCCTGTTCAACACAAGAGTACAGTCATGAATCAGAGTTTGTAATGAACCCATCTAACTATAGATGAAAATGAATCATATGAAGTCAAACATCTCTAAGCTGGACTAAGCACATCATCTGATCCTGATACTCATCAGCTGTTAGAATTTAGACCTCAGCAGGAAGCTTTAATTCTCTTTAGACCCTCGATACTCTCAGAAACATGTCTCATCCAAGATAACCAGCTTCTACCAGGAAACAATTGCATTAGACAATATTTTGTTTCAAAATAACAAACTCAAACCCATGACAGATTCTAAATATTAAAGGAAAATTAAACCCAATAATGCAAATAACTGACTGGAACCTTTAGTTTAATTCTTCAAAGGTTTGTTTAGGTTAAACTGCTCAGTTTCCTGTTGGGTGATAAAAGTTTTGCAGTCTACAAATATCATTATCTTGTCATGCTTCTATTGAAGCATTTCTCCAAAACCAAACAGCAGATACAAAAGGCAGCAGAACACTGAGACGATCCAGGTCAAACGCTGGTGTCAGAAGTTGTTTGAGGTTTCACCTTTAAATCTTTAGGGGTAAATATCTGTCATTTTGGTGCAGTTCAATCCAAATGTTATATTCTTGTTTTCACACAGTTGTAATGATGTAAAATTGTTTCGTTAGTTTATTTTTTAAGCAAAACTTTCAATATGAAAGCAAATATTTTTGTTTTACGTTCACACATGGATACCATCTGGACTAGTCAGAGAAAACCCAGGATGACGTGGCTGTTTAATGGTTTAGGGATGATCATGTAAATGATGGACAGATTGAATTTACTCAAACAAACCAGACGTCTACTCTATGAAAAGTCTGTAATTACAGATTTGGGTGTTATAATAGATTCTACTCTACGATTTGATGCTCAGGTAAATTCTGTTGTTCGTTCGTGTTTTTACCAGTTGAGGCGCTTATCTAAGATTAAGTCGATCCTCACACAACAGGAATTGAAAACTGTGACCAATGCTTTTGTCATCTCTAGATTAGATTATTGCAGCTCCCTGTATGCTGGCCTGAGCCAGTCCTTATTGACTTGACTGCAGCTGGTCCAGAATGCTGTGGCTAGGTTTCTTAATGGAGCACGGAGGTTGGACCATGTCACTCCTCTCCTAGCTGCTTTGGACTGGTTACCGGTGCTGTATCTTCTTCAAGATCTTGGTTTTTGTTTTTAACTCTTTGGCAGGAACTGCCCCACCATATTTAGCCTCGCTGCTGACCCGTCATGTCCCTTTAGGATTGCTACGTTCGGGTCAGAGTGACCTCCTAGTGGTACCGTGGTCAAAGCGCAAGTCCAGAGGTAATCGTGCCTTTTCAGTTCTGGGTCCTCGGCTTTGGAACCAATTGCCACTAGAAATAAGAAAGTCCACATCACTGCCCACTTTTAAAGCCAGGCTTCAGGTTCATCTTAGATTGGTTTCTTAGTTTTTCTACTCATGTTTTAATTTTTGATCATCATTGTTGTTTTACTGTTTTATTTTTGAATGTTTTATTTTTGTGTTTTAGTTGTTTTTACACTATGTTCAGCCCCTTGGGCCCCCTTGATTGGGGCAGGAAGGGGCTTTACAAATAAACTTGAATGAATGAATGAACCTTCACAGAGATAACTAAAGGCATTTCCTGATGTTACTTTTACACTTTTAGGGACTCATTTAGTTTTTTAGACATTTTACTGTACTTTACAACAATTGACTGAGCTTCTACCTAAAGGCGGTACCTAAAGTGGTTTACTGAAATGTATTTGACAATTTTACTTAAAAGATTGTAATGTTTTTCTCATTTTAATCACTAGATTTTCTCCTGATTGATGGAGGACATGCACACCAACAGCTCTATCTCTGGCCACACTGATGACTTCCACAACAGCAGCAACGATAACACAGAAATTGAAGCATTCGTCAATGTGGTGGAATTAATCATCGTTTGCATTGGATTTCCTCTGGTTCTTCTGGCCATGGTTGCAGTTGTTTGTCTGGTTTGTAGAGTCAGCTGGAGATATTCCTACTAACATTTAAATTGTGTCTCTCACAGTGGCGGCCGGTGACTTTTTTTTTGGGTGGGGCGCTAACCACATATCACCACTAAGGGACGCAAAATTACCATTGATTCTTAAGCATCAGCGTCACACAACTGACGGTCACAGTAGCGCTTCCGGCAACAAAGTTATTCAAAAGGTTTTCGAATATATTAGGCATGTTTTTGACAAAAACATTCATCCATTCACCCATATATTACACAAACTGCACACACGCTTAAGGGGAGTAGGCTAAATCTAATCAATAGAATCCACTTTCTACAAACAGAACACCCATAAGCTGTAAATAAACGTGAGGCCGTAAAATAGACGCTACACGTATCCATAAAAACACACAGTGACACAACGCAAGATATTCACAGAAGCAGCCGGCGTTTAGATTAAAGCCCAGACTCACAAACAAGAAGTTCCACTTAGTTCAAACCGTATGGAGCGGTGCTAGCCGCTAACGAGGCAGCATGCTGTTTCCTGAAGCCAAAAGCTAAAATGAGGCTTACCTGCAGGTTATGGCCATAATCCGTGTGGTGTAGTAAAAATAATCCACTCGGTTCGTGAAATTCTACATCCCAACGTAAAAGCTTAGCTGATCAGACTGTTTGCTGGCATTGTTTTGCCAAAGACAAGAGTTTGCCCGCCCGCATTCATCATTTTCCTGTTTACGTGGATTCTCTCCCTGTGATTGGTTAACACGAAAGCCAGCCAGCTGAAAAAAACTCAACAACAAGCAATTCGATTGGCTGAGGTTTCACACATTGGAACCTACTAGTAGCGTTTGCTACGTCAGGTTTTGAAGCAATTAACTTTATTTGTCACTGATGATTTCACAATTATAGCAAAGATGGCTAAAAGGTTGGACAACAAAAAAATATTCAGTGGAAGTAGTGTGTTGCTGCTGTGACAAATTGGCACAGATGGAGCCACACTGTGCCAGCCTGTGGAAAGTTTTTCCCCTCAGGGCGGGGTGAACAACCTGACCAATCAGCGATCTCCTCCCCCTGGTCTGACCAGAATTCACCCTGTGAGGCGGCGACGATCGCTAAAAGATGCGACCAACCGCTCTCCTATTCTTTCTCGTTGTGGACGGTTTGGGGACCCACTGCACATGCGCCAGTTAGCCCATATTAAGTCAATGGTAAAGATTGCTGCGCCCGCGAGAGGACACGTGACAAGTACGTCGACGATTCGGCCGTGTTAAAAGTAAATAAAAACATTATTAAACACAGATTACACACAGCACTTAGTCCATATGGTGTGTATAGATCGTTTAATTCACTTTTTATGTTTTTTTAAATATATTTTGTGATTCCTATCTTCTTCTTCTCCTTCCTGTGAGTGGTGGGGCGGCACCCTAGCGCCCCCTATGGACGAGCCGCCACTGGTCTCTCAGCTCACGTAGGAGAAATTAACTGTTCCTCGATGGGCTGCCTCCGGAAGGATTAAGCAGCAGTTTCGCAGATCTCTGATCACAGGGCCACCGCTGGTAAAGGGAGAGGCCCGTTACTAAAAATCGTCAAACCTCCATTCTGCAGCGGCGACCTCGTGGATCTTTAACTATGGTGGACCAGCAAAGCCCCGAAGCCTCTGCTAGCTAGCCTCGGTCAGCTTATGTAGCTTGCGTTTCGGTACCCAGCCAGCCCCACTAACACGTTATATTTCAACCCATCTTTGACCAAGCAGTGTTATGTTAAACACACAGCATTTCCCCCCAATCAACCAGTGAAAATAAAGTACAGAAATATAAATTTACTTACTGATAAAAATGAAGCAGAGACTTCTTGGAAGACCTCTTGGTGCAATCAGTACCACAGCTTGCCCTCTTCCAAATAATTCCATGATTAACATCCGAACATTATCATCATCATCAGATTTATTTATATAGCACTTTAAATGTAAACAATGTTGCCTAAAGTGCTTAACAAAAAAATTAAAATGTAAATATAAATACAATAAAATGACAACAGTCTAGGGCTGCGATAACCTGCGAAATGAGATAACAGTGTTTAATATTGCGATATCGATAATACTTGCGATAAATGAACAAATACTTAAATCTGCAGTTTTTGTATACAAACTTTAGACACACCACTCCATCCTCTATCATTAGTATTAATACAGTAACAAAATGAAATCATGCAAGTTCACATAACATTTCTTGCAAAGTACTTGTGATCTTTATGGTTGTGTTGGAGGTGACAACAGATATTTGTCGTGTTTCCCCTCATGGTTGCCACGGGTGTTTGGCATGTCTTGCAAAGTACTTGTGTTTGTTGAACACAAGTACTTTGAAATAATAGTCATGCTGTTTGAATTATGAGTTCTTTCTCGCTAACATTTTCCGCACACGTCTCACCCTCAGTCATTGCGACGCTCTCTAAGCTAACTCAGGTGTTTGCTAGCCATCCAAATTAAGTGCCGTCCACCTAGGCACCAAGGTATCTAACCTATAAGAACCAACCGATTGGCCAAATGGGTGAAGGGCTCTATCTGATTTGTCAAAAACTTCATGCTTCCATTTGATTGACAAAATGCATTATGTGTAGCAAAAACCTGAGATGACCATTAATTGCGATATTTTTCTGTCCTTTGCGATATGCCCATTGCGCATGCTGATATTGCGATAACGATAAATTTTCGATATATTGTGCAGCCCTACAACAGTCATTTAAAAACATGAAATAAAAACTAAAACTAAACTAAAATCAGACACAGAAAGATAAAAAAACAGGATCACCCAGTCAACCCAAGGTGTTAAAAGCTTTCGAATAAAAACAAGTTTTCAGTAGCTTTTTAAAAGTAGCAACAGATGATGCCTGTCTAATATTGATTGGCAACATAAAGACCTAAAACCTCTTCTCTGTGGGTTCTCAGAACTAGTTTACTGAATTAATAGAGCTTTCCACAATAGCTAAAAATAGATCGTGACGTAACGTTGCAAAGCACTCTGGGATGCAGGGTCATACAAGTAAGCGAGCAGTTATAATGGATTCCTATGGGTCTGAGTTGCTCTGATCTGGCTAAAGTTGTTTTTTCGTCTCCTAAAGATTTTCAAATAGCAAGGAACTAAGCGCTGCTGCTGGGGGAGGTGCTAATCGGACTCTAGACGCCCAGATCGGATGTCGGAGAGGACTTTTTATTCCTTTTCCAAAGCCGGATAACGTCTGCGACCACATGAAACAGCTGGAAAGCAACACGGCTAAGCTAAAGACAGAAAAAGCAAAGTGGTAGTTTTAATGTGGAAGAGAGGATTTTAACTGTGTGGAGCAGACCAAGAAAAGCACGTATATTTGTTCCTTCCATTTTCCCAGAGGGAAAGGTCCTACATCCGAGAATGACCGGTCAGCTGCCGGTCCTAGCGACGCGTTGCCGTGGAGTTATCCAGGAGGGGCAGCATTGTAAGCGGAGGAGAGTTATCCAGGAGGCAGCGATGTTAACGGAGAAGAGTTATCCAGGAGGCAGTGGTGTTAACAGAGGGGTCCCGCTCAGTGCCCAAAGTGCCCTTTTTCCTGTCCTCCATTAATTTTTACCGTCCAAAAATGCCATTCATGGATACAGGTCAGGCACTAGGACCATGCAGAAGACAGCCGCCTGAAGCTGAAGTCTATTTTCCCTTAGACCCGCCCACAAGCTCATTGATTGGCTCTGCCGGGTCATGTTAATGTGTGATTGGCTGTCCCCGCTGTCACTCCAAGTCACAGCAAAACAGTGCATACATGGCGCTGAAACCGGTGTTTTGCTTGTCGGCCAGGAGTCTGCTTTCATGTAAGTTTTTATTCTGCCTGCATCACTTCAGCTGGACGAATTTTAATATCAGAGCTTTTGTTTCCATTAATCATTTGAGTCCTCGGTGTGTGTGCCTGTCTGATTAGTATTTAAGTGCAGAGTCAGGTAGCAAGGCGGCCAACTTTTGAACTCTTCCATCCATTAGAGCAAGGGGCGTGTGTGTGTGTCCTCATAAGGAGAGAAGGTGGAGGCTCTAATGATGTGATATCAGATTCTAGATGAATGTGGGTTGTTGTTATTCAGCCTGATGTAAAGAATGATGATGTTAGGTTGGTAGCAGAATGCATGGAATTGGATCAGGAATTTCCTACAGACAGGAAAAAGATCACAGCCAGCGTAGCAGTGTTTATCACACTGGATAACTTTCTGTGGTTCCATGTACTTCCTTGATGAGTGACTTTTTTAAGGATGAATCAACAAAATGACAAATACAGAAAGGACAACTTGGATGTGTTCTCCCTTTCTTCTTTTTTTAATGCATTGCATCACCACCTCGTATCGGAAGGGAACTCAGTATGGGAAGATAATCAAAATCAAATAACTTGATCAGGGGCAAAATATGTGGTCATAACATCCCATCAGCTTTAAAAACTAAAGCAATTCTTAATAACATTACCTTCAATTAATAACACAAAATCAAATATTTTGCCTAGTTTATATTTGTTTGAACCCAAGGGTCTCATTATCTGAATTTTCAGAAACATGTCGGATCAAGAATCTGTTTAAAAATCTTGCTCTATATGTGCCCCTTTTTTAACTTTGAGCACAAAGGTCTCTGCACGGCCCTGGTCCCGCTGAACGTCTCAGCCAAACAGCATGTCCACCCAAACGTGCACGAAACAGAGGTGGGTGGTTTGTAAAAAGTAGGGACAGAAATGATAACCTGACAGTTAAAAAACGACCTTGAAAAATGTTACTTGAGCACTGTGAGTAATGAACTTATTTTATATTACACAGAAAGGAGCAGTGATGGGAATAATGGTGTTTAAAACAACAGCGTTACTAACAGGAGTTAGTTTTTACTTTCACCGTGACATTCGAGCTAGCGCTTCAGTTCTGGCGATCGATAATTAGCAGAGTCGCCATCAAAAAAAGCTCTCTGGTATGTTTTTCTCCGTCAACACAACTTCCTCCATTATATGCCTTCACGTTGATGTCAAAGTGCTCTGAAACTGTATATTTTCTATTGTCAAATGCAGCTTGCATGTATGACCCTACCCAGAAGCCTATGCGTGGTGACGTCAACTGTAGAATACCCTATTCACCACTATCACGTTACAGTTACAATCCATCAATATTATACAGAAACGTGATTACAATTACACACACACACACACACACACACACACACACACACACACACACACACACACACACACACACACACACACACACACAAGACTTCTCTAATGAGCTGTTTTGGTTGAATTGAATCCATTAATTTTTGTTGCAACTCTATGAATTTCCCAAATAAAACAAAGATCAATTTTATCCATATTTGTAGCCAGATTGATCTTTGTTTAGGTTCACAAAAAATAAATGTGCACATTATTTATTCCTGGTTTACACATCTATGATTTTCTTTTTAAATAGAACAGCATGACTCCATAAACAGAAGCAAATCTATTTAATTTACTGTCACTATTGTTTCTCTGCAGGCAAGAAAAGATCATGGTGCGCCAGTCTACATCATCAACCTCCTCATTTCTGATCTCATTCAGCTCTGCTGCCTGGCTGCATGGTCGGCAGGCCTGATTCATGAGATCATCATGTACATCTACAATTTTGGTCTGATGGCCAGTGTTGGATTCATGGTGTGCATCTCCTTAGAAAGGTAACAGCTTATTAATGTTTCTGTTTCTGATAACTTTATGGGTAAAAACTCTGAATCTCTTTGGTCTATTTGTCATTACAGATATTTGATCATCGTTAAGCCGCTGTGGTACAGATTCAGGAGAAACATCAAGATATCTGTGATGATCTGTGCTTTCATCTGGACACTCCCACTTGTTTATGTCATCCCTTTCCATATTGGTGCTGATCCTGGGATGGTAGAGACAATGTTTGCTGTCTACATCCTCCTTCCTCTCCCTCTGTTCATATTCTTCCTGGTTGGGACCCTTAAAGCCTTGTCTGCAGCTCGTAGCATTCCTGTTGATGAAAAACGAAGAATTGTGGCCATTCTGGCTGCAGTTCTGCTTATTTACACACTGCTGTTCCTCCCCAGTGTCATTTGGACTTTTGTAGAAATAGCTCAAAATAACATAACATTCAACTATGTGGTATTGATTGGCTTTGATCTTAGTCCTCTTGCAGACACAACTATGTACCTTTTCATCAGACAAGGTACCATAGACAAGCTTTTAGAATCACTGTGCTGGAAAATTTCTAACAGTGAGCAAACTAACAACACAAACAATGAAATTGTGTCTGCTTCATGCACTGAAGCAGTTTAGGCTTTAACCTATAGACCCCTTAAATGTCATTGTTTACATCTGAGTAATACCACACATGTGCACAACGCTGGGGGGCAAGAAGACACTGTGCAGCCACTATCCAGAGCTGTATCTTCATGATTTAAAGCCCCGGTGTGTAATATTTTTACATGTTTACTACCAAATTCTGTTTACCCAGTGCACAAACTTGTTCTTCTTCATTAATATTTCTCACCAACATCAATTGTAAATATTCCTCTCAGCTTGAAATTTTACATTTTTAAATACATATACTGTGGTCAACGCTCCATGGTCATCCACCATCTTGAAATACAGTAGTTATACGACCTCCGCGTTATGCGTTTGCAATATGACTGTAACCTGAAAGAAACAGCATGCAGTCTGCCAATTCAACTAAGAAGAAGAGCTACACCGTTGCTATACTTTGTTAGTTTGAATAACAAACAACGAAATCAAAAGACACGTCAAATTTGTCAGGTCGTCATCATGTCGGCAGACACATATGATGAGATCTCCACCCGCTATCAACTGGACACCAGCCTCCAACTGACTCAGTCACTTACCTCAAGTTGCTAATTCTTCTTTTCTTCATACTAGAGATCCCGATCCGGTCCCAACGTATCAGTGCCAAAGTCGTTTTTCAAGAAGCATCCAATAGTTCCTTCTACTCAAGTCTCTTCTCCTCCCAACACACTCCAGTGCTCGTCTGCTAGCCGCGGTGGCTAAGCTAGTGTTGTCTGCTCCATCTTCACCGTGGCTTACCTGAGCTGTGTACCGCGATTAGCTGCGGCTAATCCAGGTTAGGAGGCATCAGGAACTTCGACAGATCAGTCACAATGCTCTGATCACCTATCCAGGCGAACACTTTGCTCCCGTTTGGCTTAAATGGTGCTGCTGGATTCTCTCTGGAGCGCCACCTGGTTCGATTGTTTGCCGCGGCCGCGGTCATGTCTGGTGGTTAAGCGGCAGCCATAGCTAGTGATGTCCGCTCTGTCTCTTCACCGCATCTCCCAGCTCACGCATCGACTGTATAAATGAGGTTCACGCCAACCCTCCTCGCCTAACAAGCAGCCACAGTGATGCTCCATCTCCAACTAACACATCTTTGTGCAGATGATCAAAAATATACATCTTAGAGCTAACGGTGTTTAGCACAAAGCTTCCAGATCTGTTTGAAATAGCTAACAAGCTGTGGCACGACAGTCCTCAGAGCTGGTCGATAGTTGAGTACGGGGATATCTAAATTTATTTGGTTAACATGACTGGACTTCACACAGCTGAAACAACAAAGGTGTAAACAGATCTCTACTGAGTTGAGCGGGTTAATGCTGAAGGATCGCCATGACAGTTTATCTTTTGCGGTTAACAGGTGCTTCGTTTATTCTGATGACCTCAGTGAACAGAAATATGAAACGAACAACATTAGAGACTGGGCGGATCTCAGGAGTGACCGTTTATAAAAAAATAAATAACTTCTATACATTTGACATACCTGACAAGCTCACTAAACAAAAAACAGATGACGTTAGAGGCTGTCCGCTCTAATTACAGAACACATTTTGTGTAATTATGTACAAAGAAACTAATGTAACCCGGTTACAAAGGCATACAAGTCATTAGATGGCTTTAACTTGTTCATGTCTAGACACATGGGGCAGATACTTTACTTTTTTTTCCGTTATGAGTGTTTGCGGCCACAATGTGGATGGATCATCAATTCACACTCTCTTCATGGCTGTTAACCATTGCCTTTTATCAGCTGGAAACCTGTAAAATTTTACATTACTGATCTCCTTTCATCTACTTGTGCAGCCTACAGCGCTGCATGTGTTAATCTTTCTGATAGATTTTATTTCTCCACTGTTTAGCTCAATTTATTGACAAGTGACAGATAATGACAACGGTGGTCAACGGGGGTGTGCCGTCTTCTTGCCCTCCAGCCAGAAACACGGGAGGGGGGGCTTGGGCAGGTCAAGCATCAAGGGGTCTATACAGCTAAAACAGAATCTTCCTCAGAAGAGACAGATTGTTTTCATTTATGAACCTGTGAGAAAACCCAAAAGCCATAATGTAATACAAATATACAAGATGCATCGCTGTTCTTGGGTAGCTATTTAAAAATCACTTTGTGACAAATTTTTGTATTTTCTGCACAGCGGCTCTGTGTAAATGTCTGTTTTGAAATCTATTCTCGTGTTTCCATCCTTACCACAAAACTACCAGTCATGAGTTACATAAAGCATCTATTCCATCTGTTCTAGATGGTTTGTGAAGCCCTATTTTAAACCTGCTTAAAGTCATTTGTCGTTATTAATTTGATCAAATTTCTATTGTGTTATGTTGTGTAATTAACAAAGGGAAAAACTAGAGGAATTTTCATTTATTTAATTTATTTGTTTTTTCCTCTATTTTCACATCTAACATTTTTCTGTTTGAGCAATTCATGTTCAAAAGCAGAGTGTACGTGCTTTCTCTATCTAAATTAAAGGGAAGTAGCAAACCCACACGCAGAAGATGAAGATTTAATCTTGAGTATGAATGTTTTTCAGGCTTAGCTTTCTACAGAAGTAAGAGTCTATCAAGTTCACATCTGAGATAAATAGACGTTTCATGCCAAATCAACTGATGTCATTGAATCCCGTGAGAACTGTTTGCTCTCTGCACTCTGTGGAGAGCTCATACATGTATTATATGTGTTTGTGTGACCTCTCCCTTCTGCAACATTAAACCAGTTCAAGCTTGGCTTTGATCGTGTTTATATCTCAGTTGGGTCATTGGTTATTAAAATTCCCATTTCTTTAATACTAGAGTATCTCATGTTTGTAGAAGATGTGGTCCTTTATTTTCACCAAACTACAACCTTTAGTTCTTGCTGGAAGGTTTGCAGGATCAGCACCTCCAAAACCAAGATCATGGCTCTAAACATGAAAATGGGTGCTAGGATTTATTTAAAGATTAAAAAAATTCCTATATTGCTCATCTTCATTAGAGTGAGGGGCTTGTGTCTACCTCCAGATCTGGACTTTTTTTTAAGTCAGCTCCAGTGAAACGCTGTTTATCACATAATGTTATAAATCCAGCAGGGTGAATTCTGTCAAAGTCTGCAACTTGTTTGTATCTTTGAACAGCACCAGGGAGAACATAAGCTAATTTTTGTAAGCTAGTTGTCATTAAACTTTTAAAACTATAGCTCTCTATGAGCCCCACCTGCTAAATCGTCCCACAAGTGAACTGGGCTTGAACTGGTAGACCCCAGGCTAAACTGGCAAAAAAATAAAATAAATAAAAATTAGAACTCCTCCTGTAACACTTGATGTGGTTGTGCTTTTGATCCTAGCTCCCCCTCTTTAGTGTACTGCAGTTTTAACCTACTGGAATATATGCTGAGATTTTCAAAATAAAAGCTTGTTTTATATATTAAACATGACTCGTCTTGTTTATGTTGCTGACCCCCCGAACTCCTAGAGCCTAGCAGGGGGGGGGGGGGGTCTTGACAAATAGAAGCTGAAATCTGAAACACCAAGAACTGACAGACGTGTGCAGGACACAGCGCAGATAAGAGAAATGTTTCTATAAAGAGAAACACTATTGGAAGTAAATTAATACAACTTTAATGAAATAACTTAGGATGTTAGGAATTGATGTAGGTTGTAAATATAGGTTAGTGATTCTAATAATGTTTGCTCCAGCAGAGAAGGCCTTGTTAGCCATCTTGGTGCACCACTGTTCAGGAGTCATGTCAAGAACAAACACTTCCCTCTCACTCATGATGTAGCTCAGAATATCAAAACCTATGAGGTTCTGAATGTGCCAAAGATTTGTTGATGTCACTTCCTTAATACTTGTTGTCTGCCTGTTTTTATTCTCTCGTTACAACCTGTCAACACGTGATGTAGTCTTTGGACCTGATGTTTTATTTTTATTTTCTAATTATTCGAGACTGACAAAAGAGCACAGCATTATTCCACCTTGGTGATGTAAAATGAAAGTTTAGAAGTCTGTTAAACAATAAATGACTTTATAAAGCCAGGTTTTTTGTTATATATTAATCTTTTATTCTGCCACAATAATGTAATTAATTTAAATAAAAATACATCAAAATGAGGGCTTTTCTCAGCCATTAGTAGGTGAGATCAAAAAAGAGATTAATTAGATTAATTAATTGCAGGTCAATTAATTCATCTAAAAAAAACCAAAATAATCTCATGACAGCACTAGTTTTAACCTCAGTTTTTTTTTACCAACTGCTGACTTGAAGGAGAGAGAAACACCAATCAGGAATCTGAAACTTTTGTATTTAGAAACAAGCTTAAAGTCTAAACCCTGTAAAGTGGTGAGTAATGGAAGATTTGTGGACTTCGCCTTTGAGTTGGGCTGGCTTGCCAGGCTAATAAACTTGTTGTGTGTGATAAAATTCTATTTTCTATCTAATAAAATTTAATATTTCATAGATTCAAACAACGAAAACTGTTTCTTTTTTCTTTCAAGTCGGCGTGACTCTGAAGATGGCGTCAGTGAGTCGCCGAAACGTCAGTATATTAAGGTAAAAAAACATTGTGACACTGTGTTTAAAGCAAGAAAAACCAATGGAGATAGGAAATAAACACAGGAAGAACATAACAAGATGTTCAGTTTCCTGTTGGGTAATAAAAGTTGTGCAATCGTACGAACATCATCTCATCATGCTTCTAATGAAGCATTTCTCCAAAACCAAACAGCAGAACACTGAGACGATCCAGGTCAAACGCTGGTGTCAGAAGTTGTTTGAGGTTTCACCTTTAAATCTTTAGGGGTAAATATCTGTCATTTTGTTGCAGTTCAATCCAAATTCTATATTCTTGTTTTCACACAGATGTAATGGTGTAAAATTGTTATCATTTATCATTTTATTCACTAGATTTTCTCCTGAATGATGGAGGACGTGCACACCAACAGCTCTAGCTCCTGCCAAGCTGATGGCTTCCACAACAGCAGCAATGATAACGCCAGAATTGAAGCATTCATCAATGTGGTGGAATTAATCATCGTTTGCACTGGACTTCCTCTGGTTCTTCTGGCCATCGTTGCAGTTGTTTGTCTGGTTTGTAGAAATTAGATCTCAAAAAAGTTTCCTTTTTTTCTTCTAGACAATGTTGAAATCTGTGTGAAACCAAAATGAGTCAGTAACTTATTACTCCTTTATCTCATTTTTTTTGTTCCAAAACTGAAAGATGCTGAAAGTCTGAAATTAGCCTTGTTTGAAGTTTCAAAAGATGGCTCACAAAACTCTCAAATACTTCTCAGATTTCCTTCACTTTTATTCCTCATTTTGCACTCATATAGAGAAATAAAAGCGGTCTACTCGGGTACTAATTCTATTCTTCTACCCAAGGAATATAATTAAGGAGACATAAAATGTTCAAGAGACGCTCTCCAAGGTGTCTATAAAGTCTCAAGTATGACTCCTGTAGCTAAGTTTATGTCTCACCCTACTTCTAGTGAGTTTTAGGAGAAATAGATGAGAAAATAACAAAACAAAAATAAGACTAGAGTGAGGTCACATCTTTGTCTCCTGAGCTTAAGAAAAGAAAACATTGATGTGTGTGTGTTTGTGTCTGTGTGTGTGAGAGAGAGAACTTTCACGGTTGTATTTTGTTACTAAATGGGACAATCAGCTGAAACAATTGAGGGAAATTTGTTTAAACTAAATCACAGGAGATGTCCAGAAAGTCTGGAAGCATGTGTTCATCATGTGTTAATAAACGAACGGCATTTAATTTGCGTTAACGAGATTTTAGCGCAGATAGGACTTTACTGTCGCCCAGAATATTTTAATGAGGAAGTTTTTCAGCATCAGACTCCTGAACCCCAAACCAGGTCTATAACTGACTTCACACCGTCTTCTTTAGACCACCGCTCCAGCCGCTGAGATCAAAGCTGAGACCCAGCAAACATTTGGTTGTTGAATAAACGTTGAAACGTCATCAGAGCGTGACATCCCGTCATGGTTGAAAAATAGTTCCAAAATGAAAATTGAGCCAAAGTCTTGTCTGGCCATCATTTCCACGGCTTAGCTGGACGTGCATTACACATCTTCTGGCTGAGAAATACACGCGTTTTTTGGCCGTGAATTACGTCTTTCACGCATCTTATTTGGAAGTTTAATGTCAGTGAACGTCTTAGCTACACTGTAAAATAAAATGTAGTTTCTACATTTATTAATAATAATAATCATCATAAAAAGAATACTTCCTACGTCGATCTGCGGCGGACATTTATTTATTATTTCCATTTTGGTATGACGTAGACAGGAGCGAGGATCTTTCACTGGATGTTAATCTTTGGGTGTTTCTCAATCTCAAGGAACCTCGCCTTGCCTTGCCTGCCAAGGCACTGCCTTGCCAGGACAGACGTCTTGCTTCTGAGGACACTGTCCTTCCTTGGTCAAAGAAAATTGTTAAATGGAACAGACTTGTCCCACGTGACCGCGGCCGGCTAGAGTCCGCCCCCTGCTTACGCGCCCTGTTGATGTCCCTCCCATCATAGTGTATGAGGTCATAAGGAAGCCGATTCCATCTATAAGCACCATAATGACTAAAAGCAGCTTCACCCTGTCTGGTTCTGACCCGAGGTTCTACCAGCTGACTGCTGTCTAGGGATCTGAGAGCTCTGCTAGGTGTATATACTGGAAGGAGATCCAACATGTACTTAGGCCCCATACCATTGAGTGATTTATAGACTAGTAGAAGCACTTTAAAATCGATTCTGTAGTTTACTGGTAACCAGTGCAGAGTTTTTAGAATGAGGGTGATGTGCTCGGTTCTCTTAGTTCTCGTTAGGACCCTAGCAGCAGCATTCTGAATAAGCTGCAGTTGTTTTACGGATGTTTTTGGAAGTCCAGTCAGAAGACCGTTGCAATAATCTAGTCTGCTGGAGATGAACGCATGAATGAGTTTCTCTAGGTCTTGTTTCGACATGAGACCTCTGAGTCTTGCTAATTGATGGAGATGATAAAACGCTGATCTGGTTATAGCCTTAATGTGACCAGTAAAGCTCAGCTCAGAGTCAATGGTAACACCAAGGTTTCTAACCTGAGTCTTAGTCTTTATTCCTCTAGAGCCAAGTTGAGCAATAACTTCCATCCTCTGTATTTTATTCCCAAAGACAATAACTTCTGTCTTGTCTTTGTTTAACTGAAGGAAACTTGACTTCATCCAGTCATTGACTTGCTCTAGGCACTGACAGAGTGAGCCTAGGGGACCGGATTCATTAGGTGGTAGAGCTAGGTAGATCTGGGTGTCATCTGCATAACTATGATAGGCAATGTTGTTATTGTATATGATCTGACCCAGGGGGAGCATGTAGAGGTTGAAGATCAGTGGCCCAAGAAAGGAGCCTTGGGGGAAACCACATGTCATAGTGATCTGCTTTGATCTATGTTCACCAATATAAACAACATAACCCCGGTCAGCAAGGTATGATTGGAACCAACTAAGGACTGTACCTGATAGTCCCACCCAGTTTATGAGTCTATCTAATAGGATGTTGTGATCCACAGTATCAAAAGCTGCAGTGAGATTGAGCATCACTAAAACAGATGTTTTGCCTGAATCTGTATTCATACGGATGCCATTTAATACCTTAATCAGTGCTGTCTCAGTGCTGTGGTGTTGTCTAAAGCCTGACTGAAAACCATCCAGGAGGTTGTTTGTCTCCAGGAAGTTGTTCAGCTGGATCATAACTGCTTTTTCAACAATTTTCCCAATGAGGGGAAGACTAGAGATTGGTCTATAATTATTCATCTCTAAGGGATCTAGTTTGCTTTTCTTTAGAAGAGGCTTGACAGCAGCAGTTTTTAATGAAGTAGGGAAAATATCTGATTTTAAGGAGTAATTAGTAATTTTCATTACATCATCTTTCAAGCAATTAAAAACCTTTTTAAATAAGTTTGTTGGCAGTATATCAAGACAACAGGTAGATGAGTTTAAGCTATTAACTATGTTTTCCAGTGTTTTAGCATTAATCATGTCAAAGACTGGCATTCTAGCTAAAGTATTGCTATGTGGTTGTAGGGGTGGTCTTGGTGTGTTGGTTGACAGGGAGGAGTGAATGGCTGATCTGATGTTTAGTGTTTTATCATCGAAAAAGGATGCAAACTCATTACATTTAGTTTGGGACTTGAAATCAGGGGCTAACTGTGTTGGTTGGTTAGTTAGCCTCTCAATAGTGGCAAACAGAACACGGGAATTGTTGATATTATCACTTATGACTTTGGAGAAAAAGGCTTGTCTCGCCTTTTTTAATTCAGAGTTGTAAGTGCGGAGCTGCAGTCTGTGGGTCTTATAATGATTGGGCAGGCTTCTTTTCCTCCATTTACGCTCAGCTTTGCGGCATTCTCTCTTTTGGTTTGTAACAGATTTAGTGAACCTCCATGGAGCATTTTGTTTCCTAGAGATGAACTTGGACTTGTCAGGGGCAATGGTGTCAAGAATCTGTAGAGATTTGCGGTTGACATGATTTAGAAGGGAATCAGCACAGTTGGTTGTTAGACTCGTTGACATATTCATAAGGTCACTAAAAACTGATGCAGTGTGATCACTTAGGTACCTTTTTTTAGAACAGCAGAGTTGTGATGGATTACAGGTGCAGCTGACATCTCAAAAGAAATACAGAAGTGGTCAGAGAGGCCAACGTCCTTAACAACAATGTCTGATACATCAACATCTTTGGTTAAGATCAAGTCTAGTGTGTGACCTTGAGCATGTGTTGGAACATGAATATGCTGTAAAATATCAAGTAGATCAAGCACTCCAAGGAATTGCACCGCAGTTTTATCATTAGCGTCATCAATGTGAATGTTGACGTCTCCAGCTATCAGAAGGCGATCAAAGTCTATTGTGATAACAGAGAGAAGTTCAGTGAAGTTCTCTAGAAAATGAGTACATGAACTTGGAGGTCTGTATATTACTAAAACTAAGATCTTGGGTGTACCTTTCAATTCAAAACAAAGATACTCAAAAGAGTCAAAGTCACCAAACATTATCTGTTTACATATGAATGAGTCTTTAAAAATGGCAGCTACACCACCACCTCTCTTATCAGGTCGAACCACATTTAGAGATGTGAAGTTTGGGGGTGTTGCTTCTATGAGAACAGGCGCACAGCTACTATCATTTAACCAGATTTCAGATAAAAGCATACAGTCAAGAAGATGAGCTAAGATCAATTACTAAAAATGACTTGTTGAGAGATCTGACATTTAATAAAGCCACCTTTAAGGAAATGGTGGGAGGACACTGCGCTGAATGGGACTGATAAGGAACCGCTATAACATTCCTTGGTCTGTATGAATGAACAGACATATTTTGCCTTGTAGAAATTATAACAGGAATAGGGAAAACTAACATTTCATAAGGTCCACATTTGTCCTGGAAACATTGATAAGGAACATCTTCCCTCAAATCTGGACCAGGTTCATATCAGACAGAGGATACTGAGAGCTGTGAATGTGACATGGAGATACTGTGTTGGCGGGCGGGGCAGGGGGTGAATTGCACGGGGTAGAGGGGTGGGAATCGGCGAGATGGATCAGGTGGGTCAATGAAGCTTGATGTGAGTTGGGGCGGGGGGAGGGATTCCTTCGGTCTGTCAGTTTTGTGTTGATGTAGCTCTTCCAAGTGTTCAGAGGAGAGCTGAGTTACGCTATCTTGTTGTTTTGGAACATCCTGCATGTTGACCGTGGCATGGTGAGCAGGGAGTACTTCTTTGTGATAGCTGACCTGCTGTGTTATGATATCCTGTTCTCCTTGGTGGGGGGTGGGGGCACGCTGGAAGTGAATGAGATTTGAGATGAAAAGTCGTAATCCATGTTTGTTAAGACGAATTCCGTCAGGTAAGAAGAGGTGTCTGCGATCCCAAAAGAAGTTAAAGTTGTCAATAAAAAAAGATTCCCTTGGTGTGACATGCCTTTATCAGCCAAGAGTTGATGGAAAAGATCCTGCTGAATCGCTCAGCTCCTCTCATGACCGGTGGAAGTGGTCCGCTGATAAACACTCTTTTGCCCTGAGATTTTAGAGATTCCAGTAGAACGTTGAACTCCTTCTTCAGCATCTCTGATTGTCTTTTGCGGATGTCGTTTGCACCAACATGAATTATGAGCTGGTTAGCGGCTGGATGTTTAGCAATGATTTCAGGGAGTCTTTGTCCCAAGTCTGCGACTGTGTCCTTGGGAAAGCAGTGCGTTTTGGTGTTTCTGGCATTTAGGGCCAGATTCTTGTCATGAAAATCCCCCACTATGACTGTCTGAGGCTCAGCCTCAGAGTTTTGCCTCTTTCGACGTAGAGGTTTACTGATGTTTGCATTCCTTACCCTGTTTTGTGGGGAGGAGGGGGGGCTTCTCAGTTCATCTGATCCCGCTTCGTTCAGCAGTGGCGTGAATCTATTTTGAAGCTGTATGCCTGAATGATGCATATTAATCCTCGTTTTTCCAGCTCCTTGCTATTGTGTTCTGTTGACACGATGAGGCCTGGACGGAAGCGCTGGCCAGTCGTTAGCATCGGTGATAACTCCGTGTGAGGCTGAAGCCGGTTTTCCTCCTCTTGCTTTCCAGGGACATGGTTTACTCTTTGGCTTAGCACCAAGAGTATTCCACGGAGGACTGTTATTGTGAGGCAGAGAGCCTGCTGGCCTCTCCGTAGAGGGATTGCTGTTGCTGACCGGCTGTGGGTAGCCGTCTTCCTGTCCGGCATTCCGAGAAGATGAAATGGTGGCGTCATTTCCAAAAAATCCATTTACCTTCCAGTTTACCTCTAATCGAGAGATTTTATTCTCAATAACTGTGATTTTCTCAAGACGTTTTTGGAAATCTTCTGTAGAAAAAGAAGGAATAGTGCTACTGGGTCGACGCAGTCAAGTCCCTGAAGATCAAAGACGTGGCAAAAAAGGGCTGAAGTAAACACCTCTGTCAGTTTAGTAAAGTGATCCCAGCGATTTTAAAGAGTCCAGCGGTCACTGAGCAGAAAAATACTTTGGAAGGAAGACGGGGAAAAAAGGAAAATTGTAAAAAAATGCAAAATAAGCAGGAGCAAAGCAGGAGCGAAAAGAGAAGCGTCTGCACTGTAGCGAGGCAAGATAAGACAAATTCTTTTACATATAAGCCCAATAGCTACAATTAGTTAACTTACATTTAAACTGGAAATTTGCCCTCGAAGAAGCTGCTGCTGGCTCCTGTTCACATCTTTTTGAAAATACCGAGCTGCATTCTGGGAAATTTTTGACCAAGAGAAGGCAACAAGGCACCTCTCGTGTATCCTTGCTCAATTAGCTAAATGGCTAACAAACAGAGGACAGATGCCTTGGAAGCACATGAACATTGGAACCGATTGGAACACGCCTTGACGGTTCCTGATTACGTATCTCATAGGCATCCGGCGCGGGACCAAGGCATCAAGGCGAGGTTCCTTGAGATTGAGAAACACCCTTTGTCCCAGCCTGGATTCGAACCCGGGTCGTCTGCGTGGAAATTGGATGACTTACTAGTTGAGCTATACATCTAGCATTTGAAAGCTGAAAAACAGTTGATGTTCAAACTGATTCACAACATGTTGTACTACACATAATTAATTGTCAAAATAACAATTATACATGTAACTGTAGACATGTACAAATGTATCTGAATGGACTTTTAGGACATGTTCTGTTACATACTTTTTACAAATTTCGAGCGTCCTATCGCAACCATTTTTGGCCGTGGACACCACGTCACTACCAGACCAATGTTTGCCGGGGTCCTACCGCTACTATTTTTGGCCATGGGCACGACATTGCCGTCGGACCAATATTTGCTGGGATACTATGTTGAACTACACGTAACTAATTGTCAAAATAACAATTATACATGTAACTGTAGGCATGTACAAATATATTTGAATGAATTTTTAGGACATGTTCCGTTATATATTTTATTTTACAAATTTGGGCCGTCCTACTGTGACCATTTTTGGCCGTGGACACCACGTTGGCGTCGGACCAATGTTTGTTGGGGAGCAACACTGATCCATGCTGCAAACACCGCAATTAATCTGCGTATTTCCAGTAGAACACGTTTGCCAAAAGATTTGTGCAATATTCTGATTTTTATTTTACTTCCACAAAATGCTGATTTTAGATGAGATATTACAGGAAAGGGGCACGGCTTGCCATCAAATTTTAAAGCCGTCCCTTGTTAATTATAAGTCAGGCAGGATGACTCGCTGGCTGCTTCCACGCCAGCGACTGTCAAGTGCGTCGACGTGTTGGAGACCCCTGATCTAGTTCAAAGGTTCACTGCACAAGTGAGTTAACATTTGGGTTAATTTTAAATTGCACCAGTGCTTCTGTGGTCACAAATAGCATTTAATTGGTACATTGTGCATAGAAATGAGTAACATGTCATAAAATTTAACATTAATTTTTGTTCTGCATTGCTGTAATGTTATGGTCTTCTAATGTATTATCACTCTTGTTTAGAAAGATTTTAAGCCTAATGGTATCAGATAGGCTAATGAAACAGCCGGACAACACAGATGAGATAACGTTTAGATGGGATTTAACGGTATCAGGTAACAACACAGCCAGACAACAGGCTATAATGACAGAACAACACAACATCACGCGACAACGGCTGTACAACAGATAAAAGCAACACCACGTGTCGACAGGTTTTAACGAGAGAATAAGAACAGCCGAACAACAATTTTTAAGGACAAAGTGACAACAACATATTTTTGGCACATTCGGAACCTCATAGTATACAGTAGTACACAACCTGTGGTTCTCAGTTGAGATCAGGGACCCTCTGGTGTTGTGAAAACTCTGGGGCACCCAGAAATAATCCTTATTAGTTTTATTAAAATAAATTATTTTTTGAGAAATTACATCAAGACAAGGTATGTATTACACTGCCTTGTGACTGATAAATGGATATGTACATTTATGAATGTTGATGGCCTCATGATAAACTAGCTACATTTACATGGGCACACGTAATCGGAGTGAATGCCCTATCACAGGGGTGCCCAATCCTGGTCCTGGAGGGCCAGTATCCAGCATGTTTTAGTTTTAACTCTGTTTCAACACACCTGATTTCAATCAGCAGGTGATTAACAGGCTTCTACAGAGCCTGATGAGCTGCTGCACAGGTGATTGAACCACTGAATCAAGTGTGTTGGAGCAGAGAAACAACTAAAACATGCTGGATACCGGCCCTCCAGGACCAGGATTGGGCACCCCTGCCCTATCAGATCAAAAATTCTTCATGTAAACATGTCAATCTGAATATTCTGATCCGATTCGGCCCGACTCGAATGAAATTTCATTCTGATTGAGAGAGGTGGTTTTGTCCCATCATCATTCTGATTGACGTCCATGTACACGGCCATTCGGATTGTTGGAGTAGAATAATGCCCACTGCGCATGTGTGCAACTTCAGCGTGGCGTGTTCCCAGACCAGCCAAGAAACTAGCTCCTCCAATGTATCCTCACCCCACGTCTTAGTAAACAAAAATATTTGAACCTCAGCAGGTGTGGGGGGTTCTCTGCTAACTTTCCTTATTGTGACATCAAAAATGGTTACGTTTTGAAATGACTCGTTTTAGTCATATAATTCCTAAAACCAAACACTGGCAGAAAATAAAGGGATTTTTTTCACTTTAGGAGTGTTTATAAAGGCAGTACAGACCCACATGGAAGCACAAAAGAAGGCAAAAAGTCAGATTTGGACAAATGATCCTCTTTAATCACTCTTAGGAAAAAAATGGAAATTCTATCCATGACATGACTGAATTCCTCCGAGCTCTAGTCATATTGACTTTTAATGGAATCCCGTAACAAAGATCACTGAACAGGATTGCTGCTTATACATATGACAAAAACCAAACAGGTGAAATATTTGTTTATTTCCCCTAGCAATCATAAATGATTGGCTATTTACAAAATAAGAGAAACTTAAATTTCAATATTATTGCTCTTTCAGCACCTCTCCCTGGGTTGCCACCTTATCGTGGTGGAGGGGTTTGAGGTGAGGGATCAGACAAAGCGCAGCCCAAAATACCCCTTATGATGAGTTCAATAAATGGAACCAGTGTTCCCTCGCCCGGACGCGGGTCACCGGGGCCCCCCTCTGGAGCCAGGCCTGGAGGTGGGGCACGCTGGCGAGCGCCTGGTGGCCGGGCTTTCACCCATGGAGCCCGGCCGGGCATAGCCCGAAGAGGAGACGTGGGTCCCCCTTCCCATGGGCCCACCACCCGTGGGAGGGGCCAAAGGGGTCGGGTGCAATGTGGAATGGGCGGTAGCCGAAGGCGGGGACCTTGGCGTTCTGATCCTCGGCTACAGAAGCTGGCTCTTGGTACGTGGAATGTCACCTCTCTGGTGGGGAAAGAGCCGGAGTTGGTGTGTGAGGTTGAGAGGTTCCGACTAGATATAGTTGGACTCACCTCAACGCATGGCTCTGGCTCTGGAACCAGTTTCCTTGAGAGGGGTTGGACTCTCTACCACTCTGGAGTTGCTCCCACTGAGAGGCGTCGAGCAGGGGTGGGCATACTTCTTGCCCCCCATCTTGGTGCCTGTACGTTGGGGTTTACCCCGGTGAACGAGAGGGTAGCCTCCCTCCGTCTTCGGGTGGGGGGACGGGTCCTGACTGTGGTTTGTGCTTATGCACCAAACTGCAGCTCAGACTACCCACCCTTTTTGGAGTCCCTGGAGGGGGTACTGGAAAGCGCTCCTTCGAGTGACTCCCTCGTTCTGCTGGGGGACTTCAATGCTCATGTGGGCAATGACAGTGAGACCTGGAGAGGTGTGGTTGGGAGGAACGGCCCCCCTGATCTGAATCCGAGTGGTGTTCTGTTATTGGACTTCTGTGCTCGTCATGGATTGTCCATAACAAACACCATGTTCAAGCATAAAGGCTGTCTC
>SSNS01000100.1:1850641-1907734 GCA_006937985.1 Aphyosemion australe | reverse complement strand
AATCAGCTCCTCTAAATCCGAGACCATGGTCTTGAGTCGGAAAAGGGTAGAATGCCTTCTCCAGGTCAGGGACGAGGTCCTGCCCCAAGTGGAGAAGTTCAAGTATCTCGGGGTCTTGTTCACGAGTGAGGGAAAAGATGGAGTGTGTGATCGATAGATGGATTGGTGCTGCGTCTGCAGTGATGCGGGCGTTGTACCGGTCTGTCCTGTCATGGTGAATAGAGAGCCGAGCAGGAAGGCGAAGATTTACTGTTAGACTTCTCTAATGAGCTGTTTTGGTTCAATTGAATCCATTAATTTTTGTTGCAACTCTATGAATTTCCCAAATAAAACAAAGGTCAATTTTATTTGTATTTGTAGCCAGATTAATCTTTCTTTAGGTTCACAAAAAATAAATGTGCACATTATTTATTCCTGGTTTACACATCTATGATTTTCTTCTTAAATAGAACAGCATGACTCCATAAACAGAAGCAAATCTATTTAATTTACTGTCACTATTGTTTTCCTGCAGGCAAGAAAAGATCATGGTGCGCCAGTCTACATCATCAACCTCCTCATTTCTGATCTCATTCAGCTCTGCTGCCTGGCTGCATGGTCGGCAGGCCTGAGTCATGACATCCTCGATTACATCTACACTTTTGGTCTGATGGCCAGTGTTGGATTCATGGTGTGCATCTCCTTAGAAAGGTAACAGCTTATTAATGTTTCTGTTTCTGATAGCTTTATGGGTAAAAACTCTGAATCTCTTTGGTCTATTTGTCATTACAGATATTTGATCATCGTTAAGCCGCTGTGGTACAGATTCAGGAGAAACATCAAGATATCTGTGATGATCTGTGCTGTCATCTGGACACTCCCATTTGTTTTTGTCATCCCTTTCCATATTGGTGCTGATCCTGGGATGGTAGAGGCAATGTTTGCTGTCTACATCCTCCTTCCTCTCCCTCTGTTCATATTCTTCCTGGTTGGGACCCTTAAAGCCTTGTCTGCAGCTCGTAGCATTCCTGTTGATGAAAAACGAAGAATTGTGGCCATTCTGGCTGCAGTTCTGCTTATTTACACACTGCTGTTCCTCCCCAGTGTCATTTGGACTTTTGTAGAAATAGCCAAAAATAACACAATTTTCTGCTATGTATCAAGGATTTGTTTTGATCTTAGTCCTCTTGCAGACTCGACTTTGTACTTCTTCATCAGACAAGGTACCATAGACAAGCTTTTAGAATCACTGTGCTGGAAAATTTCTAACACTGAGTAAACTAACAACACAGACAATGAAATGTGTCTGCTTCATGCACTGAAGCAGTTTAGGCTTTAACATAGACCCCTGAAATGTTATTGTTAACATCCAAGTAATACTGCACATGTGCACAACACTGGGGGGAAAGAAGACACTCTGCAACCACTATCCAGAGCTGTATCTCTGTGATTTAACGCTTGAAAATGGAACATTTTAATAAAAAGCTATATTTTTATAGTTCGTATATATTCGTTTACACATGTGCAGAATGAATGTACAATTTTTCCTTTAAAAGTTATATTAAAAATATATATATGTAAATTTTATTTTGACGGGCACAACACTGGGTTTATGTTTACATCTACCAGCCACTAGAGGGCACCGTTGCACTAAAAAGTCCACTTGGCAAGGTGAGTCTAAAATGGCGCACTTGACAAGTCAAGCAGCTGATTCTGAGCCCAGAAGATGTTCTAACGGTAAATACTGTTGTAAAATAAACGTATTAGTAGAAATGAGTCCTTACCCTGTATGGTTTATCACTGGACATGGTGCTAGCTGGTCACTTCACGTATCAGCAGTGAAACAACATCCCAACGGCTGGAAAATTAGGTCTGTTGTTACAATACCACCTCCAGTGTTACTTCAAAACTGTAATGCATTATTTATTACTTGTTACTCACATTTTAAAGTAATTTGTTACATTACAATATTACTGATTTTAAAATGTAAGGCATTACACTACTTTTGCATTACTTTAAGTTACTTTCACCAAAATAATATGGATTTGGGAATCTAAATGTAGCTCATGACGCTCAAGTAGCTCATCACACATCCAGTGGAAGGTGATGTGGTATCTGACTGGGCTAGGGGTTGTGGTGAAAACAGTCAGATATAACAACAGTTCTTTAGGTGTAAAGAGCATTTGACTACAATGTTCTTCATATCCTTATTCGTCACAAACTTAAAGTAACGGGCGTATGCCCATCTGGAGAATGTTCTATCTAACGTTAGATCAGCTGCAGGTTCACTCATCTCTGCTCTGTCTGACTACAGGAAGTGAAACATTTTATATGGACGTTTCTCTTCTGCTGATCTTGTGTAGCTTAGAAATCTAGACACACCGTAGCAGAAGCAGAAAGATTTTGCTCTGCAGGTCCTTCTGATCACCTCCATCAGGGCTGGAGGATGAGTGTCCCTGGGCATGAAAGTGCCCAAAGCTGGCCAGGACCCCCAGAAAATGAATTTGTATAAAATAAATGCAACAACAAATTGTACGCTTAACATGCTGCCATCTTAAATTAACTGAGCGTGCAAACAGTATGTGAGGAGAAGGGGGTGGCTCCACCCAGTATTTTGCCTTGGTCCCCAAATGCCTGGATACGGCCCTGGGTACGGACCTGTTTTGAAAGTGATCTGAATTTTATCAAATAAATAAATATTACATGCTTATAAATTATTGCTTTATATTGTTAAACATTTGTAGTGGATAACAATCTACCTACTTTTCCTTTTCAAGAACTTTATTTAGTTTTCTTGTTTTTTATTTGACTATTTATGTCCTCTCTATATTCCTGTATCTCCTCTCAATTCTCCAGAAAAACTGCTTCCTGGATTTCCTACTTTTACACATTATGAGCTATAGCCTACTTTTAAACTAAGCAGTTCGAACTGGCCTAACCCTAACCCAATCTGCACCGCATAAATAGCTAAATGTGTGCTGCACGCCGCAGGTGTGGTGATGTCACCTGGGCACAGATGAGCTCCACTGAGGCAGAGCGCGTCAGGCATGAGTAAAAGAGAAAGTGCAACAATATAATTATCATGTTTGTACAATATACTATCACATTTTTACAATATAATTATCAGGTTTGTACAATATACTATCATGTTTTTACAATATACTATCATGTTCTAACAATATAATTATCACGTTTGTACAATATACTATCATGTTCTAACAATATAATTATCACGTTTGTACAATATACTATCATGTTCTAACAATATAATTATCACGTTTGTACAATATACTATCATGTTCTAACAATATAATTATCAGGTTTGTACAATATACTATCATGTTTTTACAATATACTATCATGTTCTAACAATATAATTATCACGTTTGTACAATATACTATCATGTTCTAACAATATAATTATCACGTTTGTACAATATACTATCATGTTCTAACAATATAATTATCACGTTTGTACAATATACTATCATGTTCTAACAATATAATTATCAGGTTTGTACAATATACTATCATGTTTTTACAATATACTATCATGTTCTAACAATATAATTATCACGTTTGTACAATATACTATCATGTTCTAACAATATAATTATCACGTTTGTACAATATACTATCATGTTCTAACAATATAATTATCACGTTTGTACAATATACTATCATGTTCTAACAATATAATTATCAGGTTTGTACAATATACTATCATGTTTTTACAATATACTATCATGTTCTAACAATATAATTATCACGTTTGTACAATATACTATCATGTTCTAACAATATAATTATCACGTTTGTACAATATACTATCATGTTTTTACAATATACTATCATGTTCTAACAATATAATTATCACGTTTGTACAATATAATATTTATATTGTTAAAAACGTGATAGTATATTGTACAAACGTGATAATTATATTGTTAGAACATGATATTATATTGTAAAAACGTGATAATTATATTGTACAAACGTGATAGTATATTGTACAAACAAAACGTGATAGTATATTGTACAAACGTGATAATTATATTGTAAAAACGTGATAATTATATTGTTAGAACATGACAGTATATTGTAAAAACATGATAATATATTGTACAAACGTGAAAGTTATATTGTTAGAACAATAAAGTTAATATGTTATAACATGATATCGCTCCAATTTTATGTTGTGTGGGTGGCAGCTCTACGCTGCCGTAGTTTTGTGTAAATGTCCGTTTTGAAATCTATTCTCGTGTTTCCATCCTTACCACAAAACTACCGGTCATGAGTTACATAAAGCATCTATTCCATCTGTTCTAGATGGTTTGTGAAGCCCTATTTTAAACCTGCTTAAAGTCTTTATTAATTTGATCAAATTTGTTTTGTCTTATGTTGTGTAAATGAACTGTAGAAGAATTTTATTTTATTATTTAATTTAATCGTTTTTTCTTTATTTTCACATCCAATATTTTTCTGTTTGAGCAATTCATGTTCAAAAGCAGAGTGTACGTAGCCTAGTGAACTAGACCAAATTCTTGCTTTGCAGAGTTTGGTCTAGGCACGCTTCATAGGAACCCTCGCAGCCTGTGGCTGTCCAATCACAGCTCGCTATAGTTTTGGTTGGGCCAATCACAGCGTTCTATATTTTGGGCCAATCACAGAGGAGTAGCCGATGACGTCAGCGCTGCGGCCGCGAACCCAAGCAACATGGCGGCAACTCAGGAAACACGTTCGTTTGAAATGGCTTTGTCATCAACATTGGATTATTTAGACTCCAGCGTGCGTAAGTCTGTCTGATATAATTATCGGCTTCTTATTTTTATCAAACAAAGTAGTGCAATGTCCCAGTACACCTGATATTCGCGTGTTTTTCATACAAAAACGACAGAAATCATTGATGTTAGACGCCATTAAAGCCTCCAGCTTTTCCGTCGCTGTGATTACGTCACGTTGTTCGTCACTCTGATTGGTCCTAGCGCTATCCAATTGCGTGCTGACATTTTGAAAGACAACCGTAGATCCCGCCTCACGACTGAGAGCCGTCAATGGTTCGTGGCCAGACTATATATTCACATATAAAGGATTGATCATGTTTTTATATCTCAGTTGGGTCATTGGTTATTAAAATTCCCATTTCTTTAACACTAAAGTATCTCATGTTTGTAGAAGAAGATGTGGTCCTTTATTTTCACCAAACTACAACCTTTACAATCAGCATTGAAAGTACTAGATAAGAGACCTTTGTCATACCATCACTGTAAAATTTTAGATAAATATAAGCTTTTAAATTTTGACAATTTTAGACTATTTAAATCAGCCTGTTTAATCTATAAGATCATACATGGTCTTGCGCCCCCACCATTAAAGGATTTTATTAAACAAACGTCTATCAATACTGCTGGGTCTCGTCACACGAGCCACTGTGAGAGGTGATTGTGAACAGACATTTAGAAGGACCGCCTTACCACAGAATGTCCTATCATATCGAGGAGTGGGTTTCTGGAATAGTATTCCACTGTCAATAAGGAACAGCACAAGTCTTCCTACCTTAAAGAGTCATCTAAAAGTGTGGCTCAGGGACACACAAATTTGTGATCCTGTTTAGTCAATCATTTAATATCAAACATGAAATAGAATTAATGGGTTACATACATAGAATATGGATATTGATGCAAAATGGGGTGTGCATTACAAATCAGTGCAAAATGGGCCAGTAGGTCTATAGTGTAATAGGGGTTAGTGTAATGCGGGTCTGTGCAATATAAATCAGAGCAATAGGGATCAATGCAATATCAGGACAGTTATGGGAGGTGTAAATCTGTGGTGTGTGCAATCAATGTGTTTCAATTTTTGTATTTTCCTTTGTGGTTTTTTTCATTACTGTTATTTTACCATAATATGGGCACTGTTCTTATTTTTGTCTCTTTGTATTTTGTCTATATACTCTGTCTTTGTGAATTTTTATTAACCAACAGTATGTGCAACACCAACCTGCCAGGAGGTCTGCAGATGGAAATTAGCCAAAGGCTACAATCTGGCATATTTACATTTGTGAAAATGTTCATTAATATGCATTGTACCTCCTTTTCTTTTAAAATAAATAAATAATTTATTATTTTTTTTGCTTTTGCTGGAAAGTTTGCAGGATCAGCACCTCCAAATCCAAGGTCATGGCTCTAAACATGAAAATGGGTGCTAGGATTTATTTAAGGATTAAAAAAAATTCCTATGTTGCTCATCTTCATGAGAGTGAGGGGTTTAATGTGTCTACCTCCAGATCTGGGCCCTCATTTATCAAACGTTCGTAGAAACGTTCCTATATTCCCTCCTACGGATGAAATTTAGAATGTTTGTACGAACAGTCAATGTCCTGATTTATGAAACATGCGTTGGCCTCTCGTACGCATGTTCTTCCACAATCGTCTGATGATAAATCCCACCTGTGCGCACCCAGGTGCTCGTGCCCGTTTACCGTCATTTACATACAGAAACGCCCTCCATTAACCATATGTGGTCACACTACGTCCTCAGATCGGGAGGGGATTCCCTGGGTTCTTCCCGGACAGAAAAGAAATATTTTATTGACAGCGAGATCGAAGCACTGGACACTTGACAACGCGTGTATGATCGGGGAGCAGAGGAGATTCTGGAGGGTTCTTTTATTTGTAAAATAGAATATGGACTGGAATCGGATCAGTGCGCTGCGCTCACGGAAGAGCCGTTCCCTCCGGAGTGCTCTCTGCTCTGCAAAATCCTCCAATAATAAGAATAAGAATAAGAAACAATCTTTTATATAGCGCATCTCAAGCAAAATCACGATGTGCTTCACAAGGACAAAATAATCAAATTAAATTAAAACATAATAAATAAATAAATTCAAAATGATTTAAAACATCAAAAAAATGGGAAGAGTAAACGTGATTACAAAATAACACGAAAACAGCCGTTCTACAATGTCAGATTCCCGTCGGTCACGGATGTTTTAGCACCAATAATGTCACACAGCTGTTTCCACCAAAATAATTATTTATTGGGTAGAATAATTAGTGGACGAGGAACACGCGTGGATAGACCTTCAGAATTGCGGTTCCCTCGTTCTGCCACTAGATGCTGTTCCTACGCATGGTCACAGCTGTTCTTATATTTAGGAACGTTTTCACGCACAAGTACAAATTCGTAAATACCACTCAATGCGTAAAATTGTTCCCACGCACGAAATACGCACAGATCTGTTCGTAAGTACAGTTGATAAATGAGGGCCCTGGACTTTTTTTAAGTCAGCTCCAGTGAAATGCTGTTTATCACATGTTATAAATCCAGAAGGGTGAATTCTGGCAAAGTCTGCAACTTGTTTACATCAGTGAACAGCAGCAGGGAGAACATAAGCTAATTGTCGTAAGCTAGTTATCATTAAGCTTTTACAAACATAGCCCTCTATGAGCCCCACCTAGGTGTGCTAAATCTTCCCACAAGTGAACTGGGCTTGAACTGGTAGACTCCAGGCTAAACTGGCAAAAGATTAAAAAAAAACTGTCTCCACTTTTGCCCTCCTTTCAATACTTCTGTAATTCACTGTTGACGTCCACCATGGCAGACCCACGTGGTCAGGTGATGTAGGTGCAAATAGTCAGTATAGCATAACTAATGAAGGCCTGTTCTAGTGATTCTGGGGGCCCCGGGCAGATTAGGCCCCCTCCTGGAATCAATAGAAGGTGAAATCTGAAACACCAAGAACTGACAGACTTGTGCAGGACACAGTGCAGCTAAGAGAAATGTTTCTATAAAGAGAAACACTATTGGAAATAAATTAATTCAACTTTAATGAAAAAACTTAGGATGTTAGGAATTGATGTAGGTTGTAAACATAGGTTAGTGAATCTAATAATGTTTGCTCCAGCAGAGAAGGCCTAGCTAGCAGATCATCTGCTACTGGTTGTTCCAAAGGTCCGGTATAAATCACGGGGGGAGCGTGCCTTCTCTCACAGCCCCCAAACTCTGGAACACTCTGCCCCTCCATGTGCGTTTGGCTCCCTCGGTCACCAGGTTTAAGTCGGCACTTAAAACTCACCTTTTCAGCCTTGCCTTCCCTCCGTGACAATTTCCATGAAAGTCCAGCACTAGTTTTAATTTTCTTAATTTAGTTTTTATGATTCAGTAGCTCACTTTTTAATACCTTGCACTTTCTTGTAGCTATTTTTGATTTTATATGTGACATTTTAATTTGTTTTTATCAGTTACTGCATTATTTTTTACTCTCGATAGTGCTGTTACTTTTTACTTGTTCTCTTAGTGTGTTAGTTTTTAGTAGGAATTTCTATTCGTGATTTTGTGCTGTTTTTGTTTTTTAACTGATTTCCATGCTTTCACTGTGCTTTGTTGATATGTTCAAGCATTTGGCTCTTTTATGTACAGCACTTTGGTTAGCTGCCATGCTATTTTTAAATGGTGCTTTATAAATAAATTGGTATGGTATGGTATAGCTTGTTAGCCATCTTGGTGCACCAATATTCAGGAGTCATGTCAAGAACAAACACTTCCCTCTCACTCATGATTTAGCTCAGAATACCAAAACCTATGAGGTTCTGAATGTGCCAAAAATTTGTTGTCACTTCCTTAAAACTTGTTCTCTGCCTATTTTTATTCTCTCGTTACAACCTGTCGACACGTGATGTAGTTTTTATCTGTGGTACGGCCGTTGTCACGTGATGTTGTCTTCCAAATGTTAATTCACTTGTGCAGTGAACATTTGAACTACACAAACACATAGACAAATGTTTTTTGCACATTCTGAACCTCATATTTGACTGCCCACAATAAAAGTTCACCCTGAAATGTGCACAGTTTTGCTTTATGGGGGGTGGTGGGGCCGACAACCCATCAGTATCTGGTGTGGCCACCATTTGCCTCATGCAGGGCAACACATCTCCATCGCATAGAGTTGATCAGGTTGTTGACTGGCCTGTGGAATGTTGGTCCACTCCTCATCAATAGCTGTGCGAAGTTGCTGAATATTGGCAGGAACTGGAACACTGTCGTATACGCCGATCCAGAGCATCCCAAACATGCTCAATGGGTGACATGTCTGGTGAGTATGCTGGCCATGCAAGAACGGGGATGTTTTCAGCTTCCAGGAATTGTGTACAGATCCTTGCAATATGTGGCCGTGTGTTATCATGCTGCAACATGAGGTGATGGTCGTGGATGAATGGCACAACAATGGGCCTCAGGATCTCGTCACGGTACCTCTGTGCATTCAAAATGCCATCAATAAAATGCACCTGTGTTCGTTGTCTTGTTTAAAAACTAATTTTTTTGATTTGGCCTTTGGTCTGTGACTTTATAATTTTATGATCATGTCAATGATTATATCTAGTATTTGATTTTATCCTGTGATCTTTTTTTGTCAGTTTTTATTTCATTGTGTTGCAATGTACTGCATGGGAAGCACTTTGGTCAGCTCTCATGCTGAGTGTAAATATGCTATACAAATAAACTGATATGGTATGGTTGTCCATAACATACGCCTGCCCATACCAGTACCCCACCGCCACCATGGGCCACTTGTTCCACAATATCAGCAAACCGCTCACCCACACGAGACCACACACGCAGTCTGCCATCTGCCCTAAACAGTGAAAACTGGGACTCATCTGTGAACAGAACGCCTCACCAACGTGCCAAACGCCATCGAATGCGAGTGTTTGTCCACTCACGTTGGTTACGACAACAAACTGCAGTCAGGTCCAGACCCCGATGAGGACGACGAGCATGCAGATGAGCTTCCCTGAGATGGTTTCTGACAGTTTGTGCAGAAATCCTTTGGTTATGCAAACTGATTGTTGCTGCAGCTGTCCGGGTGGCTGGTCTCAGGCGATGCTGGATGTGAAGGTCCTGGGCTGGTGTGGTCACACGTGGTCTGTGGTTGTGAGGCCGGTTGGATGTACTGCCAAATTCTCTGAAACACCTTTGGAAACAGCTTATGGTAGAGAAATTAACATTCATTTCATGGGCAACAGCTCTGGTAGACATTCCTACAGTCAGCATGCAAATTGCACACTCCCAAAGGTTGCGACATCTGTGGCATTGTGCTGTTTGATGAAACTGCACATTTCAGGGTGGCCTTTTATTGTGGGCAGTCTAAGGCACACCTGTACATTATTCATGTTGTCTAATCAGCCGCTTGATATGCCACACCTGTGAGGAGAGGTGGATTATCTTGGTAAAGGAAAAGTGCTCACAAAGTCTCAGAACAGTATAATTTTAATGGTAGGTTTATTTTAACAGTGACAGATAGCACATCGAAAGGAAAATTTAAAAAAAAAAACTTTAAATAAAAGATAGAAACTGATTTGCATTTCATTGAGTGAAATAAGTATTTGAACCCCTACCAACCATTAAGAGTTCTGGCTCCCACAGAGTGGTTAGACACTCCTATTCAATTAGTCACCTGTATAAAAGACACCTGTCCACAGAATCAAACAGACTCCAAACTCTCCAACATGGGAAAGACCAAAGAGCTGTCCAAGGATGTCAGAGACAAGATTGTAGACCTGCACAAGGCTGGAATGGGCTACAAAACCATTAGCAAGACTCTGGGAGAAAACATGACAACTATTGGTGCAATTGTTTGAAAATGGAAGGAGCACAAAATGACCATCAATCAATCTCGGTCTGAGGCTCCTTGCAAGATCTCACCTCGTGGGGTGTCAATGATTGTGAGAAAGGTGAGAAATCATCCTAGAACTACACGGGAGGAGTTAGTTATTGACCTCAAAGTAGCTGGGACCACCGTCACCAAGAAAACCACTGGAAACACATTACACCGCAATGGATTAAAATCCTGCAGTGCTCGCAAGGTCCCCCTGCTCAAGAAGGCACATGTGCAGGCCCGTCTGAAGTTTGCCAATGAACACCTGAATGATTCAGAGAGGGACTGGGAGAAGGTGCCGTGGTCAGATGAGACCAACATTGAGCTCTTTGGCATTAACTCAACTCGCCGTGTTTGGAGGAAGAAAAATGCTGCCTACGACCCCCAAAACACCGTACCCACCGTCAAGCATGGAAGTGGAAGCATTTTGCTTTGGGGGTGTTTTTCTGCCAAGGGCACAGGACAACTTCACCGCATCAACGAGAAAATGGACGGAGCCATGTATCGTCAAATCCTGAGCGACAACCTCCTTCCCTCTGCCAGGAAACTGAAAATGAGTCATGGATGGGTGTTCCAGCACGACAATGACCCAAAACATCCAGCAAAGGCAACAAAGGAGTGGCTCAAGAAGAAGCACATTAAGGTCATGGAGTCGCCTAGTCAGTCTCCGGACCTTAATCCAATAGAAAACCTATGGAGGGAGCTGAAGCTCAAAGTTACACAGAGACAGCCTCCAAACCTTAGTGATTTAGAGATGATCTGCAAAGAGGAGTGGACCAAAATTCCTCCTAAAATGTGTGCAAACTTGGTCATCAATTACAAGAGATGTTTGACCGCTGTGCTTGCAAACAAGGGTTTTGCCACTAAGTATTAGATCTTTTTTGTTAGAGGGTTCAAATACTTATTTCACTCAATGAAATGCTAATCAGTTTCTATCTTTAATTTAAAGTCATTTTTTTTAATTTTCCTTTTGATGTGCTATCTGTCACTGTTAAAATAAACCTACCATTAAAATGATACTGTTCTGAGACTTTTCATTTCTTTGTCATTGGACAAACTTACAAAACCAGCGAGGGGTCAACTAATTATTTCCTCCACTCTATATATCAACAGCAAAAGTCAAAATCCATCCATCCATCCATTTTCTCCCGCTTATCCGGAGTCGGGTCGCGGGGGCAGCAGCTTAAGGAGGGAAGCCCAGACCTCCCTCTCCCCAGCCACTTGGGCCAGCTCCTCCGGGGGAATCCCAAGGCGTTCCCAGGCCAGCCGAGAGACATAATCTCTCCAGCGTGTCCTGGGTCTTCCTTTGGGTCTCCTCCCGGTTGGACGTGCCCGGAAAACCTCACCAGGGAGGCGTCCAGGAGGCATCCTAATCAGATGCCCAAGCCACCTCAACTGGCTCCTCTCCATGTGGAGGAGCAGCGGGTCTACTCCGAGCCCCTCCCGGATGACCGAGCTCCTCACCCTATCTCTAAGGGAGAGCCCAGCCACCCTGCGAAGAAAACTCATTTCGGCCGCTTGTATCCGCGATCTCGTTCTTTCGGTCACTACCCAAAGCTCGTGACCATAGGTGAGGGTAGGAACGTAGATCGACCGGTAAATTGAGAGCTTCGCCTTTCGACTCAGCTCTCTCTTCACCACGACAGACCGGTACAACGCCCCCATCACTGCAGATGCAGCACCAATCCGCCTGTCGATCTCACGCTCCACCCTTCCCTCACTCGTGAACAAGACCCCGAGATACTTAAACTCCTCCACTTGGGGCAGGACCTCGTCCCTGACCTGGAGAAGGCATTCTACCCTTTTCCGACTCAAGACCATGGTCTCGGATTTAGAGGAGCTGATTCTCATCCCAGCTGCTTCACACCCGGCTGCGAACTGCTCCAGCGAAAGCCGGAGATCACGTTCTGACGAAGCCAACAGGACCACATCATCTGCAAAAAGCAGAGACCTGATCCTTAGGCCACCAAAACGGATCCCCTCACCACCTTGGCTGCACCTAGAAATTCTGTCCATAAAAGTTATGAACAGAATCGGTGACAAAGAGCAGCCTTGGCGGAGTCCAACTCTCACCGGAAACGAGCCCGACTTACTGCCGGCAATGCGGACCAAGCTCTGACACTGGTCGTACAGGGACCTAACAGCCCGTATCAAGGGGCCTGGTACCCCATACTCCCAGAGTACCCCCCACAGGGCCCCCCGAGGGACGCGGTCGAACGCCTTCTCCAAATCCACAAAACACATGTAGATTGGTTGGGCGAACTCCCACGCACCCTCCAGGACCCCCCCAAGGGTATAGAGCTGGTCCAGTGTTCCACGGCCAGGACGAAAACCACTTTGCTCCTCCTGAATCCGAGGTTCGACTATCCGACGGACCCTCCTCTCCAGAACCCCTGAATAGACCTTACCAGGCAGGCTCAGGAGTGTGATCCCCCTGTTGTTGGAACACACCCTGCGGTCCCCCTTTTTAAATAGGGGGACCACCACCCCGGTCTGCCAATCCAGTGGAACTGCCCCCGATGTCCACGCGATATTGCAGAGCCGCGTCAACCAACACAGCCCCACAGCATCCAGAGCCTTAAGGAAATCCGGGCGGATCTCATCCACCCCCGGAGCCTTGCCACCGAGGAGTTTTTTGACCACCTCAGTGACCTCAGCTCCAGAGATTGGAGAGCCCAACCCAAAATCCCCAGACTCTGCTTCCATCCTGGAAGACGTGCCGGTGGGATTGAGGAGGTCTTCGAAGTACTCGGCCCACCGATTCACAACGTCCCGAGTCGAGGTCAGCAGCACACCCTCCCCACTGTAAACAGTGCTTTCCCCTCCTGAGGCGCCGGATGGTGGACCAGAATCTCCTCGAAGCCGTACGGAAGTCTTGTTCCATGGTCTCACCGAACTCCTCCCATGCCCGGGTTTTTGCCTCTGCGACCACCCGAGCCGCATTCCGCTTGGACTGCCGGTACCTATCAGCTGCCTCCGGAGTCCCACAGGCCAAAAAGACCTGATAGGACTCTTTCTTCAGCTTGACAGCATCCCTAACCGCCGGTGTCCACCAGCGGGTTCGGGGATTGCCGCCACGACAGGCACCGGCCACCCTGCGGCCACAGCTACGGTCGTACGGCCTCGACAATGGAGTCACGGAACATGGTCCATTCGGACTCAATGTCCCCCGCCTCCCCCGGGACGTGTTTGAAGTTCTGTCGGAGGTGGGAATTGAAGCTCCTTCTGACGGGAGACTCTGCCAGACGTTCCCAGCAGACCCTCACAACACGTCTGCCAGGTCTGACCGGCATCCTCCCCCACCATCGAAGCCAACTCACCACCAGGTAGTGGTCAGTTGACAGCTCCGCCCCTCTCTTTACCCGAGTGTCCAAGACATGCGGCCGCAGATCAGATGAAACGACAACAAAATCGATCATCGACCTGCGGCCTAAGGTGTCCTGGTGCCAAGAGCACATATGGACACCTTTATGCTTGAACATGGTGTTTGTTATGGACAATCCATGACGAGCACAGAAGTCCAATAACAGAACACCACTCGGGTTCAGATCAGGGGGGCCGTTCCTCCCAACCACACCTCTCCAGGTCTCACTGTCGTTGCCCACGTGAGCATTGAAGTCCCCCAGCAGAACGAGGGAGTCACCCAAAGAAGCGCTTTCCAGCACCCCCTCCAGGGACTCCAAAAAGGGTGGGTAGTCTGAGCTGCAGTTTGGTGCATAAGCACAAACCACAGTCAGGACCCGTCCCCCCACCCGAAGACGGAGGGAGGCTACCCTCTCGCTCACCGGGGTAAACCCCAACGTACAGGCACCAAGATGGGGGGCAAGAAGTATGCCCACCCCTGCTCGGCGCCTCTCAGTGGGAGCAACTCCAGGGTGGCAGAGAGTCCAACCCCTCTCGAGGAAACTGGTTCCAGAGCCAGAGCCATGCGTTGAGGTGAGTCCAACTATATCTAGTCGGAACCTGTCAACCTCACACACCAACTCAGGCTCTTTCAAAAGTCAAAATGTTTTCTGAAAATCATCAGACACAAGGAATTAAACAGAAAAAAAGCTGCCAAAGTCCACATTAAAACACTAAAAAAAGACCTTCAGAAAGTCTGGAGAACTGCCTACCTAAACCACACTGAAAAAAATGTGGAGTTATATTTACTTAAGAAAAGCTAGGAAACGTTTTGCACTTAGACATTGAAGTAAATTCCACAAGGACAATTATCAAGTAAACTATACTTGCAGGATATAAGTAACTTTTACTAGCAAACCTCAGGTAATTTACAGATTATTATTAATATGGACAATGAATTTTACTACGTACTCCTTTGTAAGTTTTACTCAGATTTTGACTTATTCAAATTGAAAAATCGCACCAGAAATCAATGGCTTTTCAAGGTAATTATAACTAGATTTTTAAAGTACTATTTATAGACTATATGTAAGTAACATTTACACAACATTTTACGTTATTTTCTGCAGTTTATATTGCCTAAATTTGTTCTTAATGTTTTTGTGTATTGAAAAAAATGACTTAAAAAATGAGGCAACTGTTTAATTCAACACCTTTATTTCAAATACTGTTTTTCAATCAAATATTTTCCAAAAGCACAGCACTCACAACCATGACCCTTAGAAAATGGCCCCACAACCTACCAGTTGAGAGCCTCTGGTTTATCTTGAAAATGCTTATTTTCTCCTTTCTTCCTTGACCCGAAGACAGCACGCTTTAATACAGTGCAACAATATAAANGTGCACTCAAGCTATAAGCAGGATCTTCAGGGACAGCTTAAGGACATAAAGCTCTAGAAGAAGCTTTTGGAACACTTCAATCGTGTTCTTCAATTTGGTGGGTAACACAAGTTCATGGCATATATGATGCCCATCAGCAGGAGACAGGCCTTTGCAACACTTCCACATTCGTCAAATACCTCAGTCCCTTCAACAACAACTGACACATCAGCGTTGGATGCACCTTCATCTTCACTTGTGTGGTAGACACAGATCCTCTGGACTTGCTCAGTCTGGCCCTCTTGAGCTGCCTCTCTGCTGATACCCTGTAAAATATATGTGGATCCATGTTCAGGTGCATAGTACAGCTTATTTTTTCCATTCAAGTTAAAGACTAGTGTCAAAAATATCAATTTCGATAGGAGCTGAAGTTTGCGATTGCTTATTATTACACTCACAACCTGTAGTAAATCTGATTCCTGAACTTTATTTCCTGTCTCTCATCATTGGAAACACTGAATATTACAGATGTTCATGTGGCACAAAGAGGAGAGGGAAGGGAGGTAAGAGGACAGACGAGATGAGAGAAAATGTAAAAGGAAAGCAGAGGAGAGAGAATCAAGAGACGAGTGGAAAAAAGAGGTGAAAAGAAAAGCAGAGACAATCATTGCCCCAAATTTCACTCAGTGTTTTAGTTCCGTGATTCTTTGTGGGTTTTTTTTTATTTACATATTGATACATCACACAAGAATGCTCAACATGTTTCTTTTTGCATGTACTAGGACAGGAACTGTTTCAGGCCAACCAGTTTGCAAAATAAAAAGTTGTGAACCACAAAGGGGGCCAAAATAATTGAATTGAATAATTATGACTTTTTTTTAAAATCTGATCTGAAAATAAATTGTTCAAAATGACAAATAAAGGCTCCATTTTCAAAGATAGGAATTTTCTGACAATTATTTCATGATTCAAGTCAGTTATATTTAATGGGTAAGTGAGTAAGAATACAATATAATTTACTCAAGTGAACATTGTGATGTGAAAAGGTTTGAATTTACCTTTTAGTCCATGATGAGTTCTATTGAAGACTCCCACAGGTACTCCATCAGGACCTGATCAGGACACGAACAATGGCCTCCAGCCTCACCTCAATATGTTGCTTTAACAAACAGAAGACACTTGTGTTGGGAGGGAGTGCCACATGAATTCACTTAAATATACAAGATTTTATGTGTGTGTGTGTGTGTGTCAGAAAGACATATCAGGCTGAGGTCCCATTAAGACATCAAAATTCTTTAATTGGTCGAAAGTGTTTGGTCCTGCTTTACCTGGCTGAGTGAATCCAGGAGTGGTCGTATTTTTTGCTGAATTTCTCCAGCATTTTTGGAGCGTAGAAGTCCGTTCCTCCTTGATCTGAAGAGAGAAAACACAATTATGCTATTTACTTTTTTATAAACAGTATTTAATATATTTATAGATGCAACACACAGACAATTGTTTTACCTGATCTTGAGAGAAAAGAGCAGGACTCACTCCTGGAAATCTTGGATGGCGGGGTTCTGCTCAACAACTTCCTGTCTTCGGAGGGAGAAATATAGTTTCGTTTTCTCAGATATCCATTTTATATCCACTTCATATGCAGGAAAACCCCTGAATGGCTTACCGTCAAGGTGATTTAGCCGCTCCTGTCTCCATTAAACCTGACCGTCTTCATGTGGGCAAAGAACATGCGTCGTCCTGAAGGCTAGCAGTTAGGTTACAAGGCGCATGCGCGCGCGGATTCAAAACACGCAGCGTCTCCTCTTCCGGTCGGCTCATGGCCCAGAAAGAACGAAAAAATGAATAAAAAAGTCAGTGGGGCTAAAGGAGCTACTTTCTAATTCGCTTTGACAGTGGTTCTTTCCTCCTGAAAGAAGGATTCGAATTTCGCTGAACTTACAGCCATTTTCCCTCTGCTTTTTCGCCGTTTCTGGTTTGATGACGTCAATTTGGTGTTGCGCATTTGTAGTCCTACACGTATTTTCACACAAAACCTAAATAACCTTTGCCCCCAGTCGAAAATAAGCGCTTTCTTGGCATCATAACATGTCTTTAAAATTCACGGACATCATATGTGAAATCCGTGACACATAACAAACGGGATTAGAAAATAGCTTTTATAGCCCCATTGACTTGCATTCATTTTTTCCTTCTTCCGGGTTCTTCCTTGGGCCGGAAGTAGATGGGCGTGACTTAGGTTCCCTATTAATATTTACTTGGTATTTCTAAGTTAATGTGCAATGATATGAAACCTTTGAATATTATTTAAAAATATATAGTAAAACTTACTCATCCCACACTGTTTATTTATTACATGAATGCCATATATAAATTTACTTGAATAATTCAAGTTCTCACTGGTACTTACAATTACTAAATACAAATTGTGACATTTCACCTAATAAATATTACTATACCACAAAATCATTTTTTTCAGTGCACTTTGAAAAATGCAGAAAGGTCTGATGCCTGAAATAAGTTAAAATAAATCAGCATTGGCTTGAAAGTTTTGCTCCTAACTATCACACCAAGAATCATTTGTTGATTTGAATTTTTAAGATGGCGACTGCACGTTTCTTGTTTATGAATGTGCTTCTGTAGCCGACAAACAGAGCTAAAACACGTTGTTTTACGTGTGTGTTTATTGTTTTAAGTATTATTCTCATGTCATGTTGTGTTTTCATATATTTATCTTTTAAAGACTTAACTTGTCCGTGAAAAGTTCATCAACTCTGCTTCAGCCGAGGTACTTCCTTAACGTTGAAGCGCTAAGCGGTAGTCTAACACTATTGGTTAGTTGTAATTGGGGCTCAGTTTCCTATTGCATGGAGCTCTACGGGGCAGGGGGCAGGCTTAACAAAAAAAAAAAGACGCATTGCATACGTTATATCAAAATACATCATATAAGACAATCACTTTTACGGATTTCTGAAAAATCATACATAATTTCTGAAAGGGGGAAACTCTGGATTGCTGCTTTAGTCAGTGTTGGCTTGAAACTTTTGCTCCAGATGATAATGAATCATATGAAGTCAAGCATCTCTAAGCTGGACTAAGCACATCATCTGATCCTGATACTCATCAGCTGTTAGAATTTAGACCTCAGCAGGGAGCTTTAATTCTCTTTAGCCCTCGATACTCTCAGAAACATGTCTCATCCAAGAAAACCGCTTCTACCAGGAAACAATTGTCAATTAGACAATATTTTGTTTAAAAATAACAAACTCAAACCCATGACAGTGTAGCGTGAGGGCTATAGCCACATATTTAAAAAGGGATTAATGAGATGTACTATTCCATATAAATATGAATTATTAATCTTAATGATCTTTGAATGTTAATTTAACATTACTCTAGGTTCTTTTTATCGTAAATAATCCGCACACTTCAGAATAATTCAGACAGAGTCAAGAAAATAGTTATAAAAATAAATGTAATACTATATTTCTTAATCAATGATGACATAGGACAAATTTGAAAAGCAACATACTGAGACAATGAATGAGGTGATGTAATGTAAGCTAGATGTTATGTTGCATAATCAACATTAAGTGTCTTAGATCCTATGATGTCTGGGTTAAATCAATCTGGATGGTTTAATCAGTTATCAAATTAATAAAGACCATTTGACACCAGTGGGCAGGGCTACTACACCTTTGTGTGGAAGGTCCCGGTGATCCAGGGGTCAGCTAGAGCAGGGGTTCCCAAATTGGGGGTCGGGACCCCCAAGGGGGTCCCCACAAGATTGCAGGGGGTCCCCACAATTTTGTCTTTGCCAAGGTTGTGAGGTTAGCAAGATTTTATTTGTAAAAATTACATTTATGAAATACCAATAACACACCCTACAGTATAATCAGAACTCCATATAAAAGTTATAACTCTGTATGTCTGTATAAAGTTTGTAAATGATCACATTTAATGTGTTTATGGGTATAGGAGTTGGGGGTCCTGGCTTGTCTTGGACACGGGCAAGGGGGTCCTCAAAGAAAAAATTTTGGGAACCAATGAGCTAGAGGTCTGTGCTGACGGCTGTCAGTGACATTGACCTCTGAAGTACGGAGCAGTAGCGAGGCCCCGATACGAACCGTCTGGTCTGGGTTACTTCTAGTTGACTGCAGCATCTGGTGAAGTTGCTTGTCTTAGAGGCAGTTTACAAAAATAGTTGACCTCGGGGTCAAAAAGAGAGGATGGTTCCTTTTATTGAGCTTTGCTTTCCCGGCCGGCCGAACCAGGGAGCTTTGCTAGAGTGGTTTGGGTTCACCCCTTTGAGAGGAGTCGAACTCGTCAAGAACTTGTCAGGAACTTGAGCAGGAAATAGCCTGATCCGGGCCGGCACGGGGGTTTTATCATTTCTAATGTTTATTAATTTGGGCGAATCAAATTTTGACACATTAGAGTAGGCGTTTACCAAGATGCCTCAGACACCATGTCGTTTCTCCAACACTTAAAGATGATTCATCTTTAATGTGATGTAAATCTTATTAAACCTTAATGTGAGTGCAAATACTAAATGTTCAAACACAATGCTATTACTTGTGCATGTATATTCAGAGTTCAATCCCAGCTGCTGAAATCCTTTTATCACTCAGTTGTTGGCTCTGTTATTCATTCTGCTGTGGTCTGCTGGGGTGTAGGCAGCTCTGACCGAGACAGGGAGAGACTGAACAAGCTAGCTACCAAAGCTAGCTCGGTTCTGGGCTGCCCACTGGATTCAGTTGAGGAGACGTGTGAAAGGAGGATGCTGGGGAAGATGACCTCCATCTTAAGAAACCCCTCCCACCCACTGCACTCCACTGTGGAGATCATGGACAGCTCCTCCAGAGGTAGACTGAGACATTCCAGATGTAAAACTGAGCGCTATCGTAGATCTTTCATCCCCTCTGCTGTAAGAGTGTAGAACTCCTCAGTTTAAGCTGTGCTGGTATCATCCTGGTCCACAATAACACCAATGCAATATTCATGTGTTCTATACTTGTGCAATATCGGATTCACATTGTTGTCTGTGTCTCTTACAGTATGCTGCATAGTGCTGGTACCAAGTTTGTTCTTATCTTTTATTTGTGGTTTTTTAGTGATCTAAGATTACAATACTAGATTACTGCCTATGTGTATATAGATGTATCCTTGTTTTTATCTTTCTTCTAATTACCCTTTGAGTGATGGTGCTGCTGTGACAAGTGAATTTCCCCACTGTGGGATCAATAAAGTCTATTCTATTCTATTCTATTCTATTCTATATAGTTTAATTCTTCAAGGGTGTTTTTTTTTTTTTTGGTTTAAGTTAAACTGTTCAGTTTCCTGTTGGGTAATAAAAGTTGTGCAATCATACAAACATCACTAAGATCTTGTCATGCTTCTATTGAAGCATTTCTCCAAAACCAAACAGCAGATACAACAGGCAGCAGAACACTGAGACGATCCAGGTCAAACGCTGGTGTCAGAAGTTGTTTGAGGTTTCACCTTTAAATCTTTAGGGGTAAATATCTGTCATTTTGTTGCAGTTCAATCCAAATGTTATATTCTTGTTTTCACACAGTTGTAATGATGTAAAATAGTTTCGTTAGTTTATTTTTTATGCAAAACTTTCAATATGAAAGCAAATATTTTTGATATACGTTCACACATGGATACCATCTGGACTAGTCAGAGAATAACCAGGATGACGTGGCTGTTTAATGGTTTAGGGATGATCATGTAAATGATGGACAGATTGAACTGACTCAAACAAACCTTCACAGAGATAACTAAAGGCACTTCCTGATGTTACTTTTATTTACTCATTTTGTTTTTTAGACATTTTACTGTATTTTTCAACAATTACGCTCTACATGAGCCTCTACCTAAAGGCGTTGAGTGGTTTACCAAAATGTATTTGACAATTTTACTTCAAAGAATTTAATGATTTTCTCATTTTAATCACTAGATTTTCTCCTGAATGATGGAGGACGTGCACACCAACAGCTCTTTCTCCCGCCACACTGATGACTTCCACAACAACTGCAACAATAACACCGGAATTGGAGTCGTCAATGTGGCGGAATTAATGATCGTTTGCATTGGATTTCCTCTGGTTCTTCTGGCCATCGTTGCAGTTGTTTGTCTGGTTTGTAAAGTCAAATGGAGATATTCCTACTAACGTTTAAATTGTATCTCTCAGCTCACATAGGAGAACTTAACTGTTCCTCAATTGTGGCTGGTGAAAAAGAAATGTTGGTAGGGTTGATGTGCCAAAACTTTTCCCTTCCCAGTTTTGTATAGATATTCATCCCATATGGATGAGCTGCCACTGCTCACAGTGCTTCTATACCTGTAAAAACCTTTATGGGTTTCTTAAATTAACGTGATTTTAAACCAATGTTGAGTGAGTGGCTACATGCACGCCTACTTACACCAGCAAAGGCCAAAATTCCAGCACTGCAAAAACATTTATCTTAAAGATTTGGTGTAATTTTTTTATAATTTATAGTTGTTCTATAATCTATACAAAACATGTTTGTGAAGTGCCTTGAGACGACTCTTGTTGTGATTTGGCACTATATAAATAAACTCAATTGAATTGAAGTAATTTGCATGAAATCACTCACATAAAGCAATTTCAGCTGTTTTATTCTGGATTTTTAGGATTCTGGATTTTAATTTTCAGTAATGTCTAGAATAAGCTGTTTCAGAACTGTTGCTTAAACCTGGGGTACGTAATTTGGAATTATTAAAGTAACTTTAAAAATGCTTAAATTTGACTATCTGACCCTGTTCTATGATAAAAAGTAATCTTTCATAATTCATTTTTCTCCTAAGTCCCTCCCCTGGCCTGTTTGCTGCATCACCATTACCATCAGCTAATATAACGCTGTGTACAATGCTGTGTGTTTAACATAACACTGCTTGGTCAAAGATGGATTGAAATATAACGTGTTGGTGGGGCTGGCTGGGTACCGAAACTCGAGATAGGTAAGCTGACCGAGGCTAGCTAGCAGAGGCTTCAGGCTTTGCTGGTCCACTGTGGTCAAAGATCCATGAGTTCGCCGCTGCAGAATAGAGGTTTGCTGAGTTTCAGTAACGGGCCTTTCCCTTTAACAGCGGCGGCCATGCGATCAAAGATATGCGAAAGTGCCGCTTCATCCTTGCGGAGGCAACCCAGCGAGACGGGCGCCCGGCCTCTCCTGTCTCTCGGCCGGAAACAGCTGCTACTCGCAGGCGGCCGCATGCTGCCTTCTCCCCAGGGAGCCGGGACGCGCGGCCGCCTGGCTTCCGTCCAAGGCTGCAGTTGTGCTAGTCGCCTGTGGAGCTCTCTGAGAGAGACTACAGACACACTGCAGGTCTTTGAGCTGATGTTGCTTCACTTTGGAGTCGCTTAACTGTAGCCTAGTGAACTAGACCAATTCTTGCTTTGCAGAGTTTGGTCTAGGCACGCTTCATTGGAAACCTCGCAGCACAAACCACTGCTGTGTTTATCCAATCACAACTCGCTATAGTTTTGGTTGGGCCAATCACAGCGCTCTATATCATGGGCCAATCACAGAGCGGGAGTAGCCGATGACGTCAGCGCTGCGGCCGCGAACGCCGCGAACCCAAGCAACATGGCGGCAACTCGGAAAACACGTTCGTTTGAAACGGCTTTGTCATCAACATTGGATTATTTAGACTCCAACGTGCGTAAGTCTGTCTGATATACTTAGCGGCTTCTTATTTTTATCAAACAAAGTAGTGCAATGTCCCAGTACACCTGATATTCGCGTGTTTTTCATACAAAAACGACAGAAATCATTGAAGCTAGACGCTATTAAAGCCTCCCGCTTTTCCGTCGCCGTGATTACGTCATGTTGTTCGTCACTCTGATTGGTCCTAGCGCTATCCAATTGCGTGCTGACATTTTGAAAGACAACCGTAGATCCCGCCTCACGACTGAGAGCCGTCAATGGTTCGTGGCCAGACTATATATTCACATATATAGGATGGCTTGCCAGGCTAGCTTAACTGCGTTTCTCTCGCTAAAAGCGCCCGAAAAACTCCACTAGCTTTGGGTTAGCATGTAGCTAATGTCCCGCTGATCTCCCCCATGGCAGAGTGGAGCGTGAGCTCCCCTAATCAGCCAGGGCGCCCGGCTCTGATCGCCGGTCTGAGCCTCTGCTTGTTTTTTTACAGTCCATATCAGAGCTCCACAGGCGACCAATGCTGCTGCAGCCTCGCACAGAAGTCAGACAGCTGTGCAAGTCGCTGTCCGGGAGCTCCGTTTTAGCTTCGGGGGTTAGCTCAGTTTAGCTAGTAGCTACATTGTTTCATTATCGCCCACCCTCACTGCCCCACCCTCAGCTCCAACTCATTTCCCATTTATGGATTGTCTGACGAGACGTGTGACACAGCCAAAACGAAGGCAGTGGGAACCTCCCATTTTGAAACATTTTGTATTTTAATGTCCAAATGGGCGGGCTTTCTCCAGTATATGTACTGTCAATGGGAGAAACAGAGCTGATGCGGACTTCCGGCGTTGCCGTGGAAACATTTATAGACTGAGCGTTCTAACTAAATAGCGCCAGGTACACAGCTTTACTCAAACAGCTGGTGGTCTCTATTTTAATTCTGATCTCTTTGTAGTTCTTGTAGGCAGGAATGAATAATTCTTACTCCATCTGGGAGAAGAACAACATATACTTTCTTTTCCTTCCATTCTCATTTATCTAGCATCAATTGACAGGGCCTGCCTGTGTACGTGCGTGAGCCTTAAGGCTAGTTTAAACTTCTCCGTCTGCGTCTGTCAATGTAAGGGCTCTCCAACAGACTCACAAGGACAGACGGCGTAGAGCCCACTTTTCTAAATATCCGTCGAAAGCCACGGAGAACTCAAGCCTGTGATTGGTCAGGACGCTGCTTTCTTTAACTTATGGACAAGCCACCAATATCTTGCTGGCCATGCCTACCCATCCACTGCTAGGCTGAGAGGCTGGGCCAGCTCCTCAGGTGCAAACCTAAGGTGTTCTGAGGCCAGCCAAGAAACTACCTCCAATGTGTCCTCACTTCACGTCTCAGTAAACAAAAATATTTGAACCGTAGAAATTATTTTGGGTGAGGACTGGATAGGTGTGTGTGTATGTGTGTGTGTGTGTGTGTGGGGGGGGGCTTTCTATGTTAATTTCCCTTTTTGTGACATCACAAATGGTTACTTTTTGAATGACTTGATTTAGCCATATAATTCCTAAAAACAAATCCGGGAAGAAAATTAAGTGATTTTTTCACTTTTAGGAGTGTTTATAAAGGCAGTACAGACCCACATGGCAGCACAAAAGAATGCACAAAGTCAGATTTGCACAAATGGTCCTCTTTAATAACTCTTACAAAAAAATGGAAATTCTATCAGTGACATGACTGAGTTTCTCTGAGCTCTAGTCATATTGACTTTTAATGGAATCCTGTTACAAAGATCACTGAACAGGATTGCTGCTTATACACATGACAAAAGCCAAACAGGTGAAATATTTGTTTATTTCCCCTAGCAATCATAAATGATTGGCTATTTAGCTGCACTTCAGTGGTGCTTTGATGAGAAATGATACAAATCTATTTAATTTACTGTCACTTTTGTTTTCCTGCAGGCAAGAAAAGATCATGGTGCGCCCATCTACATCATCAACCTCCTCATTTCTGATCTCATTCAGTTCTCCTGCCTGGCTGCATGGTCGGCAGGCCTGAAACATGACATCCTCACTTCCATCTACACTATTGGTCTGATGGTCAGTGTTGGATTCATGGTGTGCATCTCCTTAGAAAGGTAACAGCTTATGAATGTGCCTCTATGGCAAGCCGTTTTAACATTTATTCAACAATTGAACCTCTCATTAATTCCCATTTTATACAGCAATAATATAATTTATCCTAGTACTAATTGTATTCTTTCTAGTCAAAATTGAAAATGAAGAGATCAACAGCTATTTGTTACTAGTAGAAATTATAATTAGGATATCCATAATAACAACTTCACTAGTAAAAATTAAGTTTGAGATATCTCAAAATCCTTAAGAATTTAAGGTGGCCATTTTGACATTTATTAAGCAGACTAGATATGTGTTCCAGATATCTACACTGCTCAAAAAATAAAGGGAACACAAAAATAAGACATCCTAGATCTGAATGAATGAAATGTTCTTATTAAATGTTCTTTACATAGTTGAATGTGCTGATGTCAAAACCACACACTTATCAATGGGAATCAGATTTATCAACCCATGGAGGTCTGGATTTGGAGTCACACTCAAAACTAAAGTGTTAAAACACACTACAGGCTGATCCAGCTTTGATGAAATGTCCTTAAAACAAGTCAAAATGAGGCTCAGTAGTGGGTGTGGCCTCCACGTGTCTGTATGACCTCCCTACAACGCCTGGGCATGCTCCTGATGAGGTGGTGGATGGTCTCCTGAGGGATCTCCTCCCAGACCTGAACTAAAGCATCCACCAACTCCTGGACAGTCTGTGGTGCAACGTGGCGTTGGTGGATGGAGGAGACATGATGTTCCAGATGTGCTCAATTGGATTCAGGTCTGGGGAACGGGCGGGCCAGTCCATAGCATCAATGCCTTCATCTTGCAGGAACTGCTGACACACTCTAGCCACATGAGGTCTAGCATTGTCTTGAATTAGGAGAAACCCAGGGCCAACCGCACCAGCATATGGTCTCACAAGGGTCTGAGGATCTCATCTCGGTACCTAATGGCAGTCAGGCTACCTCTGGTGAGCACATGGAGGGCTGTGCGGCCCCCCAAAGAAATGCCCCCCCACACCATTACTGACCCACTGCCAAACCGGTCATGCTGGAGGATGTTGCAGGCAGCAGAACGTTCTCCACAGCGTCTGCATCTGTCACATCTGTCATGTGCTCAGTGTGAACCTGCTTTCATCTGTGAAGAGCACAGGGCGCCTGTTAGGGATTTTCTCAATCAACCTAACTACCCGGAACTGAGGAGATAAGAAAGAGACAATGAACCACACATGTAACCGTTTGCAAAGGGTGACAGACCAACTCAGCACAGAGTGTAGTCTGCCCCGAGCGGCTGCACACAGAGTTTATTTAAAGTGTGAGATAAGGCAGTGGGTGTATTTACATGATGTGTGTGTGTGTGTGTGTGTGTGTGTGTGTGTGTGTGTGTGTGTGTGTGTGTGTGTGTGTGTGTGTGTGTGTGTGTGTGTGTGTGTGTGTGTGTGAGATGAGGAGCAAAGGAAATAGAGAAGCAGTACAGGACATAGAAATTCTATAACAGCGCCAGTGGTAAATTTGCCAATCTTGGTGTTCTCTGGAAAACGTCCTGCACGGTGTTGGGCTGTAAGCACAACCCCCACCTGTGGACGTCGGGCCCTCATACCACCCTCATGGAGTCTGTTTCTGACCGTTTGAGCAGACACGTGCACATTTGTGGCCCGCTGGAGGTCATGTTGCAGGGCTCTAGCAGTGCTCCTCCTGTTCCTCCTTGCACAAAGACAGAGGTAGCGGTCCTGCTGCTGGGTTGTTGCCCTCCTACGGCCTCCTCCACATCTCCTGATGTACTGGCCTGTCTCCTGGTAGCGCCTCCATGCTCTGGACACTACGCTGACAGACACAGCTCGCATTGATGTGCCATCCTGGATGAGCTGCACTACCTGAGCCACTTGTGTAGGTTGTAGACTCCGTCTCATGCTACCACTAGAGTGAAAGCACCACCAGCATTCAACAGTGACCAAAACATCAGCCAGAAAGCAGAGGAACTGAGAAGTGGTCTGTGGTCACCATCTGCAAAACCACTCCCTTATTGGGGATGTCCTGCTAATTGCCTATAATTTCCACCTGTTGTCTGTTCCATTTGCACAACAGCAGGTGAAACTGATTGTCGATAAGTGTTGCTTCCTAAGTGGACAGTTTGATTTCACAGAAGTGTGATTGACTTGGAGTCACATTGTGTTGTTTGTGTTCCCTTTATTTTTTTGAGCAGTGTATATATATATATACACAGTATATTGTTCCTAGTAGAAATTAACATTCCAGATATCCATAACAACAATCCTACTATACACAATGAACATTGTCAGATATCTGAAATGTAATTCTTCCTAGGACTGTCACGTCCTGCCACAGGGGTCTATGCCTCGGTGTTTGTGCAGTGACTAGTGTGACTTAGGGCTCTGGAGTTTTTCCCGGAGTTTATGTTTTCCCCCTTTTGGTTACTTTTTGTTATTAAATAGTTGAACTGAAGCCAAGTGTTTGTTCTTCCTGCGATTGGGCTTCTACTTGGATCACCCGTGACAAGGACAAATGACGTCACATTTCCCATTCATGTGTATTGGGTTTATAGCGCCTCCTATCCACAATTACATTCTCCCTAGTAAGAATGAACATTGTGAATAGGAGAAACTGAATTCTTCCTAGGAGATAGCTCTAATTCAGTTGTTACTAGTAAAAACTCTAATTTCAGAAAGGTCAAATTAAAACTATATTCCTGCTGTCTGTGATTTTATTTTGGATATCCAAATCTACATTTATACTACAGTAGTACAATTTAAATTGTAGCTAGGCAGAACTACAATCTTCCCAGGAACAAATAATTTCTTACTATCTGTTTTGATATTGTTGATGTCCTTTATTTCATTCCTCCTGTCCACATTGCTGTTTTAGAGCCTGAAAGTGTCATCAACAAATTTCTCCTAGTAAGAATTCAGTTTCTCCTATCCACAATGTTCATTCTAGACAGGAAGAATGTAATTGTGGATAGGAGGCGCTATAAACCCAATACACATGAATGAGAAATGTGACGTAATTTGTCCTAGGAAGAATGTACAGGTCCTTCTCAAAAAATTAGCATATTGTGATAAAGTTCATTATTTTCTGTAATGTACTGATAAACATTAGACTTTCATATATTTTAGATTCATTACACACAACTGAAGTAGTTCAAGCCATTTATTGGTTTTAATATTGATGATTTTGGCATACAGCTCATGAAAACCCAAAATTCCTATCTCAAAAAATTAGCACATCATGAAAAGGTTCTCTAAACGAGCTATTAACCTAATCATCTGAATCAACTAATTAACTCTAAACACCTGCAAACCAGTGGCGGCTGGGAAATTTTTTTTTGGGTGGGGCGCTTTTTTTTTTTTTTTTTTGTTAGTTCTTGTGAATGGTTTTTATCTTGAGAGGCGCTGTATAAGCGGCTGTTATTTTCTTCATTTTGCAGGTCAGTTTTTCAGATGCGCTAACCACATATCACCACTAGGGAACGCCAAATCACCATTCTTATGCGTCACACAACTTGAAATCGACAGACTTTGTTGCTAAGCTAGCAACAAAGTTGTTCCAAAAACATGCTTCATATTAGGGTTGGGCGATATGTAAAATTTTCCCAGGCGATATTCGTTGGTACAACAAATGACGATGGGCGATAGATTTGCGCATGCGCAGGTGACGTTTGGCTTTTTTGTGGGCGGAGCTATGCAAGCCAGACGGATTACTTTCTAAATTAAAGCACAAAAATACCAAAATGGAAGAACTAGTTGCCAAGAAGAAAACAAAGTCGCCTATTTGGGAGTACTTTGGCTTTAAACCAGATGAAAAAGGTAAACCACTGGATGTAACCAAGGCAGTTTGCCGCTTGTGCAGACGTATGGTGTTATCAACGGACTCTAACACGACGAACCTGCATGAGAATTTATGTGTCCACCATCCAGCCGAGTACGCTACACTCTCGACAGGTGCTACAGCTCCGTCAACAAGCACTGGAAAAGCATCTCAGCAGAAAATTCAAAGTGCTTTTACTAAAGCTACTAAATACGAAAAGGACAGCCCCAGGTGGACACAGTGTACGTTGGCTGTATCTAAATACATCTCGAAGGAAATGATATCATTTCACAGTGTTGAAAAGGAATCATTTGTTGAGCTGCTGAAAACTTTCGACAAGCAATACGTGCTGCCTGGACGGAAATATTTTTCAAAAACAGCGATACCCGATCTCTACAACGAAGTCCGTGCGGATATTAGCAAGGAACTACAAGAAGCTAAGTTTGTTGCGCTGACAACGGATATGTGGTCAGCTTCGAACATGGTGTCTTATATGAGCGTCACAGCTCACTACATTAATGATAACTGGGAGTTAAAAGCAAAATGTCTTGAAACCACCTATGTTCCCAATGACCACACGGCTTCAGTGCTGGCAGAGGAGCTCCGAGAGTGCATTGAGGAGTGGGGGATTACGGTGGAGAAATTATGCTGCGTCACCACAGACAACGGAGCTAATATTGTGAGCGCTATTAGGACCCTTGACTGGCCATGGCTAAATTGTTTTGGACATAACTTAAATGTGGCTGTTAACAATGCCATTAAAAAAGAAAAGACAAACACAGACAGAGCGTTAGGTGTGTGCCGCTCCATCAACGGAGCGTTTGCGCACAGCTGGCAGCGAAGACGAGAGCTGCGCAAGGCACAAGAGGAACTTGACCTGCCGCAGCATTCAATGATCACGGTAATGTAATAAATAATTTAAAACATTAATTCCATGTAACAGTTTTAAAATATCAATAAAAATAAGTAACAAAACTAACTTATTTTTCATATGCTTTATTGAAGGACTGTCCAACTCGTTGGGGAACCAAACAGAAAATGGTGCAGCGCGTACTTGAACAGGCTCCAGCCATTAAAAGGGTGTTTGCTGTTGACAAGAGCCGTCGATCACTTCCCACTTGACCTGGCAGGACATCAGTGTCTTGGAGGCCATAAATGCAGCACTGAGGCCCGTCGCTGATTTCACATCTGCGGAAAATTACGTGACAGTTTCTTCCCTCATCCCCATGATTCACTCTCTGAGAGATGATGCACTTAAAGTGGAGGCAGATGATGCAACAATGACCAAAGTCATTAAAGAAGAGGTTTTGGTACAGTTGGATATAAAATATGACAAGGAAAAAACCCTGCACCTTCTTCAGACAGCAACTTTGCTGGATCCTCGCTACAAAGGAGACCACGCAACATCAGCGCAGTGCGACTTGATCCGGGGTGGACTGCAGGCAGAGATGGTGGAATTTTGGAAAAGTTCCACTTCCGCGACAGCGAATCAACATCAGGAAGAAGAAACTCCACAACGGCCACCAAAGAAGAAGCCTCATTCTTTAGGTAGCCTTTTGGGGCGAGCCAGGGCTCCTACTTGCCGCACACCAGAGGAGAGGGCGCAGACAGAAATGGACTGCTACCTCAGCAAGGAGGTCATTGATGGAGACGAAGATCCACTGGCTTGGTGGAAAATGCATGAAAAACGTTTCCCACAATGGCTCGAAAATATCTGTGCATACTGGCCCCAAGCACACCTTCTGAATGCGTCTTCAGCACTGCTGGTAATATTGTTAACCACCTGCGCACACTGCTGAAACCAAACAAGGTAAACATGCTCGTTTTCCTGTCAAAGAATTTATAAACTGTATCCAGAAGAAGTATTACCTTTATCTGAACGCTTTGATTCCACATTAAAATGTTTCTATTGTTTCTGAATTAGTTTATTTTTAATGCGCCAAATAATTTCAACTGCAGCAGATGTTTTTTTTTTTCAATCAAAGCGCACATTGTTTGCTGAAGGAGAAAATTTGTTTTTATTACTTATGCCTATGCGCCGAATCATTCAGAAAGGCTTTCAACTGCGGCGGAGATTTTTTGTGAAGGCACAGATGTTTGCTGAAGGAGAACATATTTATTTTTTATTTTTCTGAAGAAGACACTACTGGTGGTTTTAATTTTGAGTTTGAGGAGCGGTCATGTTGCGCATCGAGGAGAACATGCGGAGAAATGCCGTGTTTATGGTGCAGTTTAATTTCCTAAACATGCAGGCATGTTCACCTGTGTTTAAATTTTGTTCTGTTAAATAAAAAAAATCAACGAAAAACTACTGTGTACTGTTTTTCTGTCTACCTATCTCATGTACCAAACACAAACACGCCACACGCCGTATAGGCGCGCTGACGCACAGCGAGACTAAAAGAAGGCTCTGTCTGCGGTGAAGTGTCTTTATGACAGTAAATCTGCGCAGCCTAAATTTAAATAATCCTAACCCCAACCCTAAATCTTTACAGACGTATTTGTGTGATATGATCCAGAAATAAACACATTCTTGAGAGGGATAAACGGAAAACACGGGCCACTCTGAGCAGAGCAGCAATGCGCACTTGTATTTTCATAAAGTTAATCCATTCCTGAACAAAGTCTTTAAGAGATTGCGTTCTGGCACCACTACTTGTTAGTTACTTGCACATGTTTTTTATTATAGCTGATGCGGCTTATAGTATGAAATTTACGGTAAAAGGGTAAAAAAAATCGCTCTTAAAAAAACAATCGGTGGAGGGCTCAGGCTATCGCCGATAGGCAATAGATTCGTCCAATCGCCCAACCCTACTTCATATTCACCAATATATGCAAACCTCACACACACTAAACAGGAAGAGGCTCTTTTAAACGATAGAATCCACGTTTTCTACCTCAACACCACCCAATGACTGCAAATGAAAAGCAAAACAAAGCTATTTTCATGAAGTCAAAAGCTAAATTCTGTCTTACCTTGCTGGTCAAAATAATCCATCTTACAGTGTTTGCGAAAAATTTTCAGCCACGCCTGCCAAACTGGTAGACGTGAGAGCGTCTCACGCAGGACATTTTTGAACCACGTAGGACAAAATCCTCGCGGGCTTCAGACTTGTATCTATTTAACAGTGGGTATTGTAGTGACCTCTGACCTTTACATATTATTATACATATTTTTATTGTGAAAATAATCTGTTGACATAATTTGAAAAAAGAACCATCAATGTGATTTTCTGCCAAATTCATAAAATGAGGATTAACAGAATTTATCAGGAAATTAATAGAGATCATATAATTATTTTAAATTATTATGAAACACCAGAAACAACATATTATATATGAAAGTATTTCTAAATAGTGTAATGATCCATAAGGGCTTTTTGTGACTGAAGCTGTAGCCTGATGTTACTGTTACTTTAAGAGACGCTGTGGAGGTGAAACTGGAAGTTGGAGATGCGGGTTTATCTCAGCTGTTTGTTAAACTACTCTAATAAACTGCTGTTAAGGACAAAATGTCATTCTGTCTGACGATTTGGTTCATCACAAATATCACAATATAAAGAAATTATCTCTTTTTTTGGGGGGGGGGGTTTGCACTGTGCCGTGGTCCCCGAAATGCCTAGAAACGGCCCTGGGTGTGGGACTGAGTTTTTTGAAGGTGATCTGAATTATATCAAATAAATAAATATTACATGCTTATAAATTATTATTATTATAAAATTACAAACATGTAGTGGACATATCTGCCTACATTTTCCTTTTCAAACACTGTTTTGTTTTATATGTGACTATTTTCCTGTCCTGCTGTCTCTTAGCTGCATCTCTTCTCAATCCTCCAGAAAAACTGCTGCCTGGCTTCTTACTTTTCAACTCACAAGTTCCTTTTGAAATTAGCAGATCAAAAAGATCCGTCGACCGCAAAAATAGCGGAATGTGCGGCCGCGCCAGTGAGGTGACGTCACCGATGCACGGGAGATGATCTCTGCAGCAGCGGAGCGCGTCAGGCACAAATGAAAGAAAGTATGAGCAAACGTGAACGATCGCGTGTTAATTATGTTTTTTTTGGTGGCGCCACTTTGAGAATGTTACTGTGGCCGTGCGCAGGACGCAGCTGCCCGGCGGAGCGCATCAGTAATCAGCGCTCTGCCGCTTTCCATCCTCTCCGCCCAATAGAAGACCCGCTACGCTGAGAGTCCAAATAAATAATGTAATATATGTAGAAACTAGATCTTTTGAGGGGGAAGCCAACAAACAGTCTGCAGTTTTCAGGAAGTTTATTTTATTTTGGCACGTTCAGAGTAGACGCACGGCGTCGGTCATAATGTCCGACGATGTGAAGTTTTTCGTCGGACAATATTAAACCACGTCGGTAATGTCCGACTGTCCGACGTGTTTTCGCAAACACTGCATCTTATAGTAAAAAATCCACTTGGTTCGTAGAATTCAATGATAAAAAGATGAAACTACTAGTTTTCTCCATAGTCAACGTTAGCAGCAGCCCCACAACAACAAAGGACAGTGAACTAGCCTGTTGAGAAATTTCCGGTTCTGTCTGGGCTGGGTGAACTGACCAATCAGCATCCTCCTCCTGATCTGAGCAGACTCCCCCGTTTGCTTGCGATCGTAATCATATGCGCCCAAAAGCTCTCCTATTCCTTGTCGTTGGGGATCCAGCGCGCATGCGCCAGTTAGTCCGTTTTAAGTCAATGGTAAAGATTGCTGCGCCCATGAGAGGACACGTGACAGGAAGTACGTCGACGTTTCGGCCGTGTTAAAAGTATTAACTTTATTAAATTACAATTAAATGCAGATTACACACAGCACTTACAGTCCATATGGTGTATAGATCGTTCAGTTTAAATTTTATGTTTTTTTAAATACATTTTGTGATTCCTCTCTTCTTCTTCCTCTTCCTGTGAGACTGGTTGGGCGGCGCCCTAGCGCCCCCTATGGACGAGCCGCCACTGCTGCAAACGATTCCTGATGCTTTTAAAAACTCCAGCCTGGTTCATTACTCAAAACCGCAATCATGGGTAAGACTGCCGACTTGACTGCTGTCCAGAAGGCCATCATTGACACCCTCAAGCAAGAGGGTAAGACACAGAAAGACATTTCTGAACCAATAGGCTGTTCCCAGAGTGCTGTATCAAGGCACCTCAGTGGGAAGTCTGTGGGAAGGAAAAAGTGTGGCAGAAAACGCTGCACAACGAGAAGAGGTGACCGGACCCTGAGGAAGATTGTGGAGAAGGACCGATTCCAGACCTTGGGGGACCTGCGGAAGCAGTGGACTGAGTCCGGAGTGAAAACATCCAGAGCCACCGTGTACAGGCGTGTGCAGGAAATGGGCTACAGGTGCCGCATTCCCCAGGTCAAGCCACTTTTGAACCAGAAACAGCGGCAGAAGCGCCTGACCTGGGCTACAGTGAAGCAGCACTGGCCTGTTGCTCAGTGGTCCAAAGTACTTTTTTCAGATAAAAGCAAATTTTGCACGTCATTCGGAAATCAAGGTGCCAGAGTCTGGAGGAAGACTGGGCAGAGGGAAATGCCAAAATGCCTGAAGTCCAGTGTCAAGTACCCACAGTCAGTGATGGTCTGGGGTGCCATGTCAGCTGCTGGTGTTGGTCCACTGTGTTTTATCAAGGGCAGGGTCAATGCAGCTAGCTATCAGGAGATTTTGGAGCACTTCATGCTTCCATCTGCTGAAAAGCTTTATGGAGATGAAGATTTCATTTTTCAGCACGACCTGGCACCTGCTCACAGTGCCAGAACCACTGGTAAATGGTTTACTGACCATGGTATTACTGTGCTCAATTGGCCTGCCAACTCTCCTGACCTGAACCCCATAGAGAATCTGTGGGATATTGTGAAGAGAAAGTTGAGAGACGCAAGACCCAACACTCTGGATGAGCTTAAGGCCGCTATCGAAGCATCCTGGGCCTCCATAACACCTCAGCAGTGCCACAGGCTGATTGCCTCCATGCCACGCCGCATTGAAGCAGTCATTTCTGCAAAAGGATTCCCGACCAAGTATTGAGTGCATAACTGAACATAATTATTGGAAGGTTGACCTTTTTTGTATTAAAAAACACTTTTCTTTTATTGGTCGGTTGGAATATGCTAATTTTTTTTTTTTTTTTTTGAGATAGGAATTTTGGGATTTCATGAGCTGTATGCCACAATCATCAATATTAAAACCAATAAACGGCTTGAACTACTTCAGTTGTGTGTAATGAATCTAAAATATATGAAAGTCTAATGTTTATCAGTACATTACAGAAAATAATGAACTTTATCACAATATGCTAATTTTTTTAGAAGGACTTGTAATTATGGATGTCTCTGGAGTACATATCCAAGCCACTTATTAAATCTTAAAACGGCCACCTAAACCTTTATTGTATTTCCTCCTACAATGGGTATTGATATCTTACAATGTTACTAGTAAAATTACATTCTGATTAGTAAAGATTGCATTCTTACTAGCAAGAATTTCATTTTCACCATCAAGAATGCTATTTTGACTAGGAAGGATCAATTTATTGATATATAAAATATAATTCCAGATAGTATGTTAGCATGTTTTATGTTAAAATGGCCACCCAATAACATCTCACTAGATATCCTGAAAATCTTTTTAGATATCTAAAAATACATTGTTGCTAGTAATAAATGTAATTACTGATATCTCAAAGTGTTTTTAACTAGTTCAAATATAAATGAAGGATATCCAAAATACAATTGTTACTAGTATAAATGTAGGTTTGGATATCCAAAATAAAATTACAGACAGCAGGATATATAAACCCAATACACATGAATGGGAAATGTGACGTCATTTGTCCTAAGAAGAATTAAGGCTGGTTTATCCTCTCTGTGAGCTCTGCAACGGAGAAACGCACACGGAGCGTCTGAAAGGTTTTCACATTCGAACTTCTGTTCAGGCAGCGGAGTGCTGCAAAGCAATTCCCCGCCAGGACAACAGAGGGCGTAGCGCTATTCTGTGATATCCTGCCACCATGACACTCATGTATCTGGTTCACGATAGTGTATTTACTCATGTTTTTACATTGTTTTAATGTATTTCAGATACTTTTTAACACGGACTAATTTGTCCTTCATTCTCCTCCACCTCTTCATCCAGTCGCCACCTCTAAACCCACGTTTCCCGTCGTTTCCATCCACGTTTGCTCCGTATTTTGTGCTCCTTCAGTCACGGGTGAATAAACGTTCATATTTTCGGACTTCTCCGCGATGCATTCTTCAATCTATTCTTCTATGGGTCTGCCGCTAAATATTTTACTACTTATTAACGGAGCAACGGCGGTGCTGGTGACGAAGTTACAGGAAGCGTCGTCCTGACCAATCACAAGCTTGCAGTCTCCGTCACTTTCGACGGATGTTTAAAATTTGGGGCATGTCTCCGTCACCCTCCGTGAGCCAGTCGGAGAGCCCTTGCGCCGACGCAAAATGGCGGTGCGTGCGTCCGTTTCACGCAGACGGACCGAGTATAAACCAGCCTTTAGGCTACGTTCACACTGCAGGCAAAAGCGCATCAAATCCGCATTTTAACCTGCCTGTGACCCATATCTGATTTTTTTGTGACAGTCTGAACAGCACAGATCCGAATTTTCCTAATCCATCCAGGTCATTTCAATATGTAGTACTGATTGCGACACTTATGCGCATCTTTTGAAAGCGATGGCAGTCTGAACGGTCATGTCGCATTAAATCCACCTCCTACGTCACTGCTCAGCGGAAGTGAGCGTCGTGTCCAGACGTTCCTGAGGAGCGCTGACGAGCAGCGCTGACAGAGCGATTCAGGGGTCTGTGGGGCATCCTGTCAAGTTTTGGAATTAAAAATACAAGAAAGCATGAGAGCGGGAGGTGCTGTTGTAGCGAAGCGTCTCTCCGGTCTCGGTCTCCGTGACAGCGGGGCGGGGGGGTCTCCGTGAATGAACTTAATACCGGAACATTTTCAGGGAATACTAACTCGGGAAGACGGCGGGAATAAGGAGTAAAATAGTTTATAGTTTTTAAAAGTTTCCAGCCCAAAACGAGAGACTTGACAGGTGTGATCCTGAAATTGTGTCTGAACTGTCAGTGAAGACTTTCACATCACAACTCCACCTCTCCTGGTTCTGACTGGGACTTCTTGTCTTCTGCGCATGCGGGTCGCTATGGGGCCGTGAAGCGTTCACACTGGAGAGTGTTTGATGTCGCATTTCAGTTATAATGTGAACAGTCACAACAAAAGAATCGGATTTACTAAAAAAATCAGAATTGAGCATCTGGAATGTTAATTTCTGCTAGGAACAATAGAATTATAGATATCTGGAATACATATCCAGTCTGCTTAATAAATGTTAAAACGGCTTGCCATATACTTATATTTCTGATCACTTTTTTGGTAAAAACTGAATCTGTTTGGTCTATTTGTCATTACAGATATTTGGTCATCGCTAAGCCGCTGTGGTACAGATTCAGGAGAAACATCAAGATATCTTTGACGATCTGTGTTGTCATCTGGACACTCCCACTTGTTTTTGTCATCCCTTCCCATTTTGGTGCTGATCCTGAGATGATAGATACAATGTTTGCTGTCTACGTCCTCCTTCCTCTCCCTCTGTTCATATTCTTCCTGGTTGGGACCCTTAAAGCCTTGTCTGCAGCTCGCAGCGTTCCTGTTGATGAAAAACGAAGAATTGTGGCCATTCTGGCTGCAGTTCTGCTTATTTACACACTGCTGTTCCTCCCCAGTGTCATTTGGAGTTTTGCCAAAACTAGCATAATGTTCTGCCATGTAGCAAGGATTTGCCTTGATCTTAGTCCTCTTGCAGACTCGACTATGTACCTTTTCATCAGACAAGGTACCATAGACAAGCTTTTAGAATCACTGTGCTGGAAAATTTCTAACAATGAGCAAAGTAGCAACATAAACAATGAAATTGTGTCTGCTTCATGCACTGAAGCAGTTTAGGCTTTAACCTATAGACCCCTTAAATGTCATTGTTTACATCCAAGTACTACCGCACATGTGCACAATGCTGGGGGGCAAGAAGACACTCTGCAGCCACTATCCAGAGCTGTATCTTCGTGATTTAAGCTACCAAAATTAAACCTAGGGATTTAGATATTATTTTAGATCATCTAACACAGCGGTTCCCAAACTTATTTAGCCGCGCACCCCCTTCTATGTCCGGACCGTGTTGACGCACCCCCATCCCCCAAAACCATGTTTTCAAGAAAGAAAGAAAAAAAGAGACTTGCAGCACAATCAGTGTGTTTGTTTCTGACCACAACTCACAGCCTCCTACAAAGTCTGGGAGCTGAAGGAGCCTCTAGGATGAGAGGCTAAATGTCTTCAAGATAACCAGAAAAGTCCAGCAGCTGTTTTCAGCTACAACTCTCAGGATGATTATGTCCAGGATGCCTGATTATAAGTGAAACTGCTGTCAGTGACCACATAACAGATTTTAATAAATAAACTCTCAACAGACTTAATAGTGCAGAAAAGAAAGAAATAATCTTTGCATGTTGAGATTTATTATTATTATAATATTATTATTATATTTATTTATTAGCCGCATTGGCTCCTAGTGGGTGGAAGTGGAGATTTGCTGCGTTTGATGTTGATTCTCCGTGTGTTTTTATTTCTGCAGTGAGCCATAAACTCACCTCACTCACCTGGAGTTTCTTCTTCAAAACTCGTATTAAATCCACTGTGATGACGCGTTTTAACGAGCTTCCTCCGCGCGGTATCTTTCAGGATGCAGTTTCAATTCACTTTTAAACAAGTTAATTTAGTTCGGCACACGAGTTTGATTTTTGCCGCTGCACGTCTGCACAGTGAGAGGGGAAGCGGCCGCGGGAGACGCGCTGTTGCACTCAGGGTCTCTGCGGCTGCAGTAGCTGCGACAGGTGATCAGCAGGTATAACGCCGTGTTACAGCCCTTGGCTGTTTTGTGTTGTATTTTAAACTTTCCTATGTTTTCTCCCTTCCTGAGTGTGAGGAGCGCACCTGTAGCACCTGGCTCCACTCCCACTAATTGCCTCAACTTTGAGTGTACCAGCTGTCCCAACTTTCAATCAGCCCTGACACTGCTACAAAGCCCAGCCACACCTCAGACTCTGGGAGCGGCAGGACAGGAAGGTGCTCTGTCCTGTTGACTCCCTGGCGGTGTTTATGTGCTATGTTTTAACAACTTGTCTCAGAGTTTAAAGTTTTAAGCTAAACTGTGTAGATTTGTAGAGATGTCTGTCACGTGCAGACTAGTGGTTTTCCCTGAGTAGCCTGTATGCCTGTAGAAGGTAATGTGGAGTCCAATTAATGTGATGTTCACTTTGGGGTGGCGACCCAGTAAAGATGGGAAAACATCTCTGAGACATTTTTGTTCAATTATGTTTACCCGCCAGTTTAGTTTGTTTGCTTTTGGTTACTTTTGTTAATAAAACATCTTGCCATGATTTTAACATCTTAACATTACTCCATTCTTGTTACCCAGACCACCTAGACAGTCTGGTACGTAACACGCCGGTAAAGTCATACTTTAGAACGCATCCGCAGCTGCATATTTTCCATGATTGCACGGTATGCCCAACCCTATACACATCTGTATTGTGTGGGGAAAAAACACTGTGCCCTTTTTATAAGACACACGGTGCCGGTGTCATGATCGTGATGAATTAATGCGGAGCTCCGGACAGGAGCTATATTGATCCGTTAGATCTGCAGCTCAGATCATCTAACAGCTCACAGAGATGGTGGATGACACACACCTGCTCCTGAAAATAAAAACTTAACGAGCGCGGTTTCAATCGCAATGAAAAGCAAGTTATGTCCAAGATACATGGAAGTCCGTGACAGTGCAGAGAACGCCCCCATACAACGGACATGATTGCGCAACATTACCGCCACGGTCTGAGCTCTTATAAATGACCTTAGGCTCTCAGATGCTGCCTCGGCTTTGCGGCAAATTGGCGGTGTTTTATGTATGTATATATATATATTTTTTTGTGTGTGTGTAATCACCGCCATTACGCTTTTTACCTCACGCACCCCCTAGCAGCAGCTCGCGCACACACTTTGGGGATCCCTGATCTAACACATCTTTGTGCAGATTATCAAAAAGTTACATCTCAGAGCTAACGCTGTTTAGCACAAAGCTTCCAGATCCATTTGAAATAGCTAACGAGCTGTGGCACGACAGAGCTGATCGCTAGTTGAGTATCGGGATATCTACAATTATTTGGTTAACATGACTGGATTTCACACAACTGAAGCAACAAAGGTGTAACAAGATCTGTACTTCATTGAGCGGGTTAATGTTGAAGGATCGTCGTGACAGTTTGTCTTTTGGGATCAACAGATGCTCCGTTTATTCTGACAAGCACCGAAAACAGAAACATGAAACGAACAACATTAGAGACTGGGCAGATCTCAGGAGTGACAGTTAATAAAAAATAAATAACTTCAATACATTTGACATACCTGACAAGCTCACGAAACACAAAACGAATGATGTTAGCGGCTGCCCGCTCTAATTACAGAACACATTTTGTGTAATAGACCTTTCGCCGAGCCCCGCCTCCCTTAGTTACTGGTGCTAAGTCTGAAAAAGTGGGTCAAACACTGACCAGCTCGGCATATTGCCACAATGGGAAGAAGTAGACAGATGCATGTCAGCGAGATGTTTTGGAGCAATTCCTCCCCAATATCATCTAGGGATGGGACGAAATATCGTTTGGCGAAATCTCACGATACAAAACGTGACAAAATGCATCGAGTTAAAAAAAATGGATCGCGAAATAAAGACTAGATGGCACTGCTGCATGATTTGTGTATGGCAGGCATACAGTCTAAAGCCTTTTTTATAAAACAATGCCGCCAATTTGCCGCAACGCCTATGAGGCATCTGGGAGCCTAAGGTCGTTTATAAGAGCTCAGACCGTGGCGGTAATGTTGCGCAATCATGTCCGTTTTATAAAAGATTACGCGATGGTGGCATAAAGGAGGCATGGGGGCGGGCTCTGAGCTGTCACGGACTTCCGTTTATCTTGGACATAACTTGCTTTTTATTGCGATCAAAGCCGCGCTCGTTGAGTTTTTTTTCCACATTTCTCTACAGGTTTGTGTCCTCCACCATCACTGTGAACAGTCAGATGATCTGAGCTGCAGATCTAACGGAGAAAAGCTCCCGGAGCTCCGCATCGCTCCAGTTTATCATCTCAGCTGGTTCGAAAACGAAACTTGTGGCCGTGTTTAGTTTCATTTTCATTTTATAGTTCCCGGCCGGAGCTCGGTATTAATTCATCACGTGGTCATGACACCTCCCTCTGTTAAGTTAATGTGCGTTTATAAAACCGGTGAAGCCGCAATATTACAGTAATATTACTATCAAGGGTGGCGGCACAAATGCTGCAAAATTCGGTAATATTACGCTGATTTGCCGGCATGGTGTGTCTTATAAAAAGGGCTTATGGTTGCAGGCTGACAGCACTATCTGCTGATTAAGCAGGTAAAACTAAATAAAAAAAAAAATCTGGGGAACGGTGCAGTGCGTCGTGACGTCAAGTCACAGCGCCTGTTGCAACAACACTGCAGGCAGGAGACATTGTTTCTGCTCAAAGATCACTGATTACACCAGAACATGTTGATATGTTAGTTTTTTTGAAGAAGAACCAGTCCTGAGATAACTTAACCTAGGGTTAGAGCAGCACTAAGGGAGTGTTCTTGTTTGTGTTTGGCCTGTTGGGCCTTGTGTTTGCCTGTGTGCAACGGAAACAAAAATAAACAAGTTGTTATTATACAGTAATATTTTTCCTTTTTTGATATCGTATCGTGACATATCGTTGTGTGACTATGACATATCGAGGTGCATCGTATCGTTAGTTTAAGTATATCGTTCCATCCCTAATATCATCCAGATCAAGGCAAAAAGGGTTACAGTATGCAGCGGAGGGATATATTAGTGTCGGCTCCACTGAGCAAAGCGTAGCAGAGACCAAGGAGTTGGGAGTTCGGAAGAAGGCGGCATCCGGGGATGCGTGGATCCGAGGAGCGGTGGCGGGGATGTGGTGGGAGCCTTAGGTTATTTACAAGAGCTCAGACCATGGTGGTAATGTGGGGCAATTGTGTCCTGTTTTATAAAAGATTATGTGATGGCGGCATAAAGGAGGTATGGGGGCGGTCTCTGTGCTGTCACTGACTTCCGTTTATCTTGGACATAACTTGCTTTTTATTGCGATCAAAACCGTGTTCCTTAAGTTTTTTTCACAAGCAGCTTCAGGTCTGTCCTCCACAGTCCCTGTGAGCTGTCAGATGATCTGAGTTGCAAGCAGCTCTAATGGAGAAAAGCTCCCGGCGCTCTGCATCGCTCCAGTTTATCATCTCAGCTGAGTCTGTTTACAAAACGAAACTTATGCCCATGTTTACTTTCATTTTCAGTATAGTTTCCTGTTGGAGCTCGGCATTAATTCATCACGTGGTCAGGACACCTCCCTCTGTTGCGCCAAGGCTTAATGTGTGAGCTCGATGAGGAGGTTCTGAAGGGAAACGAAGGGGACACGACTACTATCGAGGCTAATGCTTAGTAGTATACATTAGGCATAGCTTCATCATCTTATATCTTATTTCAAGTTGTTGGATAGTAACGGTTGCTATGATGTGTGACTGGGCAATAGCCGTTTTGGGCGGGGCCGGTGAAAGGCTAATTATGTAAAAAGAAACTAATGTTACCCGGTCACAAAGGCATACAAGTCATTAGATGGCTATAACTTGTTCATGTCTAGACACATGGGCAGATACTGTACGTTTTTATTTTGTTACGAGAATTTGGCGGCCTCGATGTGCATGGATCATCCATTCACACTCTCTTCATTGCTGTTAACCATTGTCTTTTATCAGCTGGAAACCTGTAAAATTTTACATTACTGATCTTTCATCTACTTGTGCAGCCTACAGCGCTGCATTTGTTGAAGGAGTCATCACCTGAAATCTTCACTTTTCCACTGGAAAACATGTCTATAATGGCTTCCTAATGATTGTTCACTGGCTGAGAAGCCGATATTTAACATTGACGCGTTTGTTTAATCTTGCCTTCTTCAACCAGCTCACATGCACCCCACGAGCACGCGCACTCCAAAACCAGAACTTGAGCTCTGGCCTATATGCCGACACAAAGGTCGAATATAAACAAATATGAACCAGCAGCGAACAAACCAGCACAACAAAGATCATTTCATAACGTGAAACGCATAAATTATGTCTTACCGTTGACGACTCGTTATAATCCGTGTTATGGGAGACAAAACTCCGATCGGTTTGTGTATTCCATCTTCTCAACAGCATTGGGCGATGGTGGCAGAGGAGTTAAGTTGCTGCCTTGCAATCGGAAGGTCGCAGGTTCGCAACCCGCTCAGACTGTCGCTGTCGTTGTGTCCTTGGGCAAGACACTTAACCCGCCTTGCCTGCTGGTGGTGGTCAGAGGGACCGGTGTGAATGGATGGATGACTGATTGTGTTGTGAAGCGCCTTGGGGGGTTGTAGAACCCTAAGAAGGTGCTATACAAATACAGGCCATTTACCATTTTACAAGAGCCGATGCCTGGCTGTTAGCTTGCTTTGTCCCAACTCAACAACAAGCGAGGGCGCCATTACGCACGAGGCGAGGCGAGGGCTCGTACATACATGGTTAGATCCCGTAGGTCACTGCCAGGTCGGGTTCAGTTATAACTTTTGTTGTTTTGGAGCGAGACGCTGAAGCTGCTTCCTGCTACCTTCCACCAATCAACGCGCTCCTCAGTCCCGCGCGCATCCGAGACAGCTGAAATATCTCGTGTGATCTCGCGAGAAAATATGCCCTTCACAATAAAGGATTAAAAAATCACATTTTTATTTATTTTTCCAATACAATTTACTTTAATGGTCTAAAAGACTATAATAGGAAGTAGATATCCACGGTATTATAGGTGATGACCCCTTTAACCATAGATTTTATTTCTATGCTGCTTAGCTCAATTTATTGACATGTGACAGAAAATGACAACGGTGGTCTTCTTGCCCTTCAGCCAGAAGCGAGTGGGGGGTGCAAGCTCGGGCGCAAGACGTCACGTGTCAAGGGGTCTATACAGCTAAAACAGAATCTTCCTCAGAAGAGACAGATTGTTTTCATTTATGAACCTGTGAGAAAACCCAAAAGCCATAATGTAATACAAATATACAAGATGCATTGCTGTTCTTGGGTAGCTATGTAAAAATCACTTTGTGACAAATGTTTGTATTTTCTGCACAGCGGCTCTGTGTAAATGTCTGTTTTGAAATCTATTCTCATGTTTCCATCCTTACCACAAAACTACCAGTCATGAGTTACATAAAGAATCTGTTTCATCAGTTATAGGTGGTTTGTGAAGCCCTATTTTAAACCTGCTTAAAGTCATTTGTCTTTATTAATTTTATCAAATTTGTTTAGTCTTATGTTGTGTAAATGATTAATAAACAAAAGGGAAGAATTGTAGAGGAATATTTTATTATTATATAATTTATTTGTTTTTTCATTTTTTTCCACATCTAACATTTTTCTGTTTGAGCAATTCATGTTCAAAAGCAGAGTGTACGTGCTTTCTCTATCTAAATTAAAGGGAAGTAGCAAACCCACACGCAGAAGATGAAGATTTAATCTTGAGTATAAATGTATTGCAGGCTTAGCTTTTTACAAAATTAAGAGACTATCAAGTTCACATTTGATATAAAAACATGACCTGGTGGTGTAGTCATCTGCAAAGCAAAATAAACTGATTGTGATGTCATTGAATCCGGTGAGAACTGTTTGCTCTCTGTACTCCGTGGAGAGCTCATACATGTATTATATGTGTTTGTGTGACCTCTCCCTTCTGCAACATTAAACCAGTAGTCCAAGCCGTTTGGCTTTGACCGTGTTTTTATATCTAATTGGGTCATTGGTTATTAAAAATCCCGTTTCTTTAACACTAGAGAATCTCATGTTTGTAGAATCAGAATCAGGTTTATTGCCATGTAGGTGAGAGACTCATCTACTAGGAATTTGTTTTGGTGGCAAGGTGCAAACATACAAGTCAGGCATATGGATTAGGATACATCAGAAATAATCAACATAGGGAACATAGCAAGAAAAAACAGTCATTCATAAGCATAGGAATAAAGGCGACTGATGCAGATCTATGTGGTTGAAACAGTTATTAGTTGTTCAGGAGTCTTACTACAGAGGGGAAGAAGCTGTTTTTGTGGCGTGAGGTTCTAGTCTGTAAAGACCTGAACCTCCTCTCTGAAGGTGGAGTATCAAACAGTCCATGACCAGGGTGAGAGGGGTCAGCTGTTACCTGACCTGCGAATCTCAGAACCCTGGAGGTGTACAGGTTGTTATTAGAGGAAGATGTGGTCCTTTATTTTCACCAAACTACAACCTTTAGCTCTTGCTGGAAAGTTTGCAGCACCTCCAAATCCAAGGTCATGGCTCTAAACATGAAAATGAGTGCTTGGATTCATTTATGGACAAAAAAATAATAATTCCTATGTCACTCATCTTCATTAGAGTGAGGGGCTTGTGTCTACCTCCAGATCTGGACATTTTTTTATCAGCTCCAGTGAAACGCTGTTTATCACATAATGTTATAAATCCAGCAGGGTGAATTCTGGATTCTGGATCAAAGTCTGCAACTTGTTCACATCAGCTATATCAGCTTTATAAGCTAATTTTTGTAAGCTATCACTAAACTTTTATACATATAGCTCTCTATGAGCCCCACCTAGGTGTGCTAAATCTCACCACTAGTGAACTGGGCTTGAACTGGTATAAACCAGGCTAAACCGGTAAAAACAAACAAACCTGTCTCTACTCTTGCCCTCCTTTCAATACTCCTGTAATTCACTGTTGACATCCACCATGGCAGACCCACGTGGTCAGGTGATGTAGGTGCAAAGAGTCAGTATAGCATAACTAATGAAGGCCTGTTCTAGTGATTCTGGGGGCCCCGGGCAGATTAGGCCCCCTCCTGGAATCAATAGAAGCTGAAATCTGAAACACCAAGAACTGACAGACGTGTGCAGGACACAGTGCAGCCAAGAGAAATGTTTCTATAAAGAGAAACACTATTGGAAATAAATTAATACAACTTTAATGAAATAACTTAGGATGTTAGGAATTGATGTAGGTTGTAAATATAGGTTAGTGACTCTAATAATGTTTGCTCCAGCAGAGAAGGCCTTGTTAGCCATCTTGGTGCACCACTGTTCAGGAGTCATGTCAAGAACAAACACTTCCCTCTCACTCATGATTTAGCTCAGAATACCAAAACCTATGAGGTTCTGAATGTGCCAAAGATTTGTTGATGTCACTTCCTTAAAACTTGTTGTCTGCCTGTTTTTATTCTCTCGTTACAACCTGTCGACACATGATGTCATCTTTATCTGTGGTACGGCCGTTGTCACGTGATGTAGTCTTTATCTGTGGTACGGCCGTTGTCACGTGATGTAGTCTTTATCTGTGGTACGGCCGTTGTCGCGTGATGTCGTCTTTATCTGTGGTACGGCCGTTGTCACGTGATGTTGTCTTTATCTGTGGTATGGCCGTTGTCGCGTGATGTCTTCTTTATCTGTGGTACGGCCGTTGTCACGTGATGTCGTCTTTATCTGTGGTATGGCCGTTGTCGCGTGATGTCTTCTTTATCTGTGGTACGGCCGTTGTCACGTGATGTCGTCTTTATCTGTGGTACGACCGTTGTCACGTGATGTCGTCTTTATCTGTGGTACGGCCGTTGTCACGTGATGTAGTCTTTATCTGTGGTACGGCCGTTGTCACGTGATGTAGTCTTTATCTGTGGTATGGCCGTTGTCGCGTGATGTCTTCTTTATCTGTGGTACGGCCGTTGTTGCGTGATGTAGTCTTTATCTGTGGTACGGCCGTTGTCACGTGATGTAGTCTTTATCTGTGGTACGGCCGTTGTCACGTGATGTAGTCTTTATCTGTGGTACGGCCGTTGTCACGTGATGTCTTCTTTATCTGTGGTACGGCCGTTGTCACGTGATGTAGTCTTTATCTGTGGTACGACCGTTGTCACGTGATGTCGTCTTTATCTGTGGTACGGCCGTTGTCACGTGATGTAGTCTTTATCTGTGGTACGGCCGTTGTCACGTGATGTCGTCTTTATCTGTGGTATGGCCGTTGTCGCGTGATGTCTTCTTTATCTGTGGTACGACCGTTGTCACGTGATGTTGTCTTTATCTGTGGTATGGCCGTTGTCGCGTGATGTCTTCTTTATCTGTGGTACGGCCGTTGTCACGTGATGTTGTCTTTATCTGTGGTACGGCCGTTGTCACGTGATGTTGTCTTCCAAATGTTAATTCTCTTGTGCAGTGAACATTTGAACTACACAAACACATGGACAAATGTTTTTGGCACATTCGGAAACTCCTATTTTAGCTGTAACGTGTGCAGGTGAAGGTTCTCAGTCGGCAGCCTGGGTCAGGGCCAGGGGGGGACACATTTTCAGCCCTGGAGTTTCAGACCCCAGACCGGCCCACTTCATGACTTATTATTAAAATCATGTTACAACTTTACATGTATAATGTACAATAGCACACTGCTCTGTAAAGCCTTGTAGATTTTTAAAAACCAAACCAAATTTTAAATACTGGAAAAATAATTTCATTTACAGTCTTTGAAGCTGTTGAAGAAAGTGTCAACTAGTAATTCTTTTCACAGTTTGAAAATTTTACATAAATATTCATCCTAATACATTCACACAAATTGTTCTCTCTACATGTGTTCACCACTTTGTTTTGTTCATACATAAATTTTATACAAATATTTGATTAACTTTTTTGTAATTCCTTGAAACCCATCTTAAATTTTTTTCCCCCCAGTTTCTTTCAATATAATGAATAAAAATAAAAGAAATTTTAAAAAGTTGTAGCTGTAAAGCTCTAGTGAACCTTTTTAAAAGCAGGAAAGAAAACTTCTCCCTCCCAATGTCAGTTGGTGGCAGTAATGCACTGATTTGTTGTCTGGCCACCGCCATTGTGACGGCACACCCCGAATATATATATATATATATATATATATATATATATATATATACATCTATTTGCACATCCTCAGTTTCTTCATCTTTTAACCATGTTTCTGTTATTGCAATCACACAGATTGTTTGTTTAGTGCTCATCACAAAATCATTTAATTTAGATAAATTACTGTTCAGGCTCCTACTATTAAAATGAATAATTGATAAATTTCCTTCCACCAATACCTCATCATTAAATTGTTGCTCAGTATAATACGTAGACTCGCAAGAACCCATTTTTATCAAGTTCCCTGCAAGAGTCGGGGCGATGGTGGCAGAGGAGTTAAGTGGACACCCCGCAATCAGAAGGTCGCAGGTTCATGTCCCGCTCAGTCTGTCACCGTCGTTGTGTCCTTGGGCAAGACACCTAACCCGACTTGCCTGCGTTGGTGGTGGCCAGAGGGGCCGATGGCGCAGAATGGCAGCCTCGCCTCTGTCAGACCCTCCCAGGGCAGCTGTGGCTACATAGTAGCTTACCCTCATCAGCAGTGTGTGAACGTGAGAGTGCATGAATAATGGAAAGCACTTTGGGTGCCTTGAAAAGCGCTATATAAATCCAATCCATTATTATTATTTTGTCCTCATGTCCATCATTTAGTGTCCCCATATCCACAAGTTCAGTCTCAATTAATTTACTACATTCCACCTTACTTTCCTCCCAACAATCTTGTTGGATCATTTACCCCATTTCTTTTTCCATTAATCAGCGTATAGTCTTGTATTTTTCCAGATCTAACAGCTCCTTAATCATCTTTGCCTGGGATCCTTCCTGTTCTTTAATCCAAACATTACCATTTCTAGTCCATGTTGTTAGAAATTTTTTCTGTTTCCTTAGCATCCTCGCCTCTCTGGCAAGTGCTCCATTCCTTTTTGTTAGATGTTCATTTATATACACATTGGATCCTCTCAATTTTTTAGCTTGCATTAACACACTGTTCCTCTGCTTTCTACTTATGAATCTTACAATAATAGTTTCTCAGTCTTTCTTGGTAGTGTGTAACAGTAAGATATAAGATCTCTTTCAATGTTTATATTCTTACTGTGCAAAAAACTCACTACTTGTTGCTCCAGTGACCTCAGCTCTTCCTCTGGGGCCTCCTCACTTGGATTCTCCATTGCTGTAGCTCGAGCATAGGATTTATGTCAAGTTTCCAACCCTGTTATCACTAGAGATGCACCGATCAGGATTTTGAGGGCCGATCACCAAAAGCTGTATCTGCCGATCCCGAAATTACCGATCACAGCGTCAAATCCATAAATTCTTCAATATTGTATTCTCATGTACGCAACATTGCCATTGTATTAGTATAAAAAGTAGGAGATGAGAAAGTATTATTGACCACTGTTTTATTGCAGACTGAGGCCATGTGCAATATTTAACACTCTACAGACTCTCTTAGAGACACTCAGGTTAAGTGTAGCTTAAATGCAAGAAAGCAAAAAGATTTCTTTTTTATTAAATTATTATTATTATTATTATTATTATCATCATCATCATCATCATCACCACCAGCACCATCATAACAGTTGCCGCAATGATATAAGAGTAATGTTATATGTTAGTTTTATTTTGAAGGGCAGTTCAGCTGCTAGAAAAGGTTGCCGTTTCCGGTTCCAGGTCAGCAGCTGTTAGAAAAGTCGCCCAGTTCTGAACTGTTCTGTGGATAAATTGAGAAGTTGTAAGCCGTGGGTTAGGGCCGACAGTAGCCTGAATTAAAGACCCCTAAACGAGTCACCTGAGAGAGTCAGAGTCGTTACGTTAATAGCTTTATTTATTTATGCATTTATTTCCCGTAGCGGATGCCAGCGCGCGGAACTCGGCGGCGTCCACCACGGAGAAAGGTTGCTCGTCTAACATGATGACTTTAATTACTTTTCAGGTTACACCCCCGTCAATGTGTGTGCGTGACTCCACAGGCTTTAGTTAACCATTTTTCAGACGGTCTACCTCTAGTTGGTAGATGGCCAACCTCGGCCAACTCCTTGCCATCCTTTGATTTGATTTAGCATCATTGAAGACAGAAATGAAGGCAAAAACACATGAAGAGGGATTTCTGATCACTCATTTGATTGTAGTTTTAGTTGTGTTTGGAGCACATAAAAAAGGTTACATGGTCTTGGAAGCCAAGGTTCTGAGCTTTCTTTAAAGGGGTCATCACCTATAATACCGTGGATATCTACCGGTACGTCCTATTATAGTCTTTTAGACCATTAAACTAAATTGTATTGGAAAAATAAATAAAAAATGTGATTTTTTAATCCTTTATTGTGAAGGGCATATTTTCTCGCGAGATCACACGCGATGTTTCGGCTGTCTCGGACGCGCGCAGGACTGAGGAGCGCGTTCATTGGTGGAAGGAAGCAGGACGCGGCTTCAGCGTCTCGCTCCAAAACAACAAAAGTTATAACTGAACCCGACCTGGCAGTGACCTACGGGATCTAACCGTGTATGTACGAGCCCGAGCCTCGCCTCGTGCGTAATGGCGCCCTCCCGCTTGTTGTTGAGTTGGGACAAAGCAAGCTAACAGCCAGGCATCGGCTCTTATGCTGTTGTGAAGACGGAATACACACACCGATCGGAGTTTTGTCTCCCGTAACACGGATTATAACACGAGTCGTCAACGGTAAGACATAATTTATGTGTTTCACGTTATGAAATGAGCTTTGTTGTGGTGGTTGTGGTTCATATTTGTTTATATTAGGCCGTTGTGCCGACATAAAGGGCCAGAACTCAAGTTCTCGTGTTGGAGTGCGCGTGCTCGTGGGGTGCGTGAGAGCTGGTTGAAGAAGGCAAGATTAAACAAACGCGTCAATGTTAAATATCAGTTTCTCAGCCAGTGAAAAATCATTAGGAAGCCATTATAGACATGTTTTTAAGTGGAAAAGTGAAGATTTCAGGTGCTGACCCCTTTAAAGGTGCAGCTTGACTATATTGATAGTTAGGGCATTTTGCTGCTAAACTTCAACATCCCCCAATTGGGGGACCCTCGGGCTTAAAGCAGCATTCCGCAACATTGCCGTTATATGGTCTCTGTCACCCTCTAGAGGCTTGCTGTGTAACGTCACTGTCGTAACATTAAATCTTTCTCTCGGGCATAAGAGGCATGTTTACATTCCTAATGTCAGGCAAAACAACGAAAACAAACTTTTCCACCTCCACACATTGAATAAATAGTTTTATCAGGACTGTATAACAACTTTATCCCCGACCAAACACAATAACCCTGGTGAAATCATTTATTACTTACCTATCCATTAGCAGCATGGCTAGGTCAGAGTCCGTAGTTCATGCTGTTCTTTCTAAAAGAGCTGTCCAGTGAGGAAAAGACGGCCCAATAATAACTCTGGTCTTTGCTCTTGCTCTATCACGTTCTTCTTTTCTTTTCCTATATTCCTCTGAAAAGGGATTTCTAGCTTTCAGAATCAGAATAGACTTTATTGTCGTACAGGGTACAGCGAAATTGGAGTGCCACTCCATTTGGTGCAGGATAAATGTAAAATCAACACAATCAATCAAGTCAATTTTAATCAAATAAATGTAAAATCAACAGTGATATGTGCAAACATTTGAGTAGCAGCATTACAACAGTAATATGTACAAAAATATAGAGTAGCAGCATTGCAGGTCCCTATTGTGTGCAGAATATTTGCATATTGAGTGAAACTGAGAGAGCACATATAAATATTATTGCACTTTATCAATATTAGACGGTAAATGTGGGGTTCGGGTTAACAGGTTCATCTGGTTTTGTGGTTGTTTGCTATGGTGATAGCTCTGGGAAAGAAGCTATCTCTGAATCTATTTGTCCTGGTTTTATGTGACCTGTACCGTCGGCCTGACGGTAACAGGTCAAACAGATGGTTACTGGGGTGAGAGAGGTCTTTGATGATATTGCTTGCTCTACTGAGGTAGCGGGAGTTGGCAATGTCCTCCAGGCTGGGCAGAGAGCAGCCAGTGATCTTCTGGGCTGTGCTGATGACCCTCTGCAGTACTTTCCTGTCTGCAGCTGAGCACCCTGCATACCATGTTGTGATGCCATACACTAGGACGCTCTCTATGGTGGCTCTGTAGAATGTCACCATCAGCCTCTCCTCCAGGTCATTCCTCCTGAGCACTCGCAGGAAGTGGAGATGCTGCTGGGCCTTTTTTTTATCACCGCTGTAGTATTTGCAGTCCAGGAGAGATCGTCAGAGATCTGCACACCCAGAAACTTCATGGAGCGTACCCTCTCCACGCAGTCCCCATGGATGTAGAGTGGGGCTGGGTCTGCCCTGCCCTTCCTGAAGTCCAGGATGAGTTCTTTGGTTTTTGTGGTGTTCAGCTGGAGGTTGCTTACTGAACACCAGGCAGTCAGTCTGTTGACCTCATCTCTGTAGTCCGACTCATCACCCCTTGAGATGAGTCCAACCACGGTGGTGTCATCCGCAAACTTTATGATGGTGTTTGAGAGATGGGTCGGGGAACAGTCGGATGTGTAGAGAGTGAACAGGAGGGGACTCAGAACACAGCCTTGTGGAGAGCCGGTACTAAGTGTGATGGTGCTGGACAGGTGGGGGCCGAGTCTGACAGACTGTGGTCTATTTGTCAGGAAGTCCTTAATCCAGAGGCAGATGGGGGTGGAAAGTCCCAGGTGGGACAGTTTTTGGACCAGGATCTCAGGGATGATGTAGTTGAATGATGAGCTGAAGTCCAGGAAGAGCATTCTCACATAGCTTTCTTGGTGCTCCAGATGACTCAGCGCAGTATGGAGCGCTATGGAGATAGCGTCATCAGTGGATCGGTTTGCCCTGTAGGCAAATTGGTGGGGGTCCAGGGTGGGAGGCAGAAAGGCCATGATGTGCTGATGGACCAGTCTCTCGAAGCACTTCATCACTACAGGTGTATGAGCAACAGGTCTGTAGTCATTTGGGCTGTCCACAGCTGTCTTCTTGGCTATGGGGATGATGATGGAGGTTTTGAGGCAGGGTGGGATGGTGTTGAGTGACATATATTGTTCACACATACTATTTTTTAATTGTTCTTTAAAACATGTCAACCGTGTCAATCCCTGAATGTAAAACATCTCCCCTTCTGCAGTTCAAGAGAGGTCAGTTTGGCCACGTGGTGCTGCCTTCTCTTCAGAAACAGACTTAACCAATGAGATCAAGTCTGACGGCCATGGCATCCAGCATGAGAGCTACACATCTGTTTAGCCTGGTCTTTCTGGCATCATCTTGTTCAAGCCAGGCTCGTCATCCACCAATCACAGCCTCCTGTAAAATAATAAAAATATATTTATTTAACATATTTGCATCAGTAATTTCCAAAAGTTAAACTGCATGACATTAAAGAGCAAATTGCAAGTTAGAGACTCCCATGAACCAATGTTTAGAGAAACATAGTAGAAACTCGTTTTAAAATGTTTATACACATACATAAATTATTCAGGCTTTTAGAGTCATTTTTGTGAGAAAAATGTTTTTCTCTGCCAAACCAAGTGACGTCAGCAAAGGAAGTCCTGTTAGCTTAATCCAGAGACAAATGTGGATTCTAATGCAGCTCTGACACAGAGGAAACTTTAAACGTTTATAATTATACTTATGATGGCCAAAAACCATAAAAATATGAGTCTGGTGCATGCCTCAGAGAGCAGAGACAAGCCAGAGGGAAAAACGATCGGCCAAAGGAGACAGATTGAGCTGTGATGTGAGGAGAAGCAGCGGGGGAGCAGCAGGTGTCTTGGTGAGTAAACGATGTTAGCTTAAACTCGTGTGCTAACATCACAATATTGTACAAATTACTATCATGTAGCAGACAATTAAAATAGTATCGCTCAGTTAATATAACATTAATACTTGACAATAATGAACTGATGGGCGTTTTTCAGCTGTCTCATACTCGATATCTATTCACGTAGCGCAGTTTAGCACTTTAGAGAGAGCACCTGTGATCTGATTCTGGAGGTCCTGCATACTGCTGTGAGCTGGATCCGACCCAGAAACCACCTCGACTTACTCGCTGGTATTTTTAAAGGCAGCGCACCCAGAAACTAGCTCGACTGGCTCACTGAGCCGCACATCTCTTCTGGTGGTCGGGCAGCGGTTCTGACATGGTTCTGATGGTGATCTGAGTTCTAGAGATCCGCAATTAATGTTTTAAACCTCACCACAAGTCTCTGGAGGCCAGCGCAGACCTCCATGAGTTGGTACCAACACCGATCTGAGTTCCAGAAGTCACGTCTTTTCAGCTGCACAATACGACCCCAGGCACGGAGACAGAGGAGTTATTTACTTATTAGGAAAACCGTAGACTCGATGTCCGGACAGGCTGGAGTTTCTACAGGCTCCACAAACAATAATTTATCAAAATAAACACAATTCTAAACTAGTGAACACACACACTGCCTGGATAACACAACCTCTCTACTCTAAAACTGCACTCTCCACACTGAGCTGCAGACAGCAGCTAGCTTAGAAGTCCCTCTGGTTACGTCAGAGGCTAAGATTTAGAAAAAGGAGCGTTTTTAGAAGCTTTGCTGAAAAAGGACACTTTTTACTTGAAAAACTGTGCTGTTATGTATTTTTAAATGAAATACCTACAATAAATGTCCATCCATCCATCCATCCATCCATCCATCCATCCATCCATCCATCCATCCATCCATCCATCCATCCATTTTCTTCCGCTTATCCGGGGTTGGGTCGCAGGGGCAGCAGCCTAAGGAGGGAAGCCCAGACCTCCCTCTCCCCAGCCACTTGGGCCAGCTCCTCTGGGGGAATCCCAAGGCGTTCCCAGGCCAGCCGAGAGACATAATCTCTCCAGCGTGTCCTGGGTCTTCCTTTGGGTCTCCTCCCGGTTGGACGTGCCCGGAAAACCTCACCAGGGAGGCGTCCAGGAGGCATCCTAATCAGATGCCCGAGCCACCTCAACTGGCTCCTCTCGATGTGGAGGAGCAGCGGGTCTACTCCGAGCCCCTCCCGGATGACCAAGCTTCTCACCATATCTCTAAGGGAGAGTCCAGCCACCCTGCGAAGAAAACTCATTTCGGCCGCTTGTATCCGCGATCTCGTTCTTTCGGTCACTACCCAAAGCTCGTGACCATAGGTGAGGGTAGGAACGTAGATCGACCAGTAAATTGAGAGCTTCGCCTTTCAGCTCAGCTCCCTCTTCACCACAACAGACCGGTACAACACCCGCATCACTGCAGACGCAGCACCAATCTGCCTATCAATCTCACGCTCCACCCTTCCCTGACTCGTGAACAAGACCCCGAGATACGTAAACTCCTCCACTTGGGGCAGGACCTCGTCCCTGACCTGGAGAAGGCATTCTACCCTTTTCTGACTCCGGTCTCGGATTTAGAGGAGCTGATTCTCATCCCAGCTGCTTCACACCCGGCTGCGAACCACTCCAGTGAAAGCCAGAGATCACGTTCTGACAAAGCCAACAGGACCACATCATCTGCAAAAAGCAGAGACCTGATCCTTAGGCCACCAAAACGGATCCCCTCACCACCTTGGCTGCACCTAGAAATTCTGTCCATAAAAGTTATGAACAGAATCGGTGACAAAGGGCAGCCTTGGCGGAGTCCAACTCTCACTGGAAACTTACTGCTGGCAATGCGGACCAAGCTCTGACACTGGTCGTACAGGGACCTAACAGCCTGTATCAAGGGGTCTGGTACCCCATACTCCCAAAGTACCCCCCACAGGGCCCCCCGAGGGACGCGGTCGAACGCCTTCTCCAAATCCACAAAACACATGTAGATTAGTTGGGCGAACTCCCACGCACCCTCCAGGATTCCCCCAAGGGTACAGAGCTGGTCCAGTGTTCCAAGGCCAGGACGAAAACCACATTGCTCCTCCTGAATCCGACGGACCCTTCTCTCCAGAACCCCTGAATAGACCTTACCAGGGAGGCTCAGGAGTGTGATCCCCCTGTAGTTGGAACACACCCTGCGGTCCCCCTTTTTAAATAGGGGGACCACCACCCCGGTTTGCCAATCCAATAAATGTTTAAAATAATATTTTTTGACAGCATTTTATATGAATTAGAAAATTTTTTACCTGCAATTTGCTCTTTAAGACTTGCTTTGTATTGTGTGTGGATGACGGAGGGGCACATGTAGAGTCTCTCTGAGGTATCTGTGTGTTTTAGGACCATGAAAATGGTGGGTGAGGAGAACTTCCTGTAGTTCTTTGTGTATTTCTGGTCCTGCTTTGCCATAATGTCTATCTGAAGATCTGAAGTTTTTAGAGCAAAAGTTAATAATTCCTCTTCATGTAAAACAAAGGAATCTAAAAAAATTGTTTGTGCGGTGTTTCACTTCACACACAAGCCTGGCCAGCCATACCAATGCTTCCTTATGGGAAGCAATGGGTCTGGTAACGCTCCTATTCATATAACCCCACCCCCTGAGAGTTCTCACTGAGCCAATCAGCGCTGAGCAGCGTACGTCACACACTATGACTCAGTAGCCTCTTTTATAAGACACACCGTGCCGGCAAATAAGTGTAACATTACCGCAACGTGTTTCTTATGAACACGCCATGGCGGCATCACGCTGCAGGAATTTTGCGGCATTCGTGCCGCCACTAGGGCCACCATAACCAGCTGATAGGCCCCGGAGCAGAGAGGCTCAGTAGGCCCCCACGGCCCTTATATACAAGTCCTCACATCATATGCAAGATGAGAACGTGTGTGTGTGTGTGTGTTTTGCATGTTTTATGATGTTTAATAAAACTTTCAAATAGATATAATTGCTTTAATAATATATTTTCAGTTTCCAGCATATTACGAGAGAGATGTATAAGTAATATGCTGGAAACTGAAAATATATTATTAAAGCAATTATATCTATTTGAAAGTTTAATCAAACATCATGAAACACACACATGTTCTCATCTTGCATACGTTGTGAGGAGCGCCATTGACTTCCATTCATTTTAGTGACTGGATTGTGCCTTCTTCTTTTAACCCAATCCTAACCATAACCAATCTATTCCTAACCCAGCCTTAACTAAAACTTAATTCACACCATACCTCTAAAACT